>OZ038477.1:4256644-4376644 GCA_964036315.1 Acanthosepion esculentum
CAACCTATAACCACCAATAAGTACTAACAGGAAAGAGAGATCACCTACAGTTCGCTAACAACCGATGGTGTTGATGTCCTCTTTTTTTCGGATCATTGCCTGTGCTAGTCAGGAGCCAGGATTGCCCATGTGCCCCATTATTCTTCACTTTTAAAATTCCATGCGCAGGCATTGCACGTTTTGGTGGATTTCGCTGGGTAGTGGGTATGGTTGGTTGCAGCCTTAAAAGACAACCATTGGCTGGGCTTAAAAGTCATATCTGTGCATGACACAGGTGAAACTTTGCGGGATGCTATGTGATGGCCATGCTCGATAACCAGAAAGCAGTCATCATGTATGTATCACTTCAGTTCTGTTACTTTTGTAGAAGCATTGAAGGAACCATTGGACAAGTACATCGCCACTCATTTTCCACGCAATTTAATCAAGATGGTCCGCTTGAATGAACGTTCTGGTCTAATCAGTGCTCGTCTCCGAGGTTTTGATCTTGTCACAGCAGAAGTTGTGAGCTTTTTTGATAGTCACATGGAAGTCAATATCAACTGGTAAGCAACACACGTTTCTTTTCCTCTGTTATTTATTCTTATCAATGAAAAATAAAATTGTACTTGATACCCGGGACAGAAATTTAACAAAAGACTTTGACGTAATAGTCACATGGAAATTTTTATAATAGATAATTAATTGGGTACGTTTGTTAGGATCGATGGACATTGATTGATTGTCTTATTACAGGTGAATAGAAAGAGCAGATATGAAGATCGGATGAGGCAATACTATATACTTTTCTTGAAGATGATAAAATGACGTACATTGGAAGATGGAATTTACCAAGTTTATTTTAAAAATAGAAACTAATCAATTTTTGAAACTTACTACATATTTAAATGTCTGTTGTAAAAATAATTTATTTTAAACGGTTCTCGCACTCTTTTGGCTTCTTGCATTCTTGTCAACTTTGACCTTTCAAAGTTTTAATGCAACGTCAATCGTTTTCTTCTGTCTCCTTGAATCTTATTCTTTTATTGCCCACTCTCTCACTTGCTCAACGTTTTCTCATTTTCTTTCTTGCGTCTTAGTAGATTTATCGCCTTGTTTAGGGTGAACGGATTAAAACTAAATAAATGTGATAATAATGACTGTATACGTCTTGGATGTTTTCTATCAGAGATAATTGGAAACCTTTGTTCGGATGGAAAGAGAATATACTCCTTCGTGCGATATTCTCATTCGCTATCTACACCGATCTGTAAGTGAGGTGCATCTTGTTATCAGAGAAATAGAAGTTTATTGTTTTACTGAATGGCTTAATATTCGGATTCATTTGGTTTGGACGACTTTTTATTTGTTTATTGACGATGGATTATGCGAAATCCGTTCTTCTTTCATCATCAGATTTTCTCCTGACAAATAACACTTGTATGTTTTATTCGTGACGATGACCAGAAATTAATTGAAGCCACATGAATCGATAATAAGAACTATGGGCATTTTCTGCATAATCTGCCACCAAAAATTATTAATGGCCATAATTCTATTCTGAGAATTCAATTCAGTTCTTAATATCAGTCGCACTCTTCTATAGTAATCTTTTCGAAATATTTCTTTCATTTTTATGGTGAATTCCTTCACTCTCATTTACAGTTTCTTCTTCCTCTAAATCTTTGTTACTCCAGAGTCTAACCTAATAGAGGAGGTTTGTCATAGTGATCCTCGTAAAATTGTGGCTTTAGCACATTCATCAAAAACGAATTCTATTCCAATGTCATCACTGAAACATTTTACAGTTTTCCAGAGACCTTCCTAGTATGCACCTTTAAGTCATCCATGTAAAATAGATGGCTCGTTTTCTTATATTCATCGTCCGTCCTGTTAAGTTCGCTGGTTAATGCTATTAGCGGTATACAAAATAGTAAGGGAGACAAAGAACCACCTTGAAATATTCATCTGTTGATGCTTATTTCACCAGACTTAAAGACTCCATTTATATGATTCAGTTGAATTGTTGTTTCCCATGTCAACATACTTTGTTTGATGAAAATGGTCACATTGGGTGATTCCTTGTATATATTTAAATACGTTAAGATCCAGGAATAGGGTACGCTATCGAATTTTTTACGGTACTCTATCCAGGCAGTACTGAGATTTTTCTTTGTACTGAAACAGTTTTTCATCATTATCCTATTAATAAGAAAGTAAGTTTGTGCCCTTTTTGTTCAAGAGGTAGTATGTCATTGTTTTCTAAGAAGGAATATATCTGTTTTGTCAGAATAGATGTCAACAGTTTGTAAATAGTGGAAAGTCATGTAATTTATCTGTAGATTTTGGGGTGCATTTGTGCCACCATTCTTGGGTAGAAAGAAAGTAATTCCTTTGGTTGCACATGCCGGGATTTCAGAAGAATCATTGGCAATTTCTTGAAGTTCTTTGACTATTTTTTGTGTGCTGTATTTAGATAATACAGCCAAAAGTTATGAATTTTATCTCTTCCTGGAGATTTCCAGTTGTGTGATTATTTCAGTGCACATTCAACATCCTCTTCTGTGATTCCGGCCCAGGTTTGTTCTGGTTTATTTTTCATCCGTTCTACCCCGTGTCTAATCCAATCTACTTCTTTGATATCTTCTTTAGGGCAAGCCTATATTTTTATACAGAACTGTATAACCATTTCTATTGTTTTTGGGTTGGTAGCGTTGTCACTTCAATTTTTTGTTTGTCTATTTCTCTGTAAATTTCTTCGCGTCGGTTTGAAAGATTTTGTTCTGTTGTGACACCCGTACTGGTCGCAGCACCATTTGTGACACCCGACCTCTTTCAGTCACGACGCCAAATGTGACGTCGGTCCTTTGTGACGGGCTAACCCTGGGACATCGGTTGAAGTCTTGTTGGGTTCTAGTACCAACTTGTCGTACCCGGCTCGCTTCCAACGCCTGGTCACCGAAGCAACTGCTTTGATCTCGATTCAACCTACCCACGTTGTGATTTGATCTTAGGTTGACGAGATCAATCAGACGTCGGGCCGTAGTGCCAGCCGAATCCGGGTCAAGGTGATACTGCACAATAATTGTAGACAAAAAAACAAAAGCACAAACAACAACTTCAAGGCGAGCGACTGGTTAGGAATAGTGATTAATTTTATGTCGGTTTGTTGAGTTACAGGAGTGCGTCTCTCTCTTTCTCTCCCAGCCCGAAGAAAAATATGTGGATTGTAACACTTTTTGCTAGTTCTGGATGTCTGGAAATTTTTTTCAATAAAGTCGGCTCTGGTGGAAAATTATAAGTCAGTCTTCTATAATTTGTTCTTGGTTAGAAGTCTAAGTCGGAAACTTGTTTTTGTGGGTAATCTAAAGTCGGACTTCAACAAATTTGTTCTTGGTTAGAAGTCTAAGTCGGAAGGTATGGAATCGTGCGGTCACCTGTGCGAGGCGTTATGTATCCGAGTCCCCTTGTCTCTTGGGCTCGACTGGATCTCTCCGCGAACTGCACTGCACTACACTGCTCTCTCTCTTACTGTACTGACTGTACTGTCCTGGACTCACTGTCTAAAACACCCGAAGACGTTTGCTTATATGGACGCCGATCAAAACCTGGCGTGGGGTCGGACGTGGTGTGGCCACCACGTTGATTTCAAATCCCCTATAAGGATTTCCTTTGTTTTCGGTCAGAAATATTTATCATTTTCCATTTTTGGAAATCTTCTTCCACTCCCACCCTCTTCTGCTCTCATATGGGTATCTCACCAGACTTTAGACGGCGTCAACGGTTTTCCCACTTCCTCGCAGTAACATCTCATACCTATCCTCTCAATGGGCTGTGGCAGGCCTCCTCCCTGCGTCACATGATCACCTCCGCCTGGCTATTCGGCCAATAGGCGTCAAATGATAATCTCAATTTTTATCCAACTTCACGGCATATGGAATTCCTCAATCAAGTTTTTCGCCAACGAAAGACACAATAACATGGATTTTGTTATCACAAACGAATTTCAACAGAACACAGATGTCCTGTCCAGCCGACGTCTCTTCAATTCAGGGCCGGACTCTGTGTGCGGTCGGCAAACGGCCCATTAAATCATCTCCCGATAACACAAGTCTTGGCCAACATGACACAGTTAATGTTTTATCTGCCCAAAAGCTCTGGGATTCTTCAACTAATCTTTACGACAATGACCATCAGAATTTTTGTGGGTGGCCTTTTTTTTCTTTTATCATCTAAGTTGTTAAGTCTTGTCCCTCTGCTTCTTTCTTTTTTTTCTCTTTTTCCTTCCTTTGTCCTCGCAGAGAATTTGGCATATCTCAGCATCAAACTTCTGCGAGAAAGTAAAAATGATTATCTTGATTCGCACTTGAAAATAGCAAAACAAAAAATCTTTTTCACCGATCCCCTGTTTTGGGGAAATAACAAAACAAAAAGAATATCGCTCAGTATGCCTTTCGTTATATCTATCGGTTTAAGTAATCCCCGTAATTAACTTCTGTGGTTAATTAATTTGTTAATTAACCTGCCGTTTCTAAATAGTGTTACACTGTCTGTAGAATCTTGATCTTTTTCATAGCGTCTGATTCTTTGAACCTTCAGTTATATTGTTTGCTTTATTTTTTCCTTAGCTGACAGGATTTCATTTTCATTCCTAATTTTGTATTTTCTTTTGACTTTTCTACCTTTTCTAGTCCTTTCATTTGTTCCTCTTGCCAGTTCATCGCGTATTGATAATTCACGTCTAAGTTGTTCAATTTCTTTCTCTATTTTTCTTTTCCAAGGTGGATCTTCATGTCTGTGAGACTGCCTTTTTTACTTTGATGTTTAATTTTTTAATTGCTGCTATTGTTGATGCATATATTACTTCGTTGAAACTTAAATCTAGGTTCACTTCATGCAGAATTAATTAATGATACATTGGAGATTTTAATAGTTTTGAGATTATGCTTTGTTGGTTGTAATTTTTGGAGTTGTTCTCGTTCACCCATTTCAATATTTTATGTTTCATGATTTTTTTCCTCGTCGTCTTGTATACTATTCTTGTTTTCCGTAAAATAATTCGGTTCAATGTGTTTTGTATTCGTTTTATTGCTGTCTTGTGAGCGACTAAGATCACACGCTTTCCCAAATTTCTTCTAAACTTTCAGCATTAATTTGAAACACAGGGATTCGTCTTTATATCAGATTCTTCGTTATGATCTGTACTTTGTGTAAATGTTAGTATTTCTTATGTTGATTTCTGGTTTCCGTTTATATTCTCTTCATTCTCACCTATTTTGCTTGCAGTTCTTTTTATATCTTTAATTTCAACATTTTTGTCAATCGGTTATTTCTCATCATGTACCGTCTTACAGTTTATTTTCGTCAATGTACTTTCTAATTGCTTGTCCAACCTTTTCTTGACAAATGTCATATGTTTGACCAGTGGTGTTTGTGTAAATCTTCATACAATGCAGTCATAAGGCGTTTTTACTCCTCACGAGACCATTTTACCTTTTCTTTCTTTAAATGAATAATTGTGGGTCTAGTTAGAGAATTTGCAGAGACATCATTGAGATTATCCCTGCTGTGGGGACCTGAAGATTCATTATATGCAGATATTATTATTATTATTATTATTATTATTATTATTATTATTATTATTATAAGTATTTTATACATACTTCAAAATCCCGTTTCCTGTGGCTAAAGATATTTTGTTTAATGTGGATTGTTTCTTTTATATAACGAAACTTTTAGAATTTTGAGGTTTTTCATGTAGTGAATGTTGTATAATATGTTGGCATTATCAAATAACATTTGTTTTATGTTAATAATTGTATCCAAATAATAGAACCATTATTGCGTTATTATCTTCCACTGGGCCTCCAAATTGAATCCTTAATTATAAATAATGCTTAAATTCCATCTGTGCATTGGCGATTTGTTTTTACTGAAAAACTTCAAATATTTGAGTTCCACCAAAATTCTTCCTCAAAATCCTTGTGTCTCTGTTATCCGTTTGATGTTTTAAAAAAGTAAACCTTTCTTGAACGAATACAATCATTTTAATTATAAATGTCTATTCTAAATAGGCTTCAACCGCTTTTGTTGGAAATAAAGAAGAACAACACAACGTTTGCCATGTCACAATTAGATTATATCAAGGCTGAAACTCTACAATATAACTTCTATAGAGATTACAGACCCCGGTACGGATTTAATTGGAGACTTGTGTTTTACGAGGATTTCTTTCGCACTAATCATATGCAAGGCAAACACTTGACTGATTCATTTCCGTAAGTAAAAAGAGAAATACATTTTAAAAATGTTGACTTTTT
Source organism: Acanthosepion esculentum (assembly GCA_964036315.1). Classification (NCBI taxonomy): domain Eukaryota; kingdom Metazoa; phylum Mollusca; class Cephalopoda; order Sepiida; family Sepiidae; genus Acanthosepion; species Acanthosepion esculentum. The sequence goes on from OZ038477.1 coordinate 4,262,944, forward strand.
TAGATAGTAAATATACATTTTTTAATAAAGTTTAATTTTTAATATTTTCTTAAGTTCTGAAATTAAAAAAAAACTTTTGTAGACATTTTTTAATTAAAATTTCTTAGTAAAAATAAATATTCAGTGAAAAAAGAGTCGGATAAGCTCAAATATCTTCCATAATTGGCCATTTTGTGAAGATTTTCGATGAAGTGTTTCTCAATTGTTCGGACTTATATATTTGTTGTTTAGCATCTCGTTGTTCTGGTTTGAATCAATTACTCGCTGAATTTGCTAATAATAATCAAACGACCGACGTCCGTAAAACAAAGAATAACACAATGCAGTGTTACACAATGAAACTATTTTGCCAGACACGCATGAGCTGATAAACCTATCAGCAACGGCGGCAACTCCTTTTCAACTTTTGAACAAGCGAAAAAGAAAAAGTGGGAGCATGCGTGCTGTGAATCCGAAGAGGTTAGCTCTCTCACTTCTGGTCGAGATCGGGATAGGACGCTAAAATTAATGCTTCTTGCAATAGATGCACATGGCATAGACAATGCACCTCATTCTTTAATTGACCAACAAAGTTCAACTTTTCTTACATTCTTTCAGAAAATATTAAGAATATTCCTTGAATCCGCACTTTCTGTATACGAAAATGTTCCCTATAGAATTAAAATTTGTACCTCGTTTTGTTTCCCTCTTTTCTCAACCAATTGAACACTTTTAATTTTTGCTCATCAACACATGACGTATTCTCAACTTCAAACGACAAGCCCTCATCAAATGAGAACAATTTTTTACTCTTTGACAAATAAATATGGAATGATTAAGTGAGAAGAGAAGGAAATAAAACCAAGGAAAGTCGTTCTTTATAAATGCGAAGTATCTGAAAACAGTTGACACACAGAAACATGCACGAAAATACAGATACATACACGAAACAAACATATATACACGAAAAAAACATATTACAGAAAAAACATGTATACACGCACAAAGACACGGAAAAGGAAACTTATTTCCTTCTGTAACGTTGTATTAATAATTCTGTTCAGTGTCTTCTTTGCAGAGGTGTTGTGATGGTAGGAAGTGCTTTCGCTGTCAATAGCGCCTTCTTTAAAATGATTGGCACCTATGATACTGGAATGAAGATCTGGGGCGGGGAAAATCTAGAATTATCGTGGCGGGTAAGTAAACAATCCTATTCGGTGACACACACATGCATGTCGACTTCCACAAATCCCCTACCTGCATAAATAAGTACATATAATCACTTTCTTCATATTTTTAAAATTCATTGTTTTCCTTCTTCATAGACGATATAAATTAGGAAGTAGCCAGAGTTAAATACATTGGGGTTTTTGTTTGGGCTGCTTTCATTTATACTGTAAATGCTTTTAAACAAAACACATTCTGCTGAAAACAAAAATGGAACGACTCTAATGAAAGCCATTATGGGGTCAAAATATAGAAAGTACGAGTTCGCCCACTTCGCCAACGACAAGGGGATCAAATTTCAAATCTAAATTGTATTTTTTTTTCATTTAAGCTATTATATTTATTAGAAAAAATATCCAATTCAAATACAAAAGGAATAATAACAATGAGTCCAAAGGTTGCAAACTCCGGCTGCTACTGTTTTCCTGTTATGCAAAGCTTCTTGTCAAGACCGAAAGGGAAATTAACCCTCAAGAAACAGTTTTCCATTTTAGCTTCATTCAAATTGTGCATGTATGTACATTTGTGTGTGTGTGCATGTATATTTATGTGTGTATGTATATTTGTTTGGGGACATGTACATTTCTGTGTGTGCGTTTGTATATTTGTGTGTGGGCACAAGAATATACATACACACACACACACATCTACATGCCCACACATAAATATACCTACACACATACAAATATACATACGCACACCCACAAATTTACTTGTGAGTGTGTGCATGTATATTTGTTTGTGGGCATGTTCATTTGTGCGTGTGCGTATGTATATTTGTGTATGGGCATGTACATTTGTGTGCGTGTATATTTTTGTGTGTATGTATATGTATGTCTGCGCATGTATTTTTGTGTGTGTGTATTTATAGTTTACTTCAGTGACAGACATAAATTTATTTCTACAAAATTAAAATTACCAAACAGTTTCTGAACAAAGTTCAAGAAAATCATATTTGAATGTCGAAAATTGTTTTTATTTTTGTGTTCAAATTTATAACTCCATTGTTCAGACCATGGTAGAGATTTCCAAACTGAGTGGGAGAGAATGTCAAATTTCCTGTCTATGTGTGTGTACGTGTATTTGTGCGTATATTAAATGGTACAAGCACATGTAAATCACATCACACACATAGACCTATGCAAAGTTACACGCAGTATGTGACGGACGGGGTATCAGTTCTTTTTTATAGTATAGATGATTATATGAGCTGGTATATATGAAGGGTGGCTCTTAAATATTTTTCAAAAACAATTACTATAATATCCGAACCTTAACATCACGTGGTTTAGAGTTTTACAAATGTTAATAGAGAAAAATGTAATAAATGTATTCAGCAAATATATCATTTTAGTACTTATATGTTAATGAATCAAATGAATTAAATTGACAAGACAAAAGATTAAACAGTTCAAATGCAGTTTCGTTAAACAGGACAAATTATGAATTAACGAAAATACGTGCAATTTCAACCAACATTTCAAATATATTACACTATTATGGCCTAAAACAATATAGCATGATGAAAAACACCCCAAATTCAATAAAAGTTTTCGATAAGTTTTGTCATTAAAATGTTTGTTATTAAGATGAAAGACCAAAGAATTTTTTTAAAATTTTTTTTTACTCTTTTGTAGCACGTTCGAAATTTTGGTTAAAAATCTTGTTCTGTTGTTTTTTACGTCAGCGGCGAACCAAAGATAAAAGTTAGGTTTTGGGGGCTTTTTCTGGTGAAAAACACATTAATTTGGAAATTCTTTCAAAAATCAAATAATTGTGGGATTTTAATGAAATTTTCAGGATATATTCAGAAATGAATTTTAGTTTAAATCCAATATTTTTATTTTGTTTACAAATTTCTTAAAATTAAGAAAATAGCCGCTTTTAAGAAAATTTTCTTAAATCGGCTGAAAAATTGAGATTCCAATCTATATAATTTTTAGTTAAAATACACCAGAATATTTTAATTACTGACAATAGTATATTTAATTATTTAGCTTTCAGTTAAAGCTAAAATGAAATCTCCAAGAATGCTTTTTCATTTTTAAAAATTAATTTTAAACTTTAGGTATCGAAAATTCAATGGAGGTACCTATATTACAGTAAATACATATAATTAACCCAATTTCAAATAAATGTTGAAATTATACTCGATAACCTTTTAGTTCTTGTCAAATGAAAGCGCCGTCACCAGTATTGCCGCTACACAATCTGGGCACATTTGATTCATATTATAGAAGATAACCGAAAGAATTTTTTCCAAAGGAATTGGTTAAATTTTAACTAACCAAGACTGTTTCGTCTAAAATGGATGCTTAATTTCACTGTGTAATGCTGTGTTTGGTCAAGAACTATAAAAATGCTAATCTCCCAGGAATAAGTTCCAGATTCGGATAATTTTATACAATAATTGCAACTGAAAAATTACATTTGAAATGGAAATGTGGAGATTACTGTCTGCGAAATGGAAAGGAAGCAATCAAGCAAATTTCAATGTTCTTCTCCAGAATGAGATCCACTTTCGTGAAGTCATGAGGAATGGGTAAAAATATTAATTTATGTATGAAAAGTGCAAAATATCTTAATTTTCTGTCTTTCTTTGTTTTTATTTATCTTTCTTTTTTCTCCCTCTCACACACGGACATATATATTTAATATATATACATATGCATATACATACATACGCACATGCTAGATAAAATGCTTCATTATATTTTCAAGTGCTGTAATTAGCTAACACAATTAAGAGCTGTAGAGTGAGCAAATAATAATAACATGGAAGAAAAAATAAGGAGAATATCTCAAAAGAAGCCAGAAGAATTTGAAAACGATATTATAGAGAACTGTCAAAATTCTACTTTTTTTTTCTTTTACTCGTTCAGGTTCGTCATTATAAAGAAAAATAATCTCTCCACCATTTTGCTTTCCTCCTGCAGGTATTCATGTGCGGTGGCCAGATAGTCCATTGTTTTTGTTCACATATTGGTCATATCGCTCGATCTCAACCATACAGTTTCCCTGAAGGCCGGAAGGAGACGGAAATCTATAATTATAAACGCGCTGTAGATGTATGGATGGGACCCTACAAGAAATATGTCTACAATGCTTATCCATCTATGAAGGTGATTTCTCTAGCCTGTCATTGCAACTTGCTTTCCGATCACATTTACTAGGAGTACCTAAAAAAAGTGAAATGGCCATTATCACATATTTTGTACAATAAAACGCCTAATATTGACGAATAGGATTAAGAGCTCTGTACTGCATCAATATTTATATGAAACAGGATGCAGAATTCAGACAAAGTTTGAAGAATATGACTGATGGAAAAGAGTTTCATGAAATAAGATGACACTTTCGCCCTTCTAGGCTTCATCAGATTAAAAACGAAAGAAAGAAATAAGCGTGAATATGTTAAATATTGAGTGGCTGGTATCTAGACTTTACGAACTGAAGCCCAGTACTAGTTTGGCCGTTAGGTCACATAATTTTGCTGTTGAAATCGTTAAATGTAACCGTAAGTTCTATTCTAATAATTTCTTCTCTTGCACTTCTCGCCTTTGAAACTATCTTCCAGTTTCTTGCTACGATCTTCAAAATTTTAAATGCAACCACTGTCTGTTTTTTTACCCTTTTCTTCTATTTTCCTTTCTGCTAACTAACGTTTTCTTTTACCCTCAGAAACCCTTTGCATCTTAGTGGCTTTATCCCCTTGCTTGAAGTGAAATTATTAAAAAAGCGGGGTGGGATCGTGATTTCTGACTTCGAGCTGGTGGTTTAAAAAATTCATGCCCGACACATAATCTCTTAGTTGTATTAAGAGAATTGAGTTCAAATGTGAGTCTTGATTTCTGCTACGAAACCAGATATTTTCCGTAAATATGACTTCATATATTTCATCCATAGTCAAACAAAATAAATGCTTTCTTTGGGTTTCCTGCTTTAGAACAATGGTGGACACTTCGCAATGATATTTCGAATGCAGAAGTTTACGTAAACTGAGATAGACTTAATGTTTCTTTTCTATTTTTCTTACAACTGCCCTCTTTGCTTTCTCTCTCATTTGATTTATCTAATTTGAATATTTCAGCAAGATATATAACACCGACTACTTGCAGCCCGCTTTCTTCTTGAGATGGTCATGCGTTTCTCGTTGACAGCAGTGGTCGCTATTCGAACTCAAATACTGACTTTCAAAGTAGACATGTTTTCCTAATTGAGAATATGGCATGATCTTTCGATCCCTTAGGCTAAGCTAAGCAACGTAAAGATGATGCCAGGCTAATCTATACGCAGTCAATCTCTCTAGAGCGACTTTATCATATTCTAGAGATAAATGATTACACCCAACCGTATCAATAAAAATGAAACACAAATGCTGTTCCATAGAAAATCTTTTTGTTAAAACCAGTTATATAAGAAAAGCATTCAATATTTCATCTATTTACAATATTTACATCGTTTAGATTGTTGTCCTCATCTTTATTGAATATGGAAACAAAAATGAGAACAGTATTCCAAACAATGTAAATAGTGTAACTAGTTACAATACCTCATTTCAAAATATTGATAAATATTTAATCTGTTTTTTCTGGAACACCATTCATGAATAAATAGTTTTTTTAAATTATTTCTAGAAATATTGACAATATAAAAAGGCTAAAGTATTTTTATTACAAAATAAAACATTAATGTTCCCTTTAATCTGTGTGCATATAAAGTGTAAAAAAAATCTTAAAGCTATACATTAAATTAAAGTAATAACTTAAGTTTATAGACGCCTACTGTAGCGTGATGGCTGTTTTGACAGATCTTCGGTAGTATAGTGAGTTCGATTCCGTTAGCGTGTCATGTTAGTAAAAGTTTGAGTGAGACGAAGCTATATTTTATAAATAACTATCACGTTTACTGATTAGCCGAAAACTAAAATTTGGCTCAGAATAATAACCATGTGTATATATTCATCATTGTAATTCACAAAGACTTAATAGCATCTTTCAGTATTCAACTTAAATCTGTTCATTAGTGGGGCATCTAAAATCTCGGGGAGATTGGAAACCAATGTAAGGTATAAATTAAACCACCGCCACATTACTGACCTTACAGGCATTCAAACACTTAATTTTTCAGTTTCTCAATCCCTCACGCAGATAGCTGACTTCCCCACGCGTTTTGCCTACAACCGGGACAGTAAGGTCTCTCTTCTCGATCTGTGTTTTACCTCCATCCCCGAGTCTTGTAGCGCCACGCAGCTCTGCCCTTTTGGTAATTCCGATCATACAGTAGTGTCTGTCAACATCTCCTTCAATTCCACCCCTGCAAAGAACCTCCTACCCCTAGAACCTCGTTCTGCTATCAACGAGCTGACTGGGACTCGTTCCGTGATTTCCTCCGCGATGTCCCCTGGGATGTTTTCTTTGCGCTCCCTGTTCAAGAATGTGCTACTGAGGTCTCCTCCTGGATTAAAGCTGGAATCGACGCTTTCATCCCCTCAAGGAAATTTAAGGTCAAGTGCGTTCCCCCCCTTGGTTCTCCGCTGCTTGCTCAGCCGCCATTGCCCATAGGAACCACTTCTACCACCCATATCGTAGCGACATGTCCGACTGCAATAGACGTCTCTTTGCCTCTCCCGTAACGAGTGTAAGCGTGTCCTCAATGAAGCTAAGTCACTATTTGCTACTCGAATGAAGAAACGTATTGCATCTCGCAAATTCGGCTCCAAGGGTTATTGGCGTCTCTGCAAGAGTGTATTTAACAGAAGCAAACATACATCCTTTGTCCAACCAGTTTGAGGTCCTGACCTCCTCTGCCGACAAGGCTGAATGCTTTGCTCGGAAATTTTCATTCAATTCAACGCTCGACTCATCTTTTAGAACTGAGGCCGTATTGAGCGAGTTGCACATAACCCCGTCATTGGTATTGGGCATTATCTCTAAGTTAGACCCCCGCAAGGCTAGTGGTGGAGATGGGATACCAGCCATTGTCTTCAAGAAATGTGCGCCTGAACTGGCGCCCCCTCTCCAAATTATATAACTACCGCCTCAAGGAATCTTGTTTTCCAGACTGCTGGAAGTCCTCATCGACTGTTCCTGTCTTTAAGAACTCAGGAGATCCCTCTGACCCTTCTAATTACCATCCTATCAGTCTCCTTCCCCTCTTCGGCAAAGTCTTTGAAGCCTTAATCAACGCCAAACTTATTAACCACCTTACATCCCATGATCTGCTCTCAGACAAGCAATATGGTTTCAGCTTTGCCCGATCTACAGCTGATGTGCTTACGACCATCACTGAAATTGTCTACCAAGCTCTTCAAAATAACGGAGAAGCTCGTGCGGTGGCCCAAGACATCTCCAAAACGTTTGATCGGGTTTGGCATGCCGGCCTTCTTCGCAAGCTCCAGGGTTATGGTATTACAGGTCGATTGTTTGACTTAATACAATCATTCCTGTCAAACCGTGAATTGAAGGTCGTTCTCAACAGATTCTCCTCCAGCTCCTATCCCACAAACGCAGGTGTTCCCCAAGGCTCCATCCTAGGTCCTACTCTGTTTCTTATCTTCATCAACGATCTTCCTGACGCCATTGATCCCCAAGTCGGCATCTACTCAGATTACATTAAAATTGACTGCTGCCTCAAAAACAAATCTCTGCGGCTCCTCGGTCTCACATTGTCTGCTGAACTGAGATGGAACAAATACATTGAGTCAATTGCTTCGTCCACTGCTAGGATAGTTGGCTCCCTGTGCCGCGCCAGGATATTTTTCTCCCCGGAATCGATCCTTCAAATCAACAAATCAACCATTCGCCCTTGCTTAGAGTATTGCTGCCATATATGGTCTGGAGCCCCTTCTGTTTGCCCCGGGGTTCTTCATAAGATCCAGAGACGGATATGAAATGTAATTGGCCCTGATCTGGCATCTCATGTGCAGTCGCCCTCTCACAGACGTGCAGTCACCTCTCTCTGTCTTTTTTACAAATACTTTCACGGTAATTGATCCGATGAGATGCTTTCGCTGGTTTTGCAGACTTCGTGAATTCAAGTGTCCTACGAGGCTGGCATCCAGATCCCACCCTTTCATTGTTGAAACTGTTAAATGTAGCCGTCTCTTCTACTCCAATAGCTTCATATCTCGCACCTCACGCCTGTGGAACTCACTTACTTATTCCTGTTTCCCTGACAACTATAATCTCCAACTATTCAAATGTAATGTCAATCGACATTTCCATTTGCCTGGATCTGTCCACTATCCTTCTCCTCATTCTTTCCTCTATCTCTCCTATCTGCTCTCGCTCAAAATCCTCTGTAACCCCTTGCGTGTTAGTGGCTTCCTGCCTTGCTTGGGGTGAAATGCTTAAAAAAAAAACATATGAAGCCTAATAGGGAAAGAAAACATATCAAAATGAAAAATGTAAGCGGTCAGTTTGTCGCTTAATATAAAATGGTCGATCGCTCGTTTTCAGATTGTTTAAACAGTCAATTTCTCAAGTTCGTCTCAGGCGATGCAATTTTAACAGAACTTTGTCAGATGGTTAGCATTTTTTTTTACTTTATGGATATGAAGATGAGTGAATCGAAGAATTCGATCTGATTTGTTGCAGGACATTGACGCCGGTGATCTGACCGATCGACTGGAACTTAAGAAACGACTTACATGCAAGTCTTTTGATTGGTACTTGGACAATATTTGGCCGGAATTATTCCGCTTTGAACGCAATGTTAGGGAAAGTGGACAGGTAAATATGTATTTATAGATTTACCGGATTAGAATTTTTAACGTAAACATTTAATAAGGCTAACGCGGAAATCTCCAAAATTTATTAAATCGAACAATATGGACGTTGAGATCTTATTAGAACGACATTTTGTATGTACAAAACGTATTGTAAAAAATAATGAAAATAATTGGAAAAATGTTGATAAGAGTAACTGAACCTAAATCATTCAGTCTTTTGAAGAATGTTAGATCCTGCTAATTTGTGATGTCCAGGGAGCCATCTGAAATTATGAGAAAAAGTTTCCATTATACGAACGACTCATCCCATCACTTTCAGTGAATGATTCAAAATATTTGTCATATATTTTTATACACGTGATTTCATGCGATCAAATAGTTTGGGGGTGCATATTGTGTAACAACAACAACAAAAATAACACAGACATAAATATATTTATGTAAATCAGTGTCAGTTGGGATTAGCAGAACGTCAAAAACATTTAAGGTATGATTTAGAGATATAATACTGTATAAATATGTTAGTAAAGTGTCATCTATATAACGGAAGTATTCCGTATTTTGAAATGGGCTAGATTGTAAAAATTCTCAAAAGAGACAGATTAAAAGATTGCTGTGAGAACACATATATGGTTTAGTAGTGTAATGCACATCTAGCCAGAAGTTGTGCTCCCCCAAATCTGAACCCTGCCGAAAGATACGTTTTCGTTTTTGTTTCTCGAATACGCTGACCGGTAGACGTTGAATTACAATGTTGAAAAAACAGAGTTATCTGCTTAAACACGCCGATCCAATAAATATAACGTCTAGCGTAATTAGAAATAATGTCGCATTATAAATTTTAAAAAATCCGTGAATTCAATAGAAATTACTTTGCGAGAATAAAATGATCGGCTTGGAAATGTCTAAACGAGAGGATGTACATTTCCTTAAAAGGTTGCATGAACCTTGCGTTTCTGTGATGTAATTTGTGGCCGAGTGATCTCAAGTACACCTAAACTCAAAGTTGGTTATTCCCCTATAAGAAGGACACAGATTAGAACTCATATTAAATATCGAATGCCAAGGCTGGTTGAGATTGACTTACACTCTTTAAAAACAGATATATCTACTCAAAGACAGGTATTCACGAAATATCACATTTAGAGTAATTAGAAATATATACATATTTATATAATCTAGAATAATTTAGCTTGATAGGAATATCATAATATATTCAAACACGCACACTGACATATATATATATATATATATATATATATTTAGTTTACGAAAAACTAGGTAATCCGTATGGTTAGACCCAAGGAGGATAAAATCCAGAGAGCTCAATGTAAATCAGAGCTAATAATTTAAATAAAACAGACCACTTTAAGGTTCCATATAATAAATTAATTTACATATAATTAATACTGCCCGTCATAAATGTGTAAATTTCTTTTCATTTTTCGTTTCATATTATATTTTTTTCTTTTACCGCCCGACGATTGTACGACGGTAAAATTGATCACCTTATGTGTGTGCGTGTGTCGTTTTTGATTATTCTGATTTAACCAAAAATGTTGTATCATTTTTTAAATAATTTCAAAAGACGAATCTGATGAAAATATCACGGTTTATTTCCTTGAATAAAACATAATTTTTCTTTAATATGAAAGTGAATTGCAGCGAGATGTTTGGATAATTGTTGTTAGAAATCTTTCAAACCCTCGAATTTCTCTTTGTTTTCGCATTCTCTTTGTTTTTATTCTTTACCATAATCATTAAATAATGAATATCTTTTCTTTTTGATTTATTTTTTCAGTTACTAAATGTTGGCAAAAACGTTTGCCTTGATAACAACAATTACTTATTTCGCACTCCTACCAAATTATTTGCCCGACCATGTAAGAAAATCTACGCTGATCAGGTAAGGACACACTTAGCTGTCATTTATCTTCAGGTATCATTACATAAGTCACCTAGGAAATTTTAAACGAACAACATACATTGTCACGGTGCCATTCCATTAATTGACTTACGTGACACTCCTGAAGATCGAGTAAATTGATTGTTCATTTCGTAAAAAAATAAGAAAGATTTTGTTAACGATTTTTGTAGATTAGCATTCATTAAAACTTCCTCAAGACAAAACATTTATCAGGATCGAAAAATAGAATGGTTCCTGTTCATAATATAAATACAGTATCAAATCAACTGAAGAAGGAATTCTTTGGCTTGGAGGAAAAGGTTGACTAGCGGTTGCAGTTATGACTAAACAGACCAGAGTTGTTCATGTGGCAGCTGATCGATGGCGTAGAGAAAAGGTCTTTAGTTGATTGAGGTACCACTGTCATCCAGCACGGAGTGTGTAGGTCTACTAGCGGCGGGACCAGTTTGATCTTTTCTTCTGCTCTTTCGGGGACTGCTTTTATGATGGTGCAAGTCCCAATTGCACTGTTCTGATTGGCTAACCAATAATACTGCTTGAGCAATTGTCTTGTGCCATATGCTTCAACGGACAAGAAAGAAAGCCCTCAAGAACCTAATATGATTGGTGGTCCAATAAAACATAATGACCATGTGTCGTAAGTATTGAAGGGGAAGACAAGAAGCTCCACCCGAGCCTCTCAAATTTTAACTTGGTATCGCTCATATCCACCTTCATGTTCCTGAATCTCACCCTCATTTGACCTGATTATTACCAGTATCATCGTCACCCCCAGCTGACAAAAACTACCATCTCTACATTTTTCCTTCTAACTAAAACGTTAATATGAAGCATACAAATCGTTGGAAGGAGGTTTCTATGTTAATAAATAAATTCTAATTACACATGAATTTTTAAATAATTTCTCGAGCTGAGAAGACGAGTGAAATATTCCGGTAGACACGTTAACCTTCCAAAGAATGTTTTTTACATTTCTAATTATACCGAGGAACAGCACATTTATAACATTTAATTCGAATTAATTAATTAATTACACAAATATATTAATTAATATAAATATATAAGAATAAATAAATTAATTAATTAATTATGCATAAAACACTGGACCAATTTCTCATTTCATTTGTTAAAATCAGCATATAAATAAATATATTTTCAATAAAGTTTTCTACGTTCGTTCGATGAGTAAATGGCTACAAAAACAATGTGTTAAATAGAATGCGCTTTAAAAATATACGTTTGTCACTGTTTGCTTTAATTGATTGCCACAAAAAGAATTAGTAAGTCGTAGAAAGTCAAGTTGTTATAGACGGGAGACATTTGTAAGGACGGCCAATGCATAAATTTCGTTACGGTTTCCTTTTTTATTTAAGGAATTTTCTACATAATGCCGAATATCAATCTTTCCAGCGCATTTTAAAACGGTTTCTCTCCTTAAGTTATAAATATAATAATTAGAAATGACACAAATAGTTTTGTTATTGTTTGAGTTTAGTTATTGTTCCGATTTTTTTGTCTTTTGCAAGAACTGAAAAAGTGGCCTCAGTTGTCGAGCTTGTTTTTCTGGTGGCCCGACTACATGAATTTAAGTATGCATCTAGGTCCCATACTTTTACCGTTGAAAAAGTGAAATGTAACCGCCACTTCTACCCCAACAGCTTCTTTTCTCGCACTTCCCGACAGGGGAATTCCCTTCCTCTTGCTTGTTTCCTTGATAACTATAATCTTCAAATATTCAAATGTAATGTCAATCACCGTCCATCTTTTATGTTTTCCTCAATTCCTCCTATAACCAGTGTCACGCTCCGTAACACCCCCGGGGTGTGGGGGGTTAGTGACATTCCCACCTTGCTTGGGGTGAAATTCTTTAAAAAATTTCGTTAGTAGCTATGTAATGAAGAATAATTCCAAATTTTAATAATTTTTAAGGCGAATGAAATAGTAATACTGACAAAACTTAGTTTAGTCTGGCACAAGGACGCAAAAGAAAAATATTTCTCCAGCCATTCTTTATTCTTAGTTGAATTTAATGGATGACAAATCATTCTTGATTCTTTCCTATAATAACCAATAATAGAGATTTTCAACTTAAAAGGTTTTCGAAGCAGTAATTGATACGATATGCTTCCTTTACCAGATTCATTTATCAACAATGAAAAAAGCCCCGACATTACGACATTACAGTCGTCGTTGAAGTATGAAAAACAAGATTCTCACTTCGATGCAAAGTTTTAATAATTTTAACACTTTTCTTTCTTTGATGACTAATATTAGTAAATTAGAGTTTTATAAGAGACTATATAGCATCGCTGAAAAACAGATTTTATTCACAGCAGTGTGTGAAATGTAAAACATAGGTGCGGATTTCAAATAGTGTGATGTTACGTAATTAAATAATAGTTTAGTGCTTAACGTGTTAATTACCTGTAAAATAATGTTTACTTATTGATTAAATTTCGTGATCTTCTTCAGAGACCAAATGATTCGATGTCAAAGCGAAAGGATAACGTGGACAAAAATAGACGAAAATTGGTTTATAAACGGCGTTACAAATGAATTTCACAATAAGAAAATTAGCATTTATATATAATCAGCAAACAGTCGGAGAAATTAAGGAACATTTTCGATTATTAAATTTGTTCTATTCAAGATTCTTGCGCTCAATATTAAAAATATTGATTTTTTTTTAATTTCTTTCTAGGGATTTTCTTTGACGGACGATTATAAAATTCGCACATCCTTAAACTGTGTCGGATTAAAATGTGAACAAAATGTCTGTTTTGCGAATTTGATGGACTGCATGAGCCCAGATTTGGAAAGATGGACTCAAACACAGGTAGATATCTGTGAAATTTTCAAGTTTTCTTATCTAGTGACTAAAGGTAATATTTCGATTCTTTGGTTACCTCAGCTCTAAATAGAGCGTGGGTGGTGTCTGTGATAGTTGTGTATCACACAGTTGTCATTATTCGAATACAAATGAAGCTAAGATTGCAAACTGTAATTCGCATAGCACAAATATTCTGTACATATTCAGTGTTTTTTCTAACTTATTTAAGTTTAACTCTCTGCAGCTACAAGTCTTGTTGTTTGTTGCAGTCAATACTTGTAGCTCACGAAAAGCAATGGCAACCAAGAATTTCGTTTATAAATGATGAAGAAATAAACCAACATTTCTCATCATGGACACCAAATGTCTAGAAAACAGAGAAATGGGGAAAAGAGAGATTTTTGAAAGCGCTCATTTTTATAACACGTGACACTAGTCACGTGACTATGTCTGGAGGAGGTAATTGTCTTCAGTCACATATGTTTCGTTTTTTATTTTATTTTATTGTTTGTGATTTTAGTTCTCACAATACTGCCCCCGCCAGATTAAATGTCTTTACTGCAAATGAAATGAGCAATCAATCTTTATAATGTATATGACTTGAAACTTTCTGGCCATGACACCTTCCTACCACTACTTGTAGATACTGTTTGATAAGGGCTTGTATTTTGTTGTGTAGGTGTAACCTCAGAGGTTGTTGCTGTTGTGTAAATGATTCTGTAGTATTCGTGTTGTGTTGCTGTGTTCTTAAGAATTAAGTCAGTCAATGAAAATATTGCCTTACTTACATTACGCAGAATGGTAAAATATTTGTCAGAATCTATTCTGTACTAAGTAATATTCTTTTTAAAAGAAGGTAAAGTTTGTTTTCGCTGCATTATTGCGAACAAATATATACTGACAATTGACCAAATCTTTTGGAATATATATTTGGCGCGAACTGTAGCTTCGGTGTTTTTGCTTTTGACTCCTGAACAAATGTTGTTATGACTTCGAGTTTTGCATTGCTTGCAAAAGACTGACCAGGAAGAGTCAAGGTTGTTTCATAAAGTATTTCAGCTGCATATCATTGCACATAAAGTATTTCCGCTGCATACTATTGCACTTTGACTGCGTTTCTTATGAACGAAATTATAAAAGATAAATTCTTTGCCCAATCATTTTTGTTGTCTCTTTTGTCTTGTGTGTAGATTTTAAGTCGAAATCAAATTCTTTCCACCATTGCCATTCAAACATGAATGTTATGATGTTCTTTTAATGCTGAATTCTAAGCAATCGTGTAAATTCCTTGAAAAACTGAGATTGAAATTAAGATCCACAGTGTGAGGTGTTTATGGAAGGAACATCAAATTGTACGGTCCGCTGATCGTGCAATTTCTTTGCTGTTGATTTAGCACTTGCATTTTCAATCAGATATACAGTTGGCTATCAAGTATATTGATCTACTACTGTCAAGATATATCGGTTGCCTCGAGATGATGTAAACGGACCTCTCCCCAGATCAATATGCAAATTAGTAAACCATGCATCTTAGTATGCCTGGTAAACTTATTACAATTGCAATCGTTTGTCCAGATTCATATGTTATACTTAGCCATACATATCTCTAAGTAATTATTTTAACAGTAGCTCTTATCTTCTTCAAGGATGTATCACAACATATTATATCGCTAAAAGGAGCGGGTAACTGTCAACTGAACTAGGGTTTCTTGTACTGATCTATTGACTGTGCTGTCTTTCTTTTATTTATCTGCTATAGATTCATCATTGAAATCTACTAAGTCTGTGTGATGAATCGTTGTTCTTGATAAGGTATCAGCTACAGCGTTGTTGAGCCCAAAGTATATTAGATGTTTGAAGTAAACTGCGAAATATAATCTGTCACAACTCTCTTGCGGAATATAGATCTGGTAGGTGCAGTGCCTATATCAAGGGTTTATGATCCGTAAAGACAGAAAAGATTCGATCATCCAGAATGTGCCGAAAATTCTTTATTGCTAAATAGATAGCCAGATAATTCTTAGAAGAGTTACTGTAGTTCCTTTGATTGATTGTCATTTTGGCAAAGAAGACTTGATTTGGCTTAGCAACGACATTAGTAACTTGTAGCCCCATTCCTACAGCCACGACTGTCGCGTCTGTCATTAACGTTAGTTTTCTCTCGGTGTCCTCATTTAGATAACTGACCCGAATGTAGTATACTAAAGCCTTTTTGTTTGTTCTACTGTTTGGATTTCTTCCGAATTTAAATTGATAAAATTTATTCTTCCGTTTTAATAAGGTGGTAAATGTAAAGAAAATGGTAGAACAGTTTGGAATGTAATTCCTGTAAAATGTTTAATAAATACGACGAATCTTTACAGCTGCCGACCTGACTTTGGTGTTGAGAATTTTATTTTGGATGGTTGAGATGTCTTCCTCGGAAAGTTTGTGACCTAAAAGAATCATTTGACACTCAAAATACATTTCTCAGGGTTTTTATTCTCAGTTCTGCATTATGTTTTCTTTGGACATTCTCTCCGTTTCAATATGTCATTGTGTTGATAGTCGGGTATAATTTCGACCAAGTCAGTAACTTCGTTTTCTATTTCTGCAGGAAGTTTTTTTCCCAGTTCGTAGCAATAGAGTGACCATTCTGATATTATCTATTTTGTGTTAAATATTGCCTCCATTTGCAGAAACAAGATTTTTATATTGGTTGAATCACAAGAACAGGAACATTTACTATAATTGATACGTCAATAGAATAAGAAGTATTGCCGCATCCCATGATGAAAAGCGGCCACTAGAGGGAAGTTTGAACTTGAACAGTAGTTGCGACTGAAAAAAAGAGGATGCTTTTCACAGAAATTTTTTTAATTCGGTTTCATATTGAAACGTTCCTACGCATTGGTTTGCCACAATATGTTGGGCGTATGATTTATTTTCTTTTGTTTGGGGGATCGGCAGAATATTGTATTCCTGTTTCTCGAAGCGGCTGTTTACCATATGTCACGGCCGATACTTCTCGTTCACTAAAAGAAACGACAACAAAAAATGTTAAATATAAATCACTAAAAAAATAAAGCAAACATTTTTTTTTCATGATGGCCATCAGCTGTCCAGGGAATAGAAAAATGAGGGAAAGGGGAGATTTTTGAAAGCACGCCACTTTTTCTACTACCCTAGTCACTTCTAAGGGAAGGTAAGTCAATCCCGCCTCATATGTTCTTTATTTTACCTATTTATTTTATTGTTTGTGGTTTTGCTCTCACAAGTTCGATCGACATAAATGCAAATATCTTGTAAAGAAACAAATTTATCATATTCACTTCTTTGTAAAAAGAAATATGATATTTAAAAAAAAAATCACGTAATTTATAACCGATAATCCGACTCAAGGTTTAATATCACTGGGATAGCGAACATCAGACTCGTGGATTCAAACACACACACACACACACACACACACACACACACACACACACACATATATATATATATATATATATATATATTTCTCAAGCACTCATGATAATGCACGGCATACACATATAAATGAAGGCAAATATATATATATATATATATATAAAACACTTGCAACTATTTAAAAAAATATTTTATATATATATATATATATATATATATATATATATATATATATACATATAACATTTGCAAGTAATTTTTGAAACCGATGTCTTTCAGGAAAGTAGCTGATCCAAAGATCTTTAATATCTGTATGCCGTGCATTACTATGAGAGTTCTTGGGAATAATTGTGGTTTTGAATTCGGATTTCTCATTCTTTTAGATTGCTTACTGTCATGACGTAAGAGCTCAGTCTGCCTTACGATTTTAACCATAGCCAGGGCGATGTAGATCTATGCCTTTCTCAAGGGTATTAGTGAGAAATGAACGTAACAGCCTCCCGCAGAATTTGAACTTGGTTTGTTGATTTCCTTTTCAGCACCGTGACGAAAAATGCCCTTTTTCATTCCACTAGTACATTCGTGGCGGAATATACAATTCCATATTTTTTTATATACTTTATTGGAGAGTTTACCAATCCTTTACTAATTCTGAGTAAATATTTAGAGTTTCCTCGTCGTAGATTCAACCACATTTCCGAAAAATGCTAGAATGACGTAATGGGTAATGTTTGTCTCATATACAAATTTGCTCGTGAAGTAGATCCACTCTGGGTACCCTGCTACTGGGGACTAATACCAAAATAAACTAAACATACTAAATTACTAGGTTAATGGTTTGCCTCATGGCTGAGATCAATATGCATTGCCAACTGGTGCGAGCGGTTATAGTTCGAGCCAAAATATAATGCCAGAATTTGGAATGCTGATATTTCAGTCCGATACACTCTCTCCAATTGAAACATTGACCGCGTTTAAGCGTTCTAAATATTTTCACAATACTTATGGCGATATAATTTCGAATTTCAAATTATTTCAAATGTAAACTTCTTTGAATGCAAACACCCACAATTTTTTCATAACACAAAAAATCGATTTTGTATTAAAGATTCGTTAATATCGATTAATTTCAAATAAAAAGAAATATGGAATTATTTATCTATTTATTTTTTAACTTTCTTTGTCCAAAAAAGGAGGGACTACTTCAAACGAAGAAAAAGAATCTGTGCCTGGAAATTGATGAACACAATAACGTCCTTGGTTCTCCTTGCATCGCATCAAAAGCCACACAGAAGTGGAACTTCGTTCCCATTGTAATCAGCTAATTTAAACAGTACCAGGTACGTACTACAAGGGAAAAAAGATATAAACATAAGTGATTTAATAAATAATTTAGTAATACAAATAATCTGAAGTTTAAATAATTTAAGGTTTTGTTATTTCGGAAGTTCCACCATAAATCCAAAAAGACGGTTCCGTGAATTATTGTGTTGAACAAATACAATTTATTTAAACTAAAAAGTTGTAAATCGTTTCGCCCTTAAGTTCATATTAACAGGAAATAACGCGATAACAGTTTATAGAATTACCTTCTTTGACAGCATTAAAAAGGTTTTTATGGACTGAGATATTTACCCAGATTTTATATAGACAACATTCAAAGAAAATGTAATCTTTCTGTAACGAAATTACTGAAGTCTTTGTCTTCTCCTTGTGCTCAGTCTTACACCACAGTCGACACCGTTACGAACACCACTTGTGACTTTCGCCCAACTGGACCGCAAGATTTATTATATATAAAAATACAATTGTGGCACAAGGCCTAAAAAGGAGAGGGGTTGAGGCTGGTCTTAACTAACTATCCTATACCTAGCTAATCTGATTCACGACCCATTCACTCATTACAATTTGCCCATTCACCACAAAAACTCGTCCATCACCAATCAATCCTTCATACACCATAATACCGCATCCTCTCAAGGGGATCTACAAAACGCGCCCCATGCCATAAAAATTTAATGATAATAAATTATATATAAAAATCTATGATGAAATATGAGAGGGGAGGGAATGAACCCCAAAACAAACTAAACATAGACACAAAAGTGAACTAAGCATAATTGATGTTAGTAGGGCCCGTCCAACTCTCAAAAAATGAGGCCTCTGTATTCGGCCCATTGGACAAAATCAAGAGGCTCTCTCGCTAAGGGAATGGGGAAAAGTGAAAATATAGACGGACATGGGAAATAACACTGACCCAGTCGAGATCAAAAGGGAGCCAAAACAAATTGGGGAGGTTGGGAATTTCGACTTGGATCATAACCAAAGAGGCTGCCGGGAACAGGCTAGGAACAACACTTACTTACATTAACTATGTACACAAAGCTTGTCTAACCTAACCAAGGGGAGGGCTCTACAGGAAACCACCCCGATGTGACGTAGGCTGACCTAAAAGAGAAAATGAAGGCTAGCCCCGTTCAAACAAACCAAACTCGCCTCAATCACCCACCTTTCGCTGAAGACTGTCGAATGCAAGCGTTTTCTATCAGTTCTAATCTTCATCTTGAGCTGATGCTCAAAGAATCGGATCAGATCCTGATGAGAAAGACGGTTGCCTCGCAAGACTTCATTCATTCGCGTCGTTCAAATCACCATTCAGGCCGTGGCCAGCAGCGTCAGAAACACCATCCGCTTCACCCCGGAATACGAGGGCGACACATTGTCACACGCGTATGCGCGATCAATGGGCACGAGCTTTTCGGGAGCGAGACGAGCCGTCAGTAGGCCGACATAGTCCCATAGGGGGCGGACCCGTGGACAATGATAGAAGGCGTGCGAAGCCATTTCTTCTAAACCAAGGCCACACCGTTCACAGTCTGGCAAATTTGATAGTAAGACGGGGGAACGCGTCCCTCAGAATCCCCTCCATAATCGGATCTCCACCTGTCAACGCGCGGCGTAGAAAAGCCAACCTCGAGGCACGCCAGTGGCTCACCAAGTGTGGTATTCCCAGCCCCCCATGACACGGACGTTGTGTACAGACTCGCATATTGACTCGATTCCCGCGCCCCCTACATAAAATGGAGGATAGCGAGCTATCGAGCGCCTTCCGATAGCCCTTATAGAGAGGATGTACGGATAATCGATAAAGAACAAGAGGGAAAATGTATATAGCACACAACTCCGCCCTGCCATTCACGGACAACCTCCGTCGATGCCAAGTCCGACCGGCAGCATCTACCTTTGCTCGTACTTCAGACCAATTTTTCTCCAGCTGGAGGTCGGGTTCAAACCACACTCCAAGAATGCAGACAGGACCATCCATCCGGCCGAAGGGCCCCGGAAGATCGACCCCCTTCCAGGCACCTAACCGCAAGCGGGATGACTTGTCGCGGTTAATCTTGGCCCCTGTCACCTTTTCGTACCGATCAAGCGCCTTCAGTACCGCCTCAATGTCGCTGCGGGACGACACGAAAGCAGATACGTCATCGGCGTACGCAGAAACCCTGTCTCGAGCTCCTCCAGGAACGGCGATTCCGCATAGAGCTGGACTGCACGCCCTGTCCCTCGGCCAGCGAAGGAGAGGCTCCAACGCCAAAGCATAAAGTAGGGGCGACAGTGGACAACCCTGACGGATCTACCTAGACAGCGCAAAAGCGCCCGACAGCTTCCCGTTCACCTATACCACAGCACTGGGGGAGCGATATAGGAAGCTAATCCAGCGGCAGAAGTCGGGTGCGAATTCGGTGGCCTGCAGGACAGCAGCAAGGTAGCGATGGTCAACCCTATCAAATGCCTTGGACTGATCCAAATTGATCAGCGCGGCCTCATAGTCGTCTTTTACACTCTCTATGATCGTGCGTATCAGATGCAGGTTGCTCTGAATTGTTCGGCCCCTCACAGAACAAGTCTGCTCAGGACCCAGCAGAGACTCGGCAACTAACTGCAAACGCTCCTTCAAGATCTTGACCAAAATCTTTAAATCTTTAGCAGAGTTATGGGCCTGTAATCATCTAGTTTTCCCCAAACACCCTTGCCCTTTTTCAACAGCGTGATCACACCCCTGGAGAACCGGACGGGGAAGGACCCTGCCGGAACCAGTTGTTGAACATTGGAATCAAAATTGGGACAAAGATGTGCGACAGCCCCAAGTACAATTCACAGGGCAAACCATCCAGATCGGTCGACTTGTCTCTGTCAACCTTCTTCAATGCTGCGTAGACCTCGCCTTCCGTGATCTCTCCCTCGCAAGTAGCCGCTTCAGTCGGCGAAAGCCGAAGAAAGTCAGCCAAATAGCTGCGAAACTCGTCCTCACGAAGACCAGGCTCCTTGGTAAATCGGCTCGCCGAAACGCCGGGCACATGTGTCAGTGTCCCGAAGAGTACACCCCTCCGGGGTTTTGACTTTACGAATGTAACGATCGCCACCTCAACGGATATCTTCCTTGCGCAATTCTGCGCCCTTGTTCACCGCTTCGGGAGACATCTTGTTTAACCTATGTCTAATTGCCTGGCCCATGTAGCGCTCGCTATTCGAACGCTCCACGGCCTCCCTAGCTAAGGCTATCTCTAGGAGATCCCCTCCCCAGCCACCGCCCGGGAAAAACTAGCTCTAAGCGTCTTCACCTTCTCAGCTCTATCTAGGACGAGCTGTTTGCTGAAATCAGTGGTGAAAGACCTAATCCTAAATTTAAGTCTATCCCACCATTTATTCCTGATAACCGCCCTTACTAGCTCCCGCTGCACGAAGCTAGTTAGCTGATCCTGGAAGTCCCGCCTGTCCAGTAAAAACAGATTGAACTTCCAGTAAGCAGCAATTCTAGGCCTACAATCTAACGCCATGCGGGCACAAACGAGTTTGTGATCCGAATAGCCTACCCAGTGGAACGTGGGACAATCTATCAAGTCTCCGTCGGTAGCTAACCACCTTGTCACAAGGCCAGCTAAGAGTCCACGTCCACATCCCCCCCGGGGTGATCGACCCAGTATCTAGATCGAGACCAAAATCGTTGATCAGATCAACCAGGCTACGATCACCCCTTCCGCTAGCACCCAACCCCCGATTTAACTTGGGGTCCAGGATGGCAGTCCAATCCCACATTAGAACTAAGCGCGTTGAGTCCACCAGGAACGGCCCCAACCACCGAAAAAACGAGACCCGCTCCTCCTGGTCGTTGGGCGCATAAACCGCAACGGCTCGAAACGAACCACGTTTCACGGCAATATCAGCCACGATCAACCGACCCTCGGCATCGGTATGCACGAGGTCCACCTTCGCATCAAGAGTCCGCTTCACCAGCAAAGAAAATCCTCTGGAACACCGGTCCCCATATGCTGAATAGACGACAAAGACGTTAGTCAGCACACACGCATAGGAACTGCAAACAAAGTGGGTCTCTTCGATCGCGGCGACATCCATACTAAAGGACAAGAGTTCCCGGAGAAGGCGGGCTGCTTTACCCAGATCCCTCAAGCCATTTACATTCAGAGTGGCTAACTTGATTGCCATCGTTTAAGCCTGCAAAAAAGAAGAGTCAGAGCAAAACACCTACTCACATACGGCCGGAAATCTGCAGCTGAAAGGACCGACGGATTGTCCCAGGCTCCCTGCACCCAACTCCGACTTCATCCGTCCATCCGAGATAATCCTGCCGACGTCCATGGGGTAAGTTAATTTCAAGACCCTGTAAAGAGAGGGATGGAGACGTACCGGGACCCTCCCTGCACAATATCTGAAGTTTTTTCAAGTCAGCTGTGCTCGTCTGGGCCATTCGAATTTCGAGAAAGGCATCCTTGGCCTCCTGTAAATGGGACCATATCCTCAGAGGCTTTCCCGTGTCCCTGATGCAAGTTATTACCCCTGAGGCCCGAGGGAAATTCCTGGGGTCCTCTACCGATTTCCCGTCCACTGATAAAATTTTTAAAAGTGGCCCCAAGAGAGCCTTTTTGTGTAGAAATGTCTCTCTGCCTACTTTACAGATGTCGTACACTTTGTCAAACTGTTTTCTCCCCTTCTTTTTCCTGGAAGCTGTGGGGCGGTGTTGAAGTTGACGGCGGGGGAGAAGTAGATGGTTGGTGGGTGTAAAAAGGGAGCGGGACGGAGCCCTAGATGGTGAAGTTGGTAGGCTCCTTACTCGAACATTTATTTCTTCAGGATCTATTTGTGAAGCAGGGAGAGATGACGACCTTACATTTGTCGTTTCTTTCTCCCTTCTGCTTCGCCCAGTCCATTTTTTTTTGTGGGCGTCTCCTCCTCTTCCCTCCTTCTCTTCAACGAGGAAGACCGTTTGTGCCTGAGAATTGTCGGCCATGTTGTCATCAACACGGCTGAACAAATAAAAGTTTTGCCTGCTATGTCAAATATTCTTTTTTCTATACAGACATAAAATAAACGAAATTATGAACCAAATACAAAGCAGAACGTGGAGAAAAGAATAAAAGCAATAAATATGCAAAACCAAAGAAATACGAAAAGGTAACTCAAAACGGTGGGGAGGTAAAATACAAAACGGAAAACAAACAAAAACGAAAAAGTGTAAAACTAAATATGTACAAAAATAAGACAATAATAAACTGAAAAAGAAACAGAATAACAAAAGCCTTCCGTCAAGCATTTCTCTCCAGAGAACCAGGTATTTACTTGACCCCCCACTGAGTCAGGATGTGACACAAGGTCGGTTTTTAACGTGGGGACCCCAGTCTTTTCACCCGGGCCGCTGGTATTGGCTTGTCATAGCTGGTCCAGGCTAGTCGTAGCCGTGATACTACCTGCGCAGGGACGAATCCCTACACCAGGTAAGTATCTCCAGAGAACCAACTGACACTCAGGCCCAACGAGACCGCTCCCTCAGCTTTTATGCCGGTGAGGCATACGCTTATGCAAATGAATACGGGCCTCGATCTCAGTCTGGTCGCACACGCACACTGCCATTTTTGTGTCCGCCGCCATGACGTTTGCCTCGTCAAACGTTCACTCATACATTTGTTACAGAAAATAATCTCATTGGATAAAAATACGTACAAACAAGATTATTTTCAGGGAAACAGCTTTATGTCAGCTTTATGTCAGTAATCACAATTGCATTTAAGCATGAAACAGACTGTGGGTGTTGACTTCAATGTACACACACACACATATATAGATAGATAGATGCGTGCAACTACTACTAGGTCAACTAAAAACAGTGACAGTTTAGACATGATGGTTAAGAATATGTGAAGAATTGAAATAAACATTTTCAAAGGAATAAATTCGAACACACGGAAATATTTTCATGTATTTTTATATAACGAATAAATGATTAACAAAAGAGAAAAAGTATACTAGTGTGTACACAGATGAAAAAGTAAAATAAAATATTTTAAGAGTAGCTGAAGTGTGTGTTTTCGTGTGTTTAAATGCGTGCATGTGGGAGATATACCACGTGGCTAGGTATTCACTCCCTCCTAGCAGGAAAGGCT
This sequence comes from Acanthosepion esculentum, assembly GCA_964036315.1. Taxonomy (NCBI): domain Eukaryota; kingdom Metazoa; phylum Mollusca; class Cephalopoda; order Sepiida; family Sepiidae; genus Acanthosepion; species Acanthosepion esculentum. Next base: position 4,287,507 of record OZ038477.1, read on the forward strand.
GGACAAACATTCTAGAAAGAAAAACTAGAAGGCAGAAGATTATAACCGAGCTTTTATAAACCCGAGACAGCGCCATCTAATGGCCGTCTTAGCAGACAGATGTGTAATATGTCTTTTCTATAAATATTTTCATGGTGTCTTTAAGCCGCAAAATTTGACCTAAAGGATGCAGCACTCGAAATCAGATGTGGATAGGCTGTACGTACCAAAGACTTTAGGAGGCCGAGATCTCATCCTACTTGAACTGACTATAAAAACTACAACAATCGGATTGGAAGCATACCTCACAAAAACAAATGACCCTCTCCTTCAAATAGTAAAACACCAAATCCACTCCATCAACAAAGAAGCTGCACTCTTCAAGAAACAGCCTAATATACCTTAAATGCTACCAACAAAAAACGAAGCGAATAGCATCTGCGCGAAACGAGTAAAGCAGAAAGTAAAACAACTTGGGCAAATGAAATTACAAAAAATTGGGAGGACAAGGCATTGTGTGACAAATACCTAAAAAGAACGAAAAAAGCAGATGTGAACCAACAGAAAACATATCAGTGGCCAAGGAGCTCCAGGTTGAAAGCTGAGAGAGAAGGCCTAATTATTGCAGCTCAGGAGCAAAGCCTCGCAATCAGATCCTATCACTGTCACATGATGAAGGATGGAACTAACCGGACATACAGGAAGATATTATGAAACTGTCGACCATATTATCTCAGGAGGTCCGGAACTAGCACAGAATGAACATATCCAAAGACGTAACAAAGTAGCGACATATGTGCCCTGGTAGATATGCAAAAAGCACAAAATCGAAACCATTGAGAGATGGTAATATCACCAACCAGACAGAGTTACCCAAAATAACGATGTAACTATCTCCTGGAACATGCCAATTCAAACTGCGAGGGAAATAAATGCCAACAGACCTGATATTATCATAAAAACAAAAGATTCAAGAAGTGTATGCTTATTGACATAGCAGTACCATCTGAGAGAAACACCTCCATAAAAAGTGTCGAGAAATACAACGATCTGGAGATCGAGATTAACAGGATGTGTGGAATGAAGACTGAGACTGTACCAATAGGAATCGAAGTTCTGTGCCTCTGAGTGGAGCAAATGCAAGGCAGAAGATTAGTGGTGACAATGAATCTCCTTGGAAGATCTCGCTTTTGATGTTGATTCGTCTCGATATTAATGACCCGTTTGTATGGTTTAGGTTTAGTGTGATCTTCCAGTTTTTCATGCTCTCCGTTATGATTTTGACTTGTGGGGCATACTCTGAATATTTTTAGCCTCTTCTCTATCCATGGGCGTGGTATTCTGTTGGACAACTTTCTGTGGTTGATCCATGCTATCGATAAGTTTCTTAGGCGGGTCATGTAGAAAATCAAACTGGACGCAATTCGTGCGTGACTAAAATATAAACATTTTATTAAGATGTAATATGAGGCATATTTTATGTTCATTTTATGACTTCATGAAATAAATCGATAAATATAAATTTTACTTTCTAAATATATATTTCTCACCACGAAGCTATCAAATGACTGACAAATTCACAGACATTAAATATGGGTCAATTAGCTGGATGTTATACAAGTCAAATATACCGCATGCGCATTTTGCTTTTTGAGGTTGAAATCGATGATGCTTCGTATAGACGACAGACCTCTTTGATCATAAGACATTTGTACTCAATTGAGTATTATCTGATCTGATATTTACTAAGTTTGTTCAAAAGCGAACAAATATAAAGGGATAGAAAGAGTAATAGGAAGACTGTGTTGCATCAAAATTATAAGGATAAAGAAGATTCTTATTTTGCAATCCTGTGCTTTCAGTGGAATATACACAAGCGGACATCGAGTGGGGTCTGCACGAACAAGTGCGTGCATAAACGAGTTAAAATTGAAATCACAAGATTAATTCTGATCTGCAAAAAATTGGTCCAGAACAAGACGGAAAGTTAGTTTAGTCTAATACAAATCCAACAGTAAACAACACCTAGTGGTAATCTATATCAACAGAGGATTATTGATCTGGAAGTGTTCACCTTGATAATTGTTGCGTCATGAAAACACATCAAAACAACTCGGTGTAACACATACAAAAAGCAGTATAGGAGTAATGAACGGCAAAATTAGATTAGTTAAATATTTAACATCGAAGAAACAAAAATAAGCACAGTCGAATATAATGCTCAAAAGGTAAGGCAACGACTTAGTACATAAGTAATCAGTCTGTTAACTGTTATATAAACTAGAATTATATTAGTCTAACTTAAAGGCAAAAGTGTAATATGCTCAGTGAGTATGTAAATTAGGTACCCCCACAAATTTGCTGAAAAAATAGCATAGCAGGATGAAAAAAAAACAACTTAATAAAAACGAAGTTTTATCCTCAAAATATTTCTGTTATCAATAAAAGGAAAGACCAAAGTATTTTTATTATTCTATTAAATTTTTTAATCCTTTCCAGTAACTTTGAAATTTTGGTTAAAAATGTTGCTTTTTTTTTCTTTCGTCTACAGTCTGTCAAAGAGTACTGTACGTGTTTTAGAACCTTTTTCCGGTAAAAACACATTGATTTGGAAAGTCTATGTTAAAATCAAATAATCGTCGGATTGTAATGAAACTTGAAGAACTTATTCAGAAATGATGGAAATTATTTTTTAATTTTTCTTTTTAGAAAATCTTGGTAAAAAGTATTTTTTGTTTACGTCTGTTACCCGCACTTAATTAATTTTATGAAATTTCGAAAAATGTAAATTTCAGCCTCTTCATATTTATATTAGTTAAAAGCAGGCCCCCTTGGAGAATTTAAATCATCAGTTTGTTTTTGTCGAACAGCAATAACATACCGAAAATATGCTCGAAGTCATAAATTAAAAAAAGGCAATAAAACTATGACATTATTTGATTAGGAAAAGTTTTAATTACTTTTATAAGATATATTAAAGACACTATTGTCTATAAAAAAACAAGTTCCGATGAATAATGTTTTCATTTTTTTAATTTTCATTTTTTTAAATTGTAATTAAAAAAACTATTAAGTTTTAAATCTTTTCAAATTCTGTATTAATTTCAGTCATTTAGATTGTATTATTATTAAGTGAAAACTATATTTACTAATCATGAATGGTAATGCTTAATACCAGTAATCGAACACCAAGATTTTTAAAAGAATTTTTAATATTTTTATGACAAGAAAAAATCAAATTTCTTTTAAAAATGTATATAAACTTGCCCATTTCAAGCATACACGACATTATCAGAAAATAAGAGCAATGAAAATAGTAAATTTAAAATTAACATTCATAAAATTAGCTTGCGGAAAATATTTTCCAACATTCTTAAGATTACTGATAATTTTAAATTTACATAACAAAGGCGCTCACGTCATTTTCTAAAATTATGTTTTACAAATAAAGTGTTTGTAGAAAAACAATTTGCCATCACCTCGTTAAACACATGGCGATATCGGTTTGTTTCATTGATTATACTTTAAATCAGCTATTTCTCAAATAAAAAAAAACAAAGAAGCCAATTTTAGTTTTGGAAGATTTTTTAATAAAGAGAATTTCATTACAATGAAAGAAGATTAAATAGCGCTTAATCAGATATTTTAGAAAAAAATTCGACTTTAATCAGTATAAATTCAGAGTATCTTTCTTACTGGAAATAATAAATTTAATCTTTTAGCTTTCAATTAAAGCTAAAATAAAAGCTTCAAGAGCTGTTTTTTTAAAAGAATCATTTAAAGCTTACGTACAGCGCATTAGTGGAGGCACCTAATCTAAATCAGTATAAGGATAATGGACTACTATTATAGCACGAAAACTATTGCACTACTGCGGGACATACAATTATATTAGTCTGACTTTAAGGCAAAAGTGTAATGTGCCGAGTCAGCATCTAAATCAGTATAGTGGTAATGGCGTACTATTATAGCACGTAAACTATTGCAAGACTGCTGGACCTACAATTATAATAGTCGATCTTTAAGGCAAAAGTGTAATGAGCTGAGTGAGCATCTAAATCAGTATAGAGGTAAAGGCGTACTATTATAGCAACAATTAAGAAACACTTCATCGAAAATCTTCACAAAATGGCCAATTATGGAAGATATTTTAGCTTATCCGACTCTTTTTTCACTGAATATTTATTTTTACTAAGAAATTTTAAGAATTAAAAAAAAGTCTACAAAAGTGTTTTTTTTAAATTTCAGAACTTAAGAAAATATTAAAAATTAAACTTTATTAAAAAATGAATATTTACTATCTAAAAAAGTCAACATTTTTAAAATGTATTTCTCTTTTTACTTACGGAAATGAATCAGTCAAGTGTTTGCCTTGCATATGATTAGTGCGAAAGAAATCCTCGTAAAACACAAGTCTCCAATTAAATCCGTACCGGGGTCTGTAATCTCTATAGAAGTTATATTGTAGAGTTTCAGCCTTGATATAATCTAATTGTGACATGGCAAACGTTGTGTTGTTCTTCTTTATTTCCAACAAAAGCGGTTGAAGCCTATTTAGAATAGACATTTATAATTAAAATGATTTTATTCGTTCAAGAAAGGTTTACTTTTTTAAAACATCAAACGGATAGCAGAGACACAAGGATTTTGAGGAAGAATTTTGGTGGAACTCAAATATTTGAAGTTTTTCAGTAAAAACAAATCGCCAATGCACAGATGGAATTTAAGCATTATTTATTATTAAGGATTCAATTTGGAGGCCCAGTGGAAGATAATAACGCAATAATGGTTGTATTATTTGGATACAATTATTAACATAAAACAAATGTTATTTGATAATGCCAACATATTATACAACATTCACTACATGAAAAACCTCAAAATTCTAAAAGTTTCGTTATATAAAAGAAACAATCCACTTTTGAAGTATGTATAAAATACTTATAATAATAATGATAATAATAATAATAATAATAATGTCTGCATATAATGAATCTTCAGGTCCCCACAGCAGGGATAATCTCAATGATGTCTCTGCAAATTCTCTAACTAGATCCACAATTATTCATTTAAAGAAAGAAAAGGTAAAATGGTCGCGTGAGGAGTAAAAACGCCTTATGACTGCATTGTATGAAGATTTACACAAACACCACTGGTCAAACATATGACATTTGTCAAGAAAAGGTTGGACAAGCAATTAGAAAGTACATTGACGAAAATAAACTGCAAGACGGTACATGATGAGAAATAACCGATTGACAAAAATGTTGAAATTAAAGATATAAAAAGAACTGCAAGCAAAATAGGTGAGAATGAAGAGAATATAAAAGGAAACCAGAAATCAACATAAGAAATACTAACATTAACAAAAAGTACAGATCATAACGAAGAATCTGATATAAACACGAATCTCTGTGTTTCAGATTAATACTGAAAGTTTAGAAGAAATTTGGGAAGGCGTGTGATCTTAGTCGCTCACAAGACAGCAATAAAACGAATACAAAACACATTGAACCGAATTATTTTACGGAAAACAAGAATAGTATAGAAGACGACGAGGACAAAAAATCATGAAACATAAAATATTGAAATGGGTGAACGAGAACAACTCCCAAAATTACAACCAACAAAGCATAATCTCAAAACTATCTGTCTGTGGATGACTCTAATATATATATATATATATATATATATATATATATATATATATATATATATATATATATATATATATATATATGGTCATGCTAGTATCATTGAATATGACAGAAAAATAATATTCCCCTAATATTTTTTATATAGTTGCTAATGCTTTCGTACAATTGGATGAATTTTTGGTGGCAGATTATGCAGAAAATGCCCATAGTTCTTATTATCGATTCATGTGGCTTCAATTAATTTCTGGTCATCGTCACGAATAAAACATACAAGTGTTATTTGTCAGGAGAAAATCTGATGATGAAAGAAGAACGGATTTCGCATAATCCATCGTCAATAAACAAATAAAAAGTCGTCCAAACCAAATGAATCCGAATATTAAGCCATTCAGTAAAACAATAAACTTCTATTTCTCTGATAACAAGATGCACCTCACTTACAGATCGGTGTAGATAGCGAATGAGGATATCGCACGAAGGAGTATGTTCTCTTTCCATCCGAACAAAGGTTTCCAATTATCTCTGATAGAAAACATCCAAGACGTATACAGTCATTATTATCACAGTTATTTAGTTTTAATCCTTTCACCCTAAACAAGGCGATAAATCTACTAAGACGCAAGAAAGAAAATGAGAAAACGTTGAGCAAGTGAGAGAGTGGGCAATAAAAGAATAAGATTCAAGGAGACAGAAGAAAACGATTGACGTTGCATTAAAACTTTGAAAGGTCAAAGTTGACAAGAATGCAAGAAGCCAAAAGAGTGCGAGAACCGTTTAAAATAAATTATTTTTACAACAGACATTTAAATATGTCGTAAGTTTCAAAAATTGATTAGTTTCTATTTTTAAAATAAACTTGGTAAATTCCATCTTCCAATGTACGTCATTTTATCTTCTTCAAGAAAAGTATATAGTATTGCCTCATCCGATCTTCATATCTGCTCTTTCTATTCACCTGTAATAAGACAATCAATGTCCATCGATCCTAACAAACGTACCCAATTAATTATCTATTATAAAAATTTCCATGTGACTATTACGTCAAAGTCTTTTGTTAAATTTCTGTCCCGGGTATCAAGTACAATTTTATTTTTCATTGATAAGAATAAACAACAGAGGAAAATAAAAAGTGTGTTGCTTACCAGCTGATATTGACTTCCATGTGACTATCAAAAAAGCTCACAACTTCTGCTGACAAGATCAAAACCTCGGAGACGAGCACTGATTAGACCAGGACGTTCATTCAAGCGGACCATCTTGATTAAATTGCGTGGAAAATGAGTGGCGATGTACTTGTCCAATGGTTCCTTCAATGATTCTACAAAAGTAACAGAACTGAAGTGATACATACATGATGACTGCCTTCTGGTTATCGAGCACGGCCATCATCCCGCAAAGTTTCACCTGTGCCATGCACAGATATGACTTTTAAGCCCAGCCAATGGTTGTCTTTTAAGGCTGCGACCTGCCATACCCACTACCCAGCGAAATCCACCAAAACCTGCAATGCCTGCGCATGGAATTTTAAAAGTGAAGAAAAATGGGGCACATGGGCAATCCTGACTCCTGACTAGCACAGGCAATGATCCGAAAAAAAAGAGGACATCAGCACCATCGGTTGTTAGCGAACTGTAGGTGGTCTCTCTTTCCTGTTAGTACTTATTGGTGACTATAGGTTGTCGATGAGTAACCTTCATTCGTCATGAACACTATTTGCCTATAGATAGGACCCTAATAGGTACTATCACTTCGGATAAGGATGGATCTAAGAGCAAAAGCAGTTAATAGGTGGTTCCACATCCCTCAAAACCTCCAGTCTCCTGATCAGAGAACTTGCTGCCGGATGTAGTTTATCGTCATACCCAGATACTGACATACAAACAAAGAAAACGACATTAGATTTGATTGAAAAAAAAACTCTGATTAACATGTTAAACTTCTTGCAAGTCATTGATAGTGAGATCAATCTTCATTGGATGATCAATTATTTTCACCTTGTGGCAGACTTAGGGGATTTTTATACGCAGCTGGCATGAATTGGTAGGAGGTATGGATACGGAGTAAATCTCTCTTTTATAACGAGAACCTAGATGGTGAGAAACAAGGAAAAGAATTACCTAGAGAACTGGCATCGTCTACCAAAATAATCTCCTTGAGTAGCCAATGTGGGGTGCGGTTTATGAGGCTGTAGATTGTCTGAAGTAAGATGCTTGGCCATTCATTGTGAAATGGAATGACCACGGCTGTTGTCGGAAGATTTGATTCATCAAAAACAAGATCACGGCACCTGCATGTGAAAGTAAGACTGATTGAAACCAGCGAAATTGTCAGTAGCGAATATAAGCATAATAGAGTCCCGAAGAGAATAGTAAAGGCAAGTACCTAGTCTCTCTCTCTCTCTCTCTTTCTCTCTCTCTCTCTCTCTCTCTCTCTCTCTCTCTCTCTCTGTCCCTCTCACCCGAATGATGAGCTCAACAGATAAAGCTTTTATTGCAAATTAATCATCAACTAAAGAATATAGTGATTAAGTGGATTTGATTGAATTCATTGTCTTTTCTTCACATAAAGTCTTTGTTCATTTGCTCTTCATCTCTCTCCCTATATATATATATATATATATATATATATATATATATATATATATATATATATATATATATGTCATGTCACATTGTAGCGAACCGCTCTCATTCCTTACTTATTCTATTGGTGAGCTGTAGGTTCCACCATAACATCTTTCTCTTTCGAACCGCTACTTTGTAGAACCGACTCCCAAGAGGATGCTATCCTAATCACCATCTTTTCCATATATCCTTATAAACTGTACCTCATATTTCTTACTCTCTAACCCTTTACCTCGAATGGCTTATGGGCCTTGTGCAGGGTGGACATCATTCTCTCTCTCTCTCTCTCTCTCTCTCTCTCTCTCTATATATATATATATATATATATATATATATATATATATATATATATATATATGAAGAAATATAGTTTTAAGGTGTGCTACGCGATAAAGTGCTCAATATCAGATATAGAGCGTATGTAAATATAAATATAAAAGTGAACATTGAAGTCAACAAACGGACTTTCTAGAACGAATCTCTAGGGGAACAGCAATAGATAATGTGATGGAAATGCTGACTTTTTGAAGACAAACAACATACTTCGGAATGCGAAATGATGAAGGATTGGCAATGGGCTCACCATTATCACCAACAATGTCTAATATATACATGGAATACTTTGAAGAAATGGCATTATAATCGACATCAGTAAAGCCAACTCTATGGCTGAGATAGATAGATGACACCTTTATACTCTGGCCCCACCAGGAAGAGGTTCAGCTACTAATGGTACGTTAATTCAATAAGACCGTCGATACAGTCCACAGCAGAGAGAGAAAACACCAAACTAGACTTCCAGGATGTAATATCTCGAACAGTGCATGGGTTCAAATACATCCGTATACCACAAGGCAGCATTTACCGGGAAATACCTCAACTTCAACTTCTTCCATACTGTGTAAAGAACGGGATGATCCACTGCCTACAAGATCGAGCAAATGTCATGTGGCGACCCAGAGTCATGTGAACAAGAAATGATCAGGATAACAGTAAACTTCAACGTAACAACTATCGTGACTACATAACAGTAGCCCGCACAATTAGTGATAGAAGGGTATAAGATGATGACAACACTCAGAAAACAGCCTCAGTCTGTCTACCCTATGTGAAGGACTTATCGGAAAAGACACTAAAGATCTGTGGTCCATATAACATCAGGACAGCCTTCAAAGGAGTGGTTCAACACTATGCAGACATCTCTTCCGAGTAATAGAGGAGGCCATGTTTAAGGACTATATGTGGGGCCATTCTGTGTAGCTGTGGCAAGAAATATAAAGGAAAAACAGGTCACATCCTTAAAATAAGACCGCAGGAACACCGTAAAGCTTTAGCAAGCGAGGAAATAGAAAAAAATAGATATAGCTGATCATATATGGAGTGAAAATTAAGACCACCGCCCTTTGTGAGATGAGGTTCAAATAATAAAGAGAATCATTGGAAAATATGAAAACTTACGGAATCAGAGCATCTGCTAGGCTACAAAAATCTCCTAAGCCGGCTAAGCATAGACATGAATACAATATCGGACTCAGAAATATAGAGAGCTAGAGAAAAACAACAATAACAGAAATTGCCATATGAGCTCTGTTAAAAAATGATAACTGAGGCATTAGGTTTATAAGTCCCAATAATGCACTCACTCGGGACACATAGCCTCGTGGATAAAAGTATTGGCTGAAGTAATCCAAAAAGTGACTTGACCCAAGGAGTTGTGGGTTCAATACCTGGCCACTGCAGAGGTGAACAAAAACTTGGAGATTTGAATTACTAAAGGGAAATAACTGAAACTGGGATATCTAGAAAAGGCATGACACGTGGAACTAGAACAGTTTACGTCCGTGAACTAAATAAAGGGTTCGGTTCGAAATTTCCGACGTATATCACCTGGAGAAGGCCGGGGAGTATAACGATATAAATAATGTAAATAGTTATAATACCAGCTCAGAAATATAGACTGATCATTTCTGTGTACACTTTTCATTGGGTCATCCTTTTTTGTTTCACTCGCCTGCATTTGTTGCTGTCTTCTTTGCGTACTGTCCGATATTCTGCGCGATACGCAGGCATTGTTTGCTGTTTCCTTTCCATCATGTCGACAATGTACTCTATCATTCACTTATTTTTTCCTTATATAGTTTTCTTTGGGATTATCTTGTTTGCTGATGTTACTAAATCTTAATGTGAGCCAATTTAAATTTCGATTTTGTTTTAGTTCATTGTTTTAACGCTGTTAGTATACATCTCTTTGCAATCCAGATCATTTAGGAGTTTGTTCTAACGCAATTCTGGTTTTGATTTTTTCATCCGGTTTCCTAGTCTAAATTTGCCAACTATTTCACCAACTTGCTCCTTCCATATTTTGGCATTCACTTTCCCAACCGTAAATTCCTGCGATTTGCATTGATCCTTGGCGTTGTCCAGTTTGCAGTAAAACTTCCCAGTTTCTTCCTCCGTATTATGTGCTGCCGGTGCATATACTACTACAATGGATATATTAAAAGGTATATTAGATTATTGATAGTATCTTAGAACACATTTACTAGATTTACTACAGATAGTAGAGTGGGATCCCGTTGTCTTCTTCATGGTGATTTTATTGAGACACCATCTCTAGTTAGCTGACGCTAAGAAGTATTAAGAAATATCCTTCCACTTGATAGGTCTTATTTTTCATCCTACAGGGGTACTAACCACCAACCTTACTTGGAGGAGTCGGTCTTGTCACCGAAAACAGAGTTCATGTATATATAAGTATTGACTTAAACTTCTAAACATGTTTTAAAATTTAAGATAAACTCCAATTCGAAAAATTCTGAACCCTTTACTTCGCTCACTGGGGTAGACTGTTCTAGTTCCACGTGCCATGTTTAATGGATGACAGTGGAACTAGAACTGTCTACCCCGGTTAGCGAAATAAAGGGTTCAGTTCGACATTCCAACCACCTGAAGAAGGCCGGAGCGTACAACGGCCGAAACGGTGTAATAAATATGGCGAAAAAGATGAGGACAATAGTCCGAATAATGTAAATAATGTACATAATACCTTAGCTCAGAAATATAGACAGATAACAATTCCAATTTTATAACTATTTTTCCCTCCTCGTGGCCGTGGGGGACAGTGTGGTGGTGAAGGGTTGCGGACAAATGCAGATTTATAACAAAGCCCGATAAGAAATTAAATGAAATGAAAAATAAATAAATAAATAAATTATCCTTTCCTAAATTTCTCAGTAATGGCTTTATATTTGAGTTTTAGTGGCATACAATCAAGGAATTGACCCCGGGAATTTCCAAACGTCTGCGTGCCACTGATTTTTGAGTACCACTTTCAAAAGATGCCACGAGGGAAGATTCATAATAATATTTCTAAACAACTAGTCAGCAGATTAGGATATTTACAAAATGTCCAATCACCACGTGGTGTTAGTATGTACCGCACGTTTTATCTACATATCGGTGAGTTAAACAGTGGCTGACCGGAGGCCAACTGGGTACTATTAACGATAACTTATATATCTTACTTGATCTAAATAAGCAACCGATGAATTTAATTTACGCTAAACAATCAGAGATAAATAATTTCATTAAATTCTGAACTGAAAATAATTTTTTTTTTCAAATATCGTTTCAGAAAAACACCCAGACTTGTATACACAAACATATAATTATATCGCTACTTATGTATGTCCGTGTGTGTCGGAACTGCTAAAAATTAAAGACAGTTACCAAATAATATGTCGCTCTACCTCTGAATAAAAACAGCGATGCGACGAAGTTGTCTTTTCAGTATATCTATCAAATACGTTGCAAGGTTGTCCATCAAGGTGTGGTGTTTATTGTCAGTGGCTGTAGTGAATTTAGTGATATCTGCAACATCTCCAATATCTACTCAATATGGTTTAAATCGGGTGAGAGCGGGGGTTAATGCAGTGAATGAAGTTCTCCTGGAATTAGTTTTTGTCACCCACGCACAATTGGAACAACCTATCATCACCGGGAAACATGGTGAGTAATATCTGTGTATATTACTTAAAACAGTTTCCAATTTCGCCGGTGGTCATTGCGAGCTCCGTGAGAACACTATTTAAAATATACTAACAGCTGGCACATTGAAATATTGACAGGCCACATCGATAACAGATGTGGTTTCCGACGCACACGAAAATAAACGTATGATCAAAAGAGTTGTATACCTCTCATGTTTAATCTGTATTTCACGGTTCACTAGTCCATCGACCGAAGTGAGGAGATCAAGCAGATGGTGTAGTATCAGTTATGTGATATCAACGAACATTCGTTGCCACTTTTGGGATGCCAACGGATATTTGTTGTCACTTTCGTAATGATCGTTGTAGTAGAGACTTTGTAATCGCAGATACAACTATAGTACGTCGTTAAACAATACTTGTGTCACACGCCTTCGAATATCACTCGCACTAATAGTACTTGCTCGATAATACTCGCTCGAATAGTAACCCGTATAGTGATCCGAATAGAGGAATAGTGTAGAGAAGAGACTAGAAGGTCCCTATAGTAACAGAGGATAGAATAAAAATGCGATCATTTAGACGTCATGCGACTTCCGACTTAGGCGTTTCCTCTATGGTCACGTGGTTTACTTAATTCAATAATGGGATCGCCTGAGTTTGCTCATTGGCGATCTATGTTCAAACTCACGTGTCGGCAGCAACACTTTATTCCTATATAATAATTAGTAACAGTAAAACGTTGCTCATCGACGCCTACAGTGTGCTGACAAATACAATGTACACTGAACCAATAGATTGAACTGCATCAGTATTTAATCCTTCGATCAGTGTCTGTGCGTAGATGAGCTTTCAAGTTGAAGGACATCGGTCATCTCACACAATGAAGTAGATTGAACTCCATGAATACGAGGTAATGCTACGGCATGACTGAGTGGATTCACACCTCTCCCTAAGCTATTTTCGCATAAGTGTATATACCGAACTATACATACATATATATATATATATATATATATATATATATATATATATATATATATAGTCAAACCTAATGAGCCAGACAAACCTACCAAGGTTTCACTTAGGCAGATCGTCAGGGTCAGCTGGTTAAAGAGGCAAAAGAAAAGGGCGTATTTATAGGCGACAACCAAGACAACACCACGTGACCAAAGAAAAAAGAAAAGAGAAGAAAAGAAAGACAACACCATGGCCGTTTTCTTTTGCCTCTTTAACCAGCTGACCCTGACGATCTGTCTAAGTGAAACCTTGGTAGGTTTGTCTGGCTCATTAGGTTTCACTAGGTCTGCACTACGTTTGTATCGAGCTCTTTAGTTAGTTGTTTACTCGTATCGGGGTTTTTTCTTTGGGCCCTGTGCGATTATTTTCGACCGACTTTCATGTTCCTGGTTCTTTCTTTTTTAAAACCTTTTTTCCCTTCGAGATTGATTTGGCTATTGTTAAATCAAGAATTCGAAGGTTTTTCGACACGAGTATAGTTACCTATATATATATATATATATATATATATATATATATATATATATATATATATATAAGACATATTTATGTTTATACATTCTTTTTATAGATACAAATATTTAAGTCAATGCTCTGTTTATAATAAATAGTATTAAATAACATTTACCGAGAAATTTTCATAGAAAATATTCGTTCTCCGATAGGATTCGAACCTGTATCCTATACGGAACCGTCATTTAGCCTGACGTGATCTTAATCGATCGAGCCACAGAGAATCGTTCGATTAGCAAGGTCGAATTTACTGCCGTTAAACTTCAATCTTCCATGATTCTCTCACGTACATTCATATCTGCTCATGGCGTATCCAAATGTAAGCAAATGACGTCGCACATTCAGAAATTCTGGCCGGTAAATGTTGTTTAATACTGTTTATTATAAACAGAGCATTTACTTAAATATTTGTATCTATAAAAAGAATGTATAAACTTAAAAATGTTTTAAAAATAATTGTCGTAATTTCATAATATATATATATATATATATATATATATATATATATATTATTATTATTATTATTATTATTATTATAAGAACAGTTTTTGTGATCCACTTTTGAAGTTCAAAAGTTATTTTTAACTATTGTACAGTTAGCATCCGACAAGGTTATTTGTTTGAGTATGACACACACTGTCGTGTTGATCTCAATATCTAATTTTATATATATATATATATATATATATATATATATATATATATATATATATATATATATATGTGTGTGTGCGCGTGTGTGCGTGTGTGTGTGTGTGTGTGAAGTATAGATTGAAAGTGCTTGACAAAAGCCTCCATCTGCAAACAGAATCACCAGAAGCAACAGATTGTTATTCTTGTTGTAGAATACTTGAGCACGTCATGAAAAATGACATTTGCTTGTTCAAATATAAAGCAGGCATCCATTGACCCGAAACAGAAATCAATAAAAAATAATATAACAATATTTTTTTTTTCACTTGATGCTCATATTCCTCTTGGTAAATAAGGCCAACATTACAGGCTTTTCAATTACGATCAAAATAAAAAAGGTGTTAAAAGGTTCTTGCTTGAGATTTTACTCATGGAGTGAGTTTGACCATGACAGAGTGTCCTCTTATTTGTTTTATAGTTAGGTAAAATAATACATTTTGATATTTATGTAAGTTATTTATATAGAGAAAGATGGATATTAACCGTGAAGAATTCTGCTTGGTGATTTATAATATAATACATACATGATTTATACATAATACCTCATTTACAATACAAACAATGTGATTTGCATATATTTAAACGACTGTGCAGGTCGTAATATTTTTAACGTTTAATTAAAAACATGAAAGTTTACTACAAAATAAAAACAAAAACTTACCTCTTGTTTTAATGTATATATTTATATATAATATATTTTAATATATTTATATATCATAGGCCATGTTCTCTCACGTAATGTATATATAATTTATAATAAATATATATGTGTATATATATTTTAATTATTACTAAATTAATATTAAGCATTTTGCATTTAAGACAGTTGTCTGAATCCCAATACCTGTTTTTGTATTCCGCCAGAATACTCTCCCTCTTCCTCCCTCTCTCTCGCTGCTCCTTCTCTTCCTCGATAGATAGATAGATAGAGAGAGAGAGAGAACGAGAGAGAGTGAGAGTGAGAGAAATAATGAAAAGATTGTGATAGATAGATAGAGAGAGAGAGAGAAAGAGAGAGAGTGAGAGTGAGAGAGATAATGAAAAGATTGTGATAGATAGATAGATAGATAGAGAGAGGGGGAGAGAGAGAATATGGATAGAAATCCGATAAAATGAGAGGAAAACAAGTAGGAAACAGATCGTTATTAAAGCTTCATCAGATATAAAGTTAACCATGTAAGAAGATCTCTTTCTGTCTATATCTCTGAGATCAGGTATTATGATTATTTACATTATTCGGACTGTTGTCTACATCTTCATCGCCATATTCACAACGTTTCAGCCGTCGTAGACTACGACCTTCTTCAGGTGATTGGAATTTCGTATCGAACCCTTTATTTCGTCCACCGAGGTAGATTATTCTATTTCCACGTGTCATGCCTCTTACGGATGTCTCGACTCTCCAAGATTTTTGGTTCACCACTGCTATAGCCTGGTATTGAACTCACAACTCTTTCGGTCTAATAATTAACACCTTTATCCACTGGCCCATGTGTCTTTGAGGACTAGACCCAAAGAGTTGGGAATTCAGTGCCAGCCTACAACAGTGATGATCGCAAAAACTCTTGTAGATTTGGTTTAAAAAGGAAATAACTGAGACACCCAGAAGAGACATGACACGTGGAACTAGAACAATCTACTCCGATGGACGAAATAAAGGTCTGCGTTCGAAAATCCAATCACCTGAAGAAGACCGGAAACCGGAAACGTTGTGAATGTGGCAATGAAGATGAAGATAACAGTCCGAATAATGTAAATAATGTAAATAATCATAATACCTCATCTCAGAGATATAGCCAGAAACAGATCTTAATCTAACGTTTCACTTTATCTCCAACGAAGCTTTAATAAAGTGAAACATGTTAGATTAAGATCTGTTTCCTACTTATTCATTTTCCTATGTTATATATATATATATATATATATATATATATATATGTATATATATATATATATTGTAATATATAAGCTCATATATATGTTTATGAGTAAAAACTTTACGACCACCTGCATAATAAATTGATGGCTTTCAGTGTGATCTTAAACACTTTTCAAAGCTCGGTGATAGACTCTACAAGTTGCCTCTGTAATCTGGCACCAATACATTAATAGCAGGTTCTTTAACTGATGCAATTGATAGATATTCTCTTGAGTAAAGCTGTTGATCAAAGACATTCGATAAGTTCGAGATGGGATTGAAATAATGGATGTTTATTTGTCATGACAACAAAATGTTCACCTATGACTCGTATGTTGCGGCAAGGCGCATTGGCTTTCTAAATGATACTACTGCCATTGTAGAAGACTTTTGCCATTCAAATGGTATACAGCTTATGCAGGAGATCGCACAAAACAATGCATGATAGATACAGCAATATTTTACCTCGACCATCACACTGACTCACAACTATTTTGTCTTTATCACAGTGCATTTTAGTTGCGTTTTTTCACCACAGTGACACTATCTAGACAAACCTTGTTGCAGAACTTATTCAGTAGAAAACAAGATTAATAAGAGCAGGAAAATTCTTCCATTGATACAAACCCCATTTTGCATGCACCCATGCCTATTGAAGGCACTTTTGGGCGATGGGCATTGGTCAGCATGTGTACTCTGATTAGCCTGCGGCTATGCAGTCCCAGCCACAAACAAAGATTGACATACAGTGTTCTGATACATTGTTTCCTTCAATTTAGTTAAATTGATCTGCCATTTGTGCAACGTTAGCCCGTCTGTTTGGTCGTACTTGGCTGAAAATTCTCTGTTCACTTTTGCACCGATATGTTGGCCTCACATTTCGATTGGTAATAAATTCTCTTCGTCGAAACATTACTGCATGAGAATCCCGACTGAATCTGTGCCGCTTGAGACAGTGTCCTGGTCATAACAATTAGGTCTTTGGGCACCTCAACGTAGTGTAATGATTAGCAAGCTTGTCTCGCAAGCACAATTACAACTGAGTAGTGAGTTCGATCCTCACTGGATGGCCCCATACTTTCGGCCTTGCACCACATCTAAGCTACGTTTAGAAAATTACCATAACAATTAGGTCTTTATTAAGTCAGTAAGATCTTACTTCGTCATGAATTCGGTATTCAACACATCAAAAGGAAGTTCTCAAGGCAAGCTTACCTCGTTATATATGACTAATCCTGAGGCAGTAGTGACCATTCTTGATAAGTATCGATGGTCATAATGTTATGTTAACTTATCAATGAATATGAAACCGATATTTGTTCAATCGGTACAAATAACGTCATGTAAATATATACATTTCCTAAACATTTATTTATACATACAGAAGGACATTTCTTCTCTGATCTGATGAAATAACAAAACATCGTTGCCATACCTCATTCATTTTTATTCTACTTTTAGTTTAAGTACAAACTTATTTACTTACGGCAGAGGTCTGGAGTCCGGTACTTTTCTGTTTAGTGGCACCAAATCACTGACTTTAATGTTGATGCCATATAACTTTAAAGCTGCATATCCGATTTTTTTCTCTTCACCCACTAGAAGAATTCCACGACCATTCTCTCCTGCCAATTTATCGTTGTTCTCTTCATACTTGTCTATAAGATCGTTCCCTCTTTTCTGAAGACTTTGGTCTTTGCTCCAGCCTTGTGAAATGTTCGTTATGAAGTATATTTGGGTTTGTTGATAAAAAAAGAAAAGGAATGACCAAGTCAAGACGACGATGATAAATAGGAATGGAATCAATCTGATGATCAGCTTCATGAAGATGCTTCGCTTACGGCTTAAATGAGCAAAGATTATATTAGATTATTGTTGTTCCTCTTATTGTAAGGTAGAAGTTTTGGGATATTTTGTGAACTCACATAAGCTGATTCTGAATCTCATAATCGGAAGTCAATTACTGCAGCCTGATGTGCTATTATTTTGAGCTTGTAAACACGTAAGTGATCTGCAATGAAAAATTATAAAAACATAATCAACTAATTATAATGCTACAAATAATCATATTCATATCTGGTCTATTTTGTTTCAATATTTACAAGCTTTGACTAAATAGTTAATTTTCTTAACTCTTTATTTACAAATAAATTGTAAATTATACAGCGTTTTATAGTATATTAGAAGCAAATGTTTCAAATATTTGTCCTGCGTCTTATAGACGAAATAGAAGTCTCAGGTAGACTAATTTAATCCACAACTCTCACTGCCGTAGGCCATAAGTTTACCTTATAGGGTCACTACTATATAGCCTGATAATGTTTAATTTCATCAAGCGTCATTATTATTATTATTATTATTATTATTATTATTGCTATAACAGGAATTATCATAACCGGTTCGTCGGTACCAGCTGAACCATCATATCTAAATATGCTTCAATACTGCCTGTCACTAAACACCATTAAACTACAAAAGAAAAAAAGATACTGGTAATGGTAAAACACTAACATGCGAAACATAACATTAAGACGGCAGAGAAATATATCAGTCATCTGAAGCGGTCAAAAATAGACTGTTAAAGGGACGGGTTTGGTTATATGTAATGAGTGCATTCAGTAAGATTCATTGTTACTCTTAGATACGACACCTATGGTGCTGCTCGTATACACAGAATTTTACCTTTAATAATTTGGCAGGAAGAAGTAAGAAACTGGAAATTAACTTGACATGGCAACAGACCCTTTTTTACGAAAATTCAGAAAGAGAATGTCGTTTCTGTTACTGCAAGATATGAACTCAGCCGAATGATAGCGACGAATGCGAAATCCTACACTGAAGGGGATTTTGTAAAACAATGCCTTGTAAAAATGGCCGAAATTGTATGTCCAGAAAAAGCACATTTGTTTAAAGATGTTTTACTAACCAGGTACTCTGTTGCTGAACGGATCGATGAAATGTCAAGTGATTTGAAGCAACAGATGAAAAGCGAATCATCCAAATTTGAACATTTTTCTATTGCAATTGATGAGACTATTGATATTTCTGAAATAACATAGCTTGCGAATTTCATGAGGGCCTGTGACAATAAATTAAACATTTATGGAGAACTAGTTGATCTGATCCCTATGCAGGACACTACAACAAGCCAGGACAACTTTGAGAAATTCTAACGAATTTTTTATGAGTATAATTTCAATTTAAGCAGACTTGTATGCTTGTCTACCGACGGTACAGCAAATATGATTGGAAGGCATAATGGTGTTGTTGCCAAGTTACAAGCAAAAATAAAGAACTTACATCCAGATTTGTCAGTTACACATTTTCACTGTACTATTCATCAACAAAATCTGTACTCAAAAATTTTAAAATAGGATCATGTGCTTTATTTGGTCCCAAGCATGGTTAACTATATCAGAGGCCGTTCTCTCAATCACCGTCAATTCAACCAGTTGTTTGAGGATATGGATAATCACTTTACTGATGTTCCATTTTACACAGATGTGCGTTGGTCGTCATGTCACAAAGTATTGAAAAGATTTTATTTATTAAGGCAAGAAATAATCATATTTTTGGAGATGATAGGTCGAAATACCGATTAAATAAAAGATGAAAGTTGGTTCAAGGATCTAGCTTTTGCTGTGGAGAACACAGCACAATTAAACGATCTCAATTTGAAATTACAAGGCAAAAACAAGTTCATCACTAGCTTGCATGATGGCATTAAAAGCTTCATTACAAAGTTAAGGTTATGGAAGTCACAAATCTTAAATGAAAATTTAGTTCATTTTCCTACGTGCAAAAAGCTAAAAAAACAGTACTAATACTAAGTCGGTACTAAGCTTTGCTAAGTATAAAAGTCACCTGGAATTCTTGTCAACGGAGTTTCAAAAAAGATTTCGTGATTTTTCATCTTTTGAAGATCTGTTTGCACTATTCTTCGCGCCGTTTACTTTTGATGTTGTTAAGGCAGAGGTAAACATTCAAATGGAACTTTTAGAAATGCAGTCAGATTCTTTACTTAGAGCAAAGTATTTTGAGGTAGGATTACCTGATTTCTTTTCATACCTTCCAGAAAGGTTTATAAATCTTAGAAAGTTTGCAACACGAATCTTAGCAATGTTTGGTTCCACCTATTTGTGTGAGCAGTTATTTTCCTTTATGCAATCAACAAAAACTTCTCAGAGAACCAGGTTGACTGATTATCACTTATCATCTCTTATAAAAGTCAGAACTGCACAGACATTTCAGCCAGATATACCAAAGATTGTCAAGAACAAGAGGTGTCAAGTCTCGGGACAAAACATGAAAAGTTAGAATGATCAATCATAAATGTTTATTTTGAACTATTATGATTTATGTGCAATTCATTTGCTGTTCAGTCAAATACATGTCGGCCATGTATGTTGCCTTATAAATTTTTATATCGAAATAAAGAACAGATTTATATCTCATGCTAATTTTTTTAGTTATATTCTTTTGTTTAACTCCATGTACTTTGTACTTGTATTCTAGATAACCAAACCCTTGCATGTTTCTAAATTAAAAGCAAATGTTCTGCGATAATTTTTATTGAACAACCTTAAATAAAATGTAGGAGTGCGGTCCTCATGAGAACACAAACTGTCTCTTTTGGCCCTCGTGGGACTCTGAGTTTGACATGCCTGCTGTAGAGAACTGAAACAGAACAGCAGGAAGAGCTTTTGGCTCACTATCTACTTAAAAATGGATACAAATCTGACAACTGACATAAGAATTAGGCAATACAACCACATTCAAAAGAGCCTGCTTGTTTGACACCCTCCTGTAGTGAATAGGCAGCTGTTATATTAATTATGTTATTTAGCTTCATCAGATTCTATGTTGTTTTGTTTTAATTTGTTGGATGTCTCCTGTATAGCTCATAGCGACTGTGTTTATGTTTAACTTTTACAAGAGACATATACACAGACGCTAGGAGATCATTTTTAACAATTTCACCTAAAGCATTGCAATAAATCCATTAAGACTCAAGGGGTTTCTGAAGGTTAAAATCTGAGGAGTAAAATATTATTATGGGAGAGAGAGAGAGAGAGAGAGAGAGAGAGAGAGAGAGAGAGAGATAAAAGAACGGAAAATAAGAAGACAGAAAATAACGATTGACATGGCATTTAAATATCCTAAGATCAGTGTTGAGTGTAAAACAAAGTCGTTAGGGATTTCCACAATGTGAGAGAAGAAACTGTTAACATAGAACCTACAGTTTCAGCTAACAGTTTCAACAGTAGAATAATGAGCCCTAGCTGCCAATCTAGTACTGCGCTTGAATTTGTAAAGTCTAGGTACCAAAGAAGATCATCAGAACAATTACCATGAAAATATTTATATGAAAGGCAAAGGGTAGAGTGACGGTATTGGAAAAGTGACTGAAGCCAAGATACCAGGTTAGATTCTTTTTTGGATTTTATCAAAAATCTCAAAATATATAACAACAGCACCAGACCATATATTCAATGCATAGCTAAATGTTTGTCTTCTAAAGATAGAATTTAAGATATATTCTGGCGAGAGAAATTGTCAAGCATGACAAAGGAAGCCAACTTTACTAGCAGCACAGGTAGCAATTGATTCGATATAATCTTTCCACCTCATCTCAGCGTTACTCCGAGAAGGTGAAATGAGTCACTCACCTGGAGGTTAATATTAAAATTAACAAGTCATTCTTGGCCCCAGAAAACAACAGATTGTAGGTCTTTTTTTTTTTAGATCAGCTGTCAATTTGATTTTATCGAACCAATCAGATTTACTATTAAGACAGGACTGAATAGTTGTGCTATCAGCGTAGATACTGAGTTAAGAAATGATGACATCAAGAAGGTCGTTGATGAAAATTAGAAACAATATAGGTCCAAGAATAGAGTCCTGGTGTCACCCGCATTAATGGAAGAATATCTCGAAGAGCTGTCGTTCAAGACATCTTTCACTTCGTGATTTGATAAGAAAGGTTGAATCAGATCAAAAATTCGCCGAGAAATACCATAAGCTTTCAACTTGTTAAGAAGACCAGCAAGCCAAACTCAGAAGCTTTCGAGATGTGTCCAAAGCAACAACCCGAGCTTCACCATTCTTATCTCAACGTTTTATAAACTTGTTCATGAATAACCGTTAACGCATCAGCAGTTGACCGAGAGAAGCGACAGCCTTATTGCGAGGTGAGAGGCTTAACAAATTCGGAGTTGATTAGAACATCTGGTACTTCGCTAAAAAAAAAATGTTAGAAGGCTTATTTAAACTGATCAGATGGTTCGCCTGAGTTCTTAAAAACTAGAAAACTGAAGAGGATTTTCAACAAGCAGGAAAGTAAGAAGTAGCAAGGAATTTATTGTAGAGTCTTAAGAGATCATGTGCCAGTTAAGAATCGTATTTTAAGAAATAGGCTTTTGAAATGGCTCCTGTGAGTATTCCAGGGATACCAAAGATACTCCAGATGAGTCAAGAGTAGAATTGGGAGAGCAAAACATTCAGATGATAACACCCCGCATTAAATGTAGATTGGAGGGATAGAAGACTTACTCTTATTTAAATCACAATTACAAAGCAACCAGTAGTCACAAGATTCAAACTTATTAAGGTTTATACAGTGGCTCATTCTATCAAAGATTTAGCCTATTTGAGAAAAATTATTACGAGCAGACTCAAATACAGTCAGAAAGAGTAATTCCGCTGAACAGGCAAGTGTAGAGAAGAGAAGATTGTCGCTTCACCTGATATTTCAGTGAAGTATATATATATATATATATATATATATATATATTGGCCAAACCGGCCAATCACTCTGGCAAAAGATAACAGTTCATCGCCACCAAATTAGGGATCCCCACACCAGAAACATACCCCTGAGCCAACATAAAGAGGAATGCGGAGGACAAAATCTGCCAAAATTTAGTATCTTCCCATTATACGAGTGCGACTACAGAACCACTAAACAAAGGCGAATTAATAAGGAAACATTTTTCATCAATAATTTCAAATCAATACTTAATTCATTGCATAAATAGATTCTACCAATTTCCCCTTAACATAAACGGCATATATAGCCAGTTACGCCCCTTGATTTTCGTTTTTTTCATTTGTTCAAAACATCAGAATCAACACGTGGAAATAGAAAGAGTTAAAAACTTTTTGAAAGGCTAAGCGAAACCGGTTAAAGTATAAAAAAGGAAACCAACAAATTATTTTTCTAAGAAACAAAGACTAAAAATCCAATTGTAAGTTACAAAATTTTTATTTTTGTCTGTAAAAATTCATACATTATAAATAAATATCACTACATTAAATATTAGGTGACTTTTTTCGAATTCTCATTTTAGTCTCTCTCTCTCTCTCTCTCTCTCTCTCTCTCTCTCTCTCTCTCTCTCTCTCACACTCTCTCTCTCTACGGAGAAAATCATTGACGTCATCAAAAGAATGAGGTCGAAAATTTACTTCCATTTTAATCCCCAAAACAAACCCACAAAACTTAATGACGCTTTTTACTTGAAATCACAAAACACTCCACCAGGCAATAAATTATTAGAGCCCTTTGAACAAGATTCAATTAAGTTAATCAATAAAATATCCTTCAGGAAGAAACACAACACATTCCAATCCAAACTTAAGAAAGACATTACAAATATCAAAAACTCAAATAAACTATGGATCAGAGCTGATAAATCTAAAAATATTTACAAAATTAATCCGTCTGAATACAACCATCTGATTCAAGATAAAGTCTCTAGTTCTTATAAAAAAAGATAATAACTCCAAACACTTATCCTCCATACACAGAGAAGCTGCGAAATTCGCATTTAAATATAATATTGCTGATAGAATGGGTACAACTCATTTAAAAGACGCCTACCTACTGTTTAAAGACCATAAACCTAATTTTCAGATTAATTTACAGTCCAGACTAATAAATCGCTCCAAATCAGAGTTAGGAATAATTTCTAAAAATATCCTAAAAAGAATAAACACATCTCTATTAGCAAAATACCCCTTAAACCTTTGGAAAGATTCATCTGACGCCATTAACTGGTTCCAAAACATAAAATCTAAAAATAAAACTACTTTTATTCAATTAGATATTATCGATTTCTATCCCTCCATTTCTAAAGAATTATTAGAAAATAGCTTAAGTTTTGCGAAAAACTACACTGAAAATAAAAATCATAATGGACTCTAGACAATCTATACTAAAACTTAATAACACTACTTGGATTTAAAGTAATAGAGACAACTTCGATGTCCCAATGGGAGCATTTGATTCAGCTTAAATAGCTGATTTAATAGGTATATACATTTTAGATATCCTGAGTAGATTCCTTGACCCTCAAAATGTAGGACTATACAGGGATGATGGACTGGTTGGTGTACCTGATAACAATGGTCCTTTAACATCCCAACTACAAAAGAAAATAATAAAGGCCTTCAAATTTCTAGGATTTAAAATCGAAATTTCTTCCAACCTAAAAATAGTAAACTTCCTAGACGTTACATTTAACCTTAACAATAACACTTATAAACCCTTCCAAAAGGAAAACCAATCACCCATATATATAAATATCTACTCTAACCACCCGAAATCAATAATCAAGCAAATTCCAAATACAGTAAATGCAAGAATAAATAAACTCTCCTCTAGTAAAACCATCTTTAACCAAAATAAGTCTAAATATGATCAAGCCCTATTAAAAAGTAAATTTAAACAGACACTAAATTATATAGATAAGTCAATTAATGAAACATCGACTAAATCCAAAAATAGGAAAAGGAAAATTATATGGTTCAACCCACCTTTTTGTAACCTTTCTAATATTAATATAGGAAAGTACTTCATAAAACTAATAGAAAAACACTTTAGCAAAAATGATCTTTTAAAAAAGGTGTTCAACAAAATGAATTTAAAGATCAGCTATTCTTGCATGAACAATATAGAAAAAATATTAGCTCACATAATAGCAAAATTTTGAGAGATCTTCATAACAATCAAATACAAATGGATCGTAATGCATCCTAAATGATAACATTAACATGTAATTGCAGGACAGGATCAGATTGCCCAGTTGAAGGAGTATGCATGGCGGAAAATGTAATATATGAGGCAACAATTTTCCCCAAAGAGAATATGGAACAGAAGAAAAGATACATAGAAATATCGGCGGGAAGTTGGAAACATCGATTTTATAACCATCGCCAATCCTTCAACGATAAATTTAAAGAGAACCAAACGGCACTGTCAAAGCATTATTGGGATTTGCTGGAGGGTGGCTTAACCCCACAAATAAAGTGGAAAATCATCTCGAGAGCCAGAACTCCAATAAATTTCAGAGACAGATGCGACTTATGTCTAAAAGAAAAGATCCTTATAATAAAGCATAAAGATCCGGATGTATTACTAAACAGACATAATGAACTAAGTTTTAAATGCCGACTTAAGAACAACCTCAACCTAACGAAATATATTTAGAAGTAACTATATAGAAAGACTAATATTACATGATCTTTATATTTTTGCTTTTGGAAAGGTTGCTATGCACAGGTGAATGTGAACACATAACTGTATGTATATAACTATGTAATTGAACTGGAACATTGATACGTCTTTTGATATGTATATGCTTTTATATAGAAAAATAGGCATGCTTTGTTGTAATTGTGTATTGTGAACACATATTTGGAGTGGGCGGGTATGAATATGCATATGTATATACTTGTAGGTATATAGGTGGGCTTTGGTTTGTTTTTTTGTTTTTTATTTGTAAATATATGTAGTTGTATGTATATATGGGTGTATATATGTATGTATATGGGTATGTGAGTACATGTATATGTGTGGATGTATATATATATATATATATATATATATATATATATATATATATATATATATATGTGTGTGTGTGTGTGTGTAGGTGTATGTATATATGGGTATATGTTTGTCGTGCCACAGATATGTGATTGCGGGTAATCTGTGTATGCATGTATATATGTATAAATATATGAATTTGTGAGTTCGTATATATAATATGGGTGAAATATAATAATGTAAATACGTTTGAATATTGACATATTTTTTGCATACACAAACATGTGGGTGTATATATATATATATATGTATATGTGTATATGTGGGTAGGTGTGTATATGTATGTGTGTGTGTATATGTGTATATATGTGTATGTATATATATATGTGTATGTGTATATATGTGTATATTTATAGGTGTATATGTATGTATGTGTATATGTGTGTGTGTGTATATATATATATATGTATATATATGTGTGTGTGCGTATGTATGTGTATATGTATATATATGTGTATATGTGTGTATGTATGTACGTGTGTATATCTACATGTGTATGTGTGTATGTATGGGTATATACATATGCATATGTGTGTGTATATGTGTATGGGTGTGTATATATATGGATATATATGTGTATATATATGTGTATGCATGTCTACAAATGTGTGTATATGTATGTGTATATGTATGGGTGTATAGAATTTTACAAAAAGGACTTACAGGTCTGTTATTAATGTTTTACCCCATTTTCTCCCTTAATATTCTCCATTTGGAATTGTGAGTTTAAAATTCTTTACAATATGGAGGAAAATTTAAGTGTATTACCCTTTAATAATCATTATTAATGATAAAATATTTAGATTTTTGATAATTGAATACTAAAGTCATCACCTAATATTATTTATAAAAAAAAATTTTTTTTAGGGAATTCTAAGTACACACCTATGTATATATATATGTGTGTGTATAAGTATGCGTAAACATTTAAAAAGATATATGTTGGTATTAATACATGAAATTACCCGTGTATATCGGTACATGTGTATCTGTATGAGTGACTGCACATGTAAAAGAACGTATGTATATGTGAAACTTGCATGGATGTGTTTACAATATATGATAGAGCAAGATCTCTAATATTACCTTCAAATATCACTCCATATTAACTTAAAAACTAAATTTTAAGTAAGAGATATTACCAACCTAAAATGTAAGTAGGATGTGCATATCTATATGTATGCCTATAGAAATGTCTTAAGTGTGTATATAAGTATATATGTGGTGTTATGTTTCTTGGATGTACCTACAGTTTATATATTCTTCAAATATATGGGAAGCAGTCACAAGCATATTTATCTATATATTTATAGATATGAATATTTTTATTTATATTTGTATATGTGTAAGCGTATGAGTATATATATATATATATATATATATATATATATATATATATATATATATATATATATTGAACAATAAAAAATATTAAAATATTATAATCTTCCGACACACTGCTTGTATATTAATATTCTATCGTTTTTATTATTATTATTTCAGTTAGATTCCTCGGCTAGTTTCGGCCAACATGGCCATCATCAGGAGAAAAAAATTCCGCTTGCTAGTAGCAGTGAACTACAGAAATGAATGTCTTGATGGAAGAAATGAACTTTTGTTTATAGTTTTCATTTGTTTTTTATTTTTTTAACATGAATTTTGGTCAGTCCTTGTGTAGGTCAAACAGTCTCTTTTAAGTTGTTATTTGGGATAAGAGCTGGATGGAGTCATGCTACTCTGAATTCCCTTGGCTATTTTGACAGATTTATTGATTCCTGGAAAGGGGATGTGTCTCTATTAAGTGTGTGTGTTATTTGGTTCTTAGGGAGTGAGTGAGTATGATGTGTGTAAGTTTATATATTCGTGTGGGTGATGTGTATAAATGTGAGGCCTCAATACCTCCGCAAGCTGTCTTATGTGGGTGAGAAATGTGGGTTGGTCCTGATTTGTGGGGTTATATATTAATACTATCTATATTATTAAATTTGTGATTAAGCCCGTCTGGATAGTGCGTTTTTAAACGTCGTATCCACTTATTTTCATGGAACTCTAAAATCTTTCTAATGTTATCTGCTCTGAACTTTTCTATTCTCTCAATTATAGGGAATTTGGCATGGGTTTTGAAATCGTGTTTTTCTAGGCGGAAATGTTGTTCTACAGGTAATAATCTTTCAGGAGGAGTCGACTTAATTCGATTGCGATAATTATTAATTCTGTAGTGAAAGGGCCATCCAGATTTTCCTACATATTGTTTCTGACATAGTGTGCATTCTAGGAGTTAAATTATGTTATGACTTCTACAGTTAAAGTCGTGGTAGATTTTGAAAGTAGATTTAGTGACATAAGCTTCTTTTGTTGTTACATGGTTTTGATTTATTATGAATTACCTTGTCCCCTGAAATGTGGTTACTACCTATGATTTCTTTTACATTCTTAGGTCTACGATATGCTAGAAGGCCGGGTTCCTCAAACAATTTTTTTAGGTCTGGTTTGAGACTTAGTATTTCCCAGCGACTTTTGATTATTTCGGATAGTGGAGGAAGAGTGGGGTTGAAAGTGGTTACTGGAGGGATGCGTCTGGGTTTATTTTTAATCTTGTACATAGGGTGTCTGATATATATATATATATATATATATATATATATATATATATATATATATATATATATACAGTGCCGTGCAAAATTAAGTGAACTTCTAAGATAATATTTAAAATAATTGTCTCTTTTTTTCTAGATAATCAGCAAATCTTAAGCTATATATTCACTAAGGAAAACCTTTATTAAATGGATTACAATCACTTTCAAAGATTTTTTAGTAAAGCTGGACCCAAAATTTTAATTCAGAATTAAAAACTAAGATGTGCAAAAGTAAGTGAATCCTTACATTTACCTTCTGTATTTTTGTTTTATGGTTGCCAGTGAAAATATATAAAAATCAAAATAACTCGTGTCCATTTTTCGGTAAGTTATGTATACTGTTTATGATTATGTTTGCATCTATCTACATATCACACGATGCTAGATGCAATATTCATATGAAAAATTATTAATATAAAGTGCGGTGCGAACTTAAGTGAACCCCTAAGATAATCTTTTCAACAATTGTCTCTTTTTTCCAGTTGATCAACAGATCTTAATTAATATATATTAATTGAGAAAAACCTTTATTAAATTAATTACAACCACTTTACTTTCAAGATGTTTTATCAAGCCAAAAGAAAAGTATTAATTCAAAATTTAAAATTAACTTGTGCAAAAGTAAGTGAACCCTTACATTTAATATTTGGCGACTGTTCCTTTTGAGGCTACAATGACAACCAGCCCTTTTCTATAATTTTTAAGTAGTGAGTGCCAATGTTTGACCATTCCTCTTGGCAAAACTTCCACAATTGCTCGATTTTACCTGGATTTCTTGCAGGTACTGCTTTCTTTCACTTGAATCACTGATTTTCAATTGGGTTTTTATCAGGACTTTGACTAGGCTGTTCCAAGACTTGAAATTTCTTTATAAAAACCCATTCCTTTGTGGATTTCATTTGATACTTCAGATCATTGCCTTGTTGGACTGTCCTAAACCTACATTTTGAACTGAGTACAAAACACTTTCGTTCTAATTGCTCGGTATCTTGCAGTGTCCATTGTGCCGTCAATGTGTACTATTTTGCCTGTTCCGGCTGCAGCAAAGCAAATTATAATTCTGTCACAGACATGTTTAATGGTTGGTAGTAAATTCTTCTCTTTAAAAGCCGTATTAGGAGCTCGCTAGATATACTACCTATTTTCCTCCCAGAAAGCTCTAGTTTGGTTTAATCCGACCATAAAACCTTTTCCAGAATGTTTCTAGCTTATTAATATGAGATTTGCCATAGTTGAGGCGAGCATGCTTGTGGTATTTCGTAAGCAATGGCTTTTTCTAGACATTCTGCCATGAAGATTGGCATTGTTCAGATTTCTTCGCACGGTAAATGAATGCACATTAATTCCGACACTGGCCAATGAGCACTGAGGAACTGCAAAAGTTACAGCAGGATTTGCCTGGGCTTGCCGAAATAGTTGTCTTCTTGCTCTTGCTATTATGTTTTGCGGACACTCAATTCTTGATTGAGATGTCGTCATACGAAAGGCCTTCCATTTATAAATAATTTGTTGTGCGGTGATGAAGTGAACTCCGAATTGTTTTGATAGCTTTTTGTAGCCTTCTCCATATATATTTCAACTATGTGATTATTTAAAGCTCCGGGAAGTTCTTTAGATCTTATATATATATATATATATATATATATATATATATATATATATATATATATATATATATATATATATATATATATATATATATATATATATATATATATATATATATATATATTAAATTTAGTTTCTGACTGCACACTTTGCATACACAATGGTTTATATTGCTAGACTGCAGTATACACAGTTGACCAAAAAATGAATACGTGTCATTTTCACTTTTACATGTACGCAAAAATTATTTGCATTGGCAACCAAACAAAAAAAAATAGATATAAGGATTCACTTACATTTGCACATATTAATTTTTAAATAATATTTTTATTCTAGCTTGATAAATATCTTTGAACGTGGCTGGAATTCATTTAATAAAGGTTTTTCTTAGTGAATATATAGTTTAATATAAGAATTTGTTGGATATCTGAAAAAAAAGACAATTATTTTAAATATTATCTTAGATTTCACTTACTTTTGCAGAGCACTGTTTATATATGTTTGTATAAGCATGGCAATAGCAAAAGCCTCCACGCATATAACCAGGACAATAAAGCCAGTACGCATGCAGTCATGAGATACATCGCTATATTTTCTGCAGGAAAGCAATTCAAGGATATTTTATCTTACAAATTACAATTTCTTTGTGAGTCAGATAGGATATACCGTCTATTTATCTATTGATGTTATCAGATTATCTTTTCTTGCGAAATCACAAATCGAACTCTTAAAAAAGAGTTAGATATATTGTCCACAATTTTCCATAAATTCACCTTATTACATGATTTAAACTTATAGCAAACGTTCATGTACTTTCATATAAAATTGTCTTTTGGGGTAAAGTAGAGGCTCCAGAAACAGAGAAATTTGAATTATCACATTTTTATTTTTTACCAATATCTAAAAATATCTATACTTTTTTTTCGATATTGGTAAAAAAATACGCCGATAATAAATATGAATGGGAAAAAAATATTTATAGTAATTTTACAGATAGCACTTAAAGTTGAATAATGTCGGTAAGTTTCAAAATGTACGGACATTTTATCAAAGATTGGGTAACTCAGATTAGTTATCCATATTTATAAAAAAAAAAGAAAATAATAATCGACTCAAACAAAAATTAACTATTATTTCTTTAAGTTTCCGTTGGTTAAAATATATTTTTATTTAGTAACATAAGATGGAAAATATATTAAAATTTGCAATTAATTTATTTTACAACTTTAAAAAAAAAGAATGCAAGAATTGTTTAAAATAACCCCAGAACTTGATTATCGTCAGTAGATTTTTTTAATTTTTGCTGTAGTAGAGCTACTGCTAATGAACACACATTCACATTTTGCAACATAAAAATAATGTCCAGTATCAAAAGTTTACATAATAAAATCTATTTGACTTTTGAAGTATCAAATGACTGACAAGATTTCATGTCTTTTTTTCCAATATTTTATGATTACACCACTCTCTTTATGAACATTTTAATATATAAATAAATTGCCTAAAAGAGCAGATGCGTTTTCAGAATTTAATATATTTACAAATATTGTAGCAGTTTCGATTTGTAACACTTGTCTTTTGTTTACAGATTTGTATAATTATCAAGAAGAGAATTCAAACTTAAAAAATATTTTATAAATATATTCGTTCGGATTAATTTTTTTTTTTATATTTAAACTAAAATTAACTTTTGATTGCTCTTAAAATTCCAATACATACGATAATTGCCATACACGAAAATTAACAGTCCGTGATTATTTATTGATGGAAAAACGTTAAAAACGATGACGAGATTTAAATAGAAAAGGAAAGTCATATATAGTTTTCTATCTGAAAAACAAAGAGATTAAAAAAATTAAGATATAACGTGGAAAAGGATTTCAACCTGATGTTTTATAGAAAAATTAATAATCGTCGTATTATTTATTAAAAATATTGAAAGTCAAAAGTAAGATTAAATAAAAGGAGATGAAAGTAATTCCGCTTGTTAAACTTTTCTTAAATACTGATTAAAAAGAAAGGCAAGACAAAATGTTCCTCATACATTGATGAAAATGAACTTCAGTCAGCGTCGAAATAGATGTTTTTCTTTTCTTCCTCGATGCAGAAAAAAAGGCTATCTTTAGGAAATATAAGACATTAATAATTCTTTATGCATGTTGGAATAGAAAGATTTTTTTTTATAATTAAAAACCTGAATCGTAGAGTAGCGCTCCAAGGAACAAATGACTAACTGATTTAAGGCATTAGAAGACAAAAAAAAAGTTGTCAATAAAACTGATCGTTTATTATGCAGCGTGACAATGCCCATTTACAAATGCAAAAAAAAAGTTGGTAAGAGAAGTTCTGGCACATCAGGTACACTCTTCAATCCAGTCATGCTCAGACTATCTTCTGTTTTACTGTCGTACAATTCTTCTTTTAGGACGTGTCCTTTCAGGATGTGGCCCCATAATTTCCTCTGTGTTGTTACTCTAAGGCACATCTGACTATACCATCACTCTTTGTCTCGACACTGGCATCCATTCACACCTGTGGGTGTTAAATTTGCTAAACCATATTTCTTCATAATGCGTCCCAAAAATGTCAACTTTCTTCGTCGAATGATTTCAAGTATAAATTACCTTCTAGATTTTTATTTTCTTTAGAACTTCCCTCATTGCTCATGTGTTCTGTCCACAGAATTCTTAGTCGCCCGTCTGCAGAAACCCGTCTCTGTTGCTTTAAATCTCTTCTTTATTAGGACATTTTCCAGCAGTCGCTGCCATACAGGATAAGAGATATTACGTCATAGATCAGCACTCTTTGTGTCTAAAAAATGATTTTGGTACGCATCCTCTTTTTCGAAAGAACCTCTTTTAATTTTATGATGAATTAATCCATTCTTACTAATACATCCAATAACATGGATGGTATTTCCCCTGGAGCCGGCCGCGACTGTAGTGCACCTCGTGCCTTTTTTAGAGCGACATTCTCTTCTTGAAATATGGAGATTAAAATTGGTTTCATCCATATAAAGAATTGGCACACTTTGGGACTGAAATTCTAATAAAGCTACTGCGTAATCCTTACGTTTCGCCTTATTGACATTATTATTGGAAGCTTCTGGTTCATAATAAACCGCTTTTAAAGTAAAGGCTATGGAGTCCAAGTGCTTTCTTATGCATTCTTTCGTCACACGAACCTCATACTTTTCGACCAACTTATTTACAATGTCTTGAAGAGTGACCCTAGGAGAGTTTTCAATTAATTCGGCCATAAAATTCTTATGCTCTTGCATAATCTTATATTTTCTTGCTTCTCCCCTAGAGTCACTCTTATCAGCAACCTGGTCTAACCAACGGTACGCTGTTGGCAGAGGCACACCAATTGTTCTTGCCAGA
The DNA here is from genome assembly GCA_964036315.1 of Acanthosepion esculentum. Taxonomy (NCBI): domain Eukaryota; kingdom Metazoa; phylum Mollusca; class Cephalopoda; order Sepiida; family Sepiidae; genus Acanthosepion; species Acanthosepion esculentum. The sequence goes on from OZ038477.1 coordinate 4,321,416, forward strand.
TCTTTCCAATTTCCTGCTGCGGCATGTGCAGCTAAAATCTGGGCCTTTTTTCGCCAGCCACAGTTTTCTTTGGAGCTGTTGCTAATTCTTTTTCAGCTTCTTTCGTAGAGGTTTCTTCAGCATCATCATCAATCATCATTTTTGCCCATACAGGACTTTCTCCTCCTACTTTTACTGTAAGCTCACCCAATGCTTTCTTGGTCTCTAAGTTGTTTGTATTTTGGTTTTCTCTTCATCTATATAATAAAGACGAACAGTCAATTTCCTTACTCATGGGGTAAATTAATTGAAAAAATAATTTTCAATTTACAAAAAAAAAATCTTTCAATTTGACGTTGTTTATTCCAATTTGAAGTTGTTTATTCTTATTTTGAAGTTGATTGTTTTTAGGTTTTTGACATTTTATCAATTTGAAGTTGATTAATCCATTTTGAAGTTGATTGTTGCATTTTGAAGTTGATTGATCCAATTTGAAGTTGATTAATCCATTTTGAAGTTGATTGTTCAATTTTGAAGTTGATTGTTCCATTTTGAAGTTGATTGTTCCAATTTGAAGTTGATTGTTACATTTTAAAGTTTATTGATATATTTTGAAGTTGATTGTTCCATTTTGAAGTTGATTAATCCATTTTGAAGTTGATTGTTCCATTTTAAAGTTGATTGTTCCAATTTGAAGTTGATTGTTCTATTTTGAAGTTGATTAATCCATTTTGAAGTTGATTGTTCCATTTTGAAGTTGATTGTTCCAATTTGAAGTTGATTGTTCCATTTTGAAGTTGATTAATCCATTTTGAAGTTGATTGTTCAATTTTGAAGTTGATTGTTCCATTTTGAAGTTGATTGTTCCAATTTGAAGTTGATTGTTACATTTTAAAGTTTATTGATACATTTTGAAGTTGATTGTTCCATTTTGAAGTTGATTAATCCATTTTGAAGTTGATTGTTCCATTTTGAGGTTGATTGTTCCAATTTGAAGTTGATTGTTCCATTTTGAAGATTATTCCATTTTCAAGTTGATTGATCCATTTTGAATTTGATTGTTCCATTTTGAAGTTGATTGTTCCATTTGAAATTGATTAATCCATTTTGAAGTTGATTGTTCCATTTTGCAGTTGATTGATCCATTTTGAAGTTGATTAATCCATTTTGAAATTTGGTCCATTTTGAAGTTGATTGTTCCATTTTGCATTTGATTGATCCATTTTGAAGTTGATTAATCTATTTTGATTGTACCATTGTTGATTAATCCATTTTGAAGTTGATTGTTCCATTTTGAAGTTGATTAATATATTTTGAAGTTGATTGTTCCATTTTGCAGTTGATTGATCCATTTTGAAGTTGATTAACCCATTTTGAAATTGGTTCCATTTTGAAGTTGATTGATCCATTTTGAAGTTGATTGTTCCAATTTGAAGTTGATTGTTCCATTTTGAAGTTGATTAATCCATTTTGAAGTTGATTGTTCCATTTTGAAGTTGATTGTTTTATTTTGAAGTTGATTGTTTTATTTTGAAGTTGATTAATCCATTTTGAAGTTTATTGATCTATTTTGAAGTTGATTGTTCCATTTTGAAGTTGATTAAACCATTTTGAAGTTGACTGTTCCATTCTGAAGTTGATTGATCAATTTTGAAGTTGATTGTTCCATTTTGAAGATTGTTTCATTTTGATGTTGATTGATCCATTTTGAAATTGATTGATCCATTTTGAAGTTGATTGTTCCATTTTGAAGTTGTTTAATCCATTTTGATTGTTCCATTTTGTTGATTAATCCATTTTGAAGTTGAATGTTCCATTTTACAGTTGATTGATCCATTTTGAAGTTGATTAATCCATTTTGAAGTTAATTGTTCCATTTTGCAGTTGATCCATTTTGAAGTTGTTTGTTCCATTTTGAAGTTGATTAATCCATTTTGAAATTTGGTCCATTTTGAAGTTGGTGGTTCCATTTTGCAGTTGATTGATCCAGTTTGAAGTTGATTAATCCATTTAGATTGTTCCATTTTGTTGATTAATCCATTTTGAAGTTGATTGTTCCATTTTGCAGTTGATTGATCCATTTTGAAGTTGATTAATCCATTTTGAAATTTGTTCCATTTTGAAGTTGATTGACCAATTTTGAAGTTGATTGACCAATTTTGAAGTTGATTGATCCATTTTGAATTTGATTGTTCCATTTTGAAGTTGATTAATCCATTTTGAAGTTCATTGTTCCATTTTGGAGTTGATTGATCCATTTTGAAGTTGATTGTTCCATTTTGAAGTTGATTAATCCATTTTGAAGTTGATTGTTCCATTTTGCAGTTGATTGATCCATTTTGAAGTTGATTAATCCATTTTGAAATTTGGTCCATTTTGAAGTTGATTGTTCCATTTTGCATTTGATTGATCCATTTTGAAGTTGATTAATCTATTTTGATTGTACCATTGTTGATTAATCCATTTTGAAGTTGATTGTTCCATTTTGAAGTTGATTAATCCATTTTGAAGTTGATTGTTCCATTTTGCAGTTGATTGATCCATTTTGAAGTTGATTAACCCATTTTGAAATTGGTTCCATTTTGAAGTTGATTGTTCCATTTTGAAGTTGATTGTTCCATTTTGAAGTTGATTGTTCCATTTTGAAGATTATTCCATTTTGAAGTTGATTGATCCAGTTTGAAGTTGATTGATCCATTTTGAATTTGATTGTTCCATTTTGAAGTTGATTAATCCATTTTGAAGTTCATTGTTCCATTTTGGAGTTGATTGATCCATTTTGAAGTTGATTGTTCCAATTTGAAGTTGATTGTTCCATTTTGAAGTTGATTGATCCATTTTGAAGTTGATTAATCCATTTTGAAATTTGGTCCATTTTGAAGTTGGTTGTTCCATTTTGCAGTTGATTGATCCATTTTGAAGTTGATTAATCCATTTAGATTGTTCCATTTTGTTGATTAATCCATTTTGAAGTTGATTGTTCCATTTTGAATTTGATTAATCCATTTTGAAGTTGATTGTTCCATTTTGCAGTTGATTGATCCATTTTGAAGTTGATTGTTCCATTTTGAAGATTATTCCATTTTGAAGATTATTCCATTTTGAAGTTGATTGACCAATTTTGAAGTTGATTGACCAATTTTGAAGTTGATTGATCCATTTTGAATTTGATTGTTCCATTTTGAAGTTGATTAATCCATTTTGAAGTTCATTGTTTTATTTTCGAGTTGATTGATCCATTTTGAAGTTGATTGTTCCATTTCGAAGTTGATTGTTCCATTTTGAAGTTGATTGTTCCAATTTGAAGTTGATTGTTCCATTTTGCAGTTGATTGATCCATTTTGAAGTTGATTAATCCATTTTAATTGTTCCATTTTGTTGATTAATCCATTTTGAAGTTGATTAATCCATTTTGAAGTTGATTGTTCCATTTTGCAGTTGATTGATCCATTTTGAAGTTGATTAATCCATTTTGAAATGTGTTCCATTTTGAAGTTGATTGTTCCATTTTGAAGTTGATTGTTCCATTTTGAAGATTATTCCATTTTGAAGTTGATTGAACAATTTTGAAGTTGATTGATCCATTTTGAATTTGATTGTTCCATTTTGAAGTTGATTAATCCATTTTGAAGTTCATTGTTCCATTTTGGAGTTGATTGATCCATTTTGAAGTTGATTGTTACATTTTGGTTGATTGTTCCATTTTGAAGTTGATTAATCCATTTTAAAGTTTATTGATCCATTTTGAAGTTGATTGTTCCATTTTGAAGTTGATTAATCCATTTTGAAGTTGATTGTTCCATTTTGAAGTTGATTAATCCATTTTGAAGTTGATTGTTCCATTTTGCAGTTGATTGATCCATTTTGAAGTTGATTAATCCATTTTGAAATTTGGTCCATTTTGAAGTTGGTTGTTCCATTTTGCAGTTGATTGATCCATTTTGAAGTTGAACAATCAAAATAGATTAAAGTTGATTAATCTATTTTGATTGTTCCATTTTGTTGATTAATCCATTTTGAAGTTGATTGTTCCATTTTGAAGTTGATTAATCCATTTTGAAGTTGATTGTTCCATTTTGCAGTTGATTGATCCATTTTGAAGTTGATTAATCCATTTTGAAATGTGTTCCATTTTGAAGTTGATTGTTCCATTTTGAAGTTGATTGTTCCATTTTGAATTTGATTGTTCCATTTTGAAGTTGATTAATCGATTTTGAAGTTCATTGTTCCATTTTGGAGTTGATTGATTCATTTTGAAGTTGATTGTTCCATTTTGAAGTTGATTGTTTCAATTTGAAGTTGATTGTTCCATTTTGCAGTTGATTGATCCATTTTGAAGTTGATTAATCCATTTTGATTGTACCATTTTGTTGATTAATCCATTTTGAAGTTGATTAATCCATTTTGAAGTTGATTGTTCCATTTTGAAGTTGATTGATCCATTTTGAAGTTGATTGTTACATTTTGGTTGATTGTTCCATTTTGAAGTTGATTAATCCATTTTAAAGTTTCTTGATCCATTTTGAAGTTGATTGTTCCATTTTGAAGATTGATCCATTTTGAAGTTCATTGTTCCAATTTGAAGTTGATTGTTCCATTTTGAAGTTGATTAATCCATTTTGAAGTTGATTGTTCCATTTTGCAGTTGATTGATCCATTTTGAAGTTGATTAATCCATTTTGAAATTTGGTCCATTTTGAAGTTGATTGTTCCATTTTGCAGTTGATTGATCCATTTCAAAGTTGATTAATCCATTTTGATTGTTCCATTTTGTTGATTAATCCATTTTGAAGTTGATTGTTTCATTTCGAATTTGATTAATCCTTTTTGAAGTTGATTGTTCCATTTTGCAGTTGATTGATCCATTTTGAAGTTGATTAATCCATTTTGAAATGTGTTCCATTTTGAAGTTGATTGTTCCATTTTGAAGATTATTCCATTTTGAAGATTATTCCATTTTGAAGTTGATTGACCAATTTTGAAGTTGATTGACCAATTTTGAAGTTGATTGATCCATTTTGAATTTGATTGTTCCATTTTGAAGTTGATTAATCCATTTTGAAGTTCATTGTTTTATTTTCGAGTTGATTGATCCATTTTGAAGTTGATTGTTCCATTTCGAAGTTGATTGTTCCATTTTGAAGTTGATTGTTCCAATTTGAAGTTGATTGTTCCATTTTGCAGTTGATTGATCCATTTTGAAGTTGATTAATCCATTTTAATTGTTCCATTTTGTTGATTAATCCATTTTGAAGTTGATTAATCCATTTTGAAGTTGATTGTTCCATTTTGCAGTTGATTGATCCATTTTGAAGTTGATTAATCCATTTTGAAATGTGTTCCATTTTGAAGTTGATTGTTCCATTTTGAAGTTGATTGTTCCATTTTGAAGATTATTCCATTTTGAAGTTGATTGAACAATTTTGAAGTTGATTGATCCATTTTGAATTTGATTGTTCCATTTTGAAGTTGATTAATCCATTTTGAAGTTCATTGTTCCATTTTGGAGTTGATTGATCCATTTTGAAGTTGATTGTTACATTTTGGTTGATTGTTCCATTTTGAAGTTGATTAATCCATTTTAAAGTTTATTGATCCATTTTGAAGTTGATTGTTCCATTTTGAAGTTGATTAATCCATTTTGAAGTTGATTGTTCCATTTTGAAGTTGATTAATCCATTTTGAAGTTGATTGTTCCATTTTGCAGTTGATTGATCCATTTTGAAGTTGATTAATCCATTTTGAAATTTGGTCCATTTTGAAGTTGGTTGTTCCATTTTGCAGTTGATTGATCCATTTTGAAGTTGAACAATCAAAATAGATTAAAGTTGATTAATCTATTTTGATTGTTCCATTTTGTTGATTAATCCATTTTGAAGTTGATTGTTCCATTTTGAAGTTGATTAATCCATTTTGAAGTTGATTGTTCCATTTTGCAGTTGATTGATCCATTTTGAAGTTGATTAATCCATTTTGAAATGTGTTCCATTTTGAAGTTGATTGTTCCATTTTGAAGTTGATTGTTCCATTTTGAATTTGATTGTTCCATTTTGAAGTTGATTAATCGATTTTGAAGTTCATTGTTCCATTTTGGAGTTGATTGATTCATTTTGAAGTTGATTGTTCCATTTTGAAGTTGATTGTTTCAATTTGAAGTTGATTGTTCCATTTTGCAGTTGATTGATCCATTTTGAAGTTGATTAATCCATTTTGATTGTACCATTTTGTTGATTAATCCATTTTGAAGTTGATTAATCCATTTTGAAGTTGATTGTTCCATTTTGAAGTTGATTGATCCATTTTGAAGTTGATTGTTACATTTTGGTTGATTGTTCCATTTTGAAGTTGATTAATCCATTTTAAAGTTTCTTGATCCATTTTGAAGTTGATTGTTCCATTTTGAAGATTGATCCATTTTGAAGTTCATTGTTCCAATTTGAAGTTGATTGTTCCATTTTGAAGTTGATTAATCCATTTTGAAGTTGATTGTTCCATTTTGCAGTTGATTGATCCATTTTGAAGTTGATTAATCCATTTTGAAATTTGGTCCATTTTGAAGTTGATTGTTCCATTTTGCAGTTGATTGATCCATTTCAAAGTTGATTAATCCATTTTGATTGTTCCATTTTGTTGATTAATCCATTTTGAAGTTGATTGTTTCATTTCGAATTTGATTAATCCTTTTTGAAGTTGATTGTTCCATTTTGCAGTTGATTGATCCATTTTGAAGTTGATTAATCCGATTTGAAATTGATTGATCCAATTTGAAGTTGATTAATCCATGGAGTTGATTAATTTTTTTACTTGAAAATAAGTTTATTTGGAAGTTGATTATTATTATTTTGAAGTTGAAAAGTTATAGTTCTTGTTTTTAATTAATTTCCTCAGATAGAGAATTTCATATTTATAGAATGCATAGCTACAAACCTGTACCGAAATATCTACACTTTCGGCTGTATACAGCTGCTTTCTCAGATCGATTTTTAAAAATATCCCCGAGAGAGTGAAGCGTGTAGATCTCAGTGATGAACACCAATTTTCAAACCCCGTGGATTGGCATTACAGAATGGTAAAAAAAAGAATTGCAACAGATAACAGAAACTCTATCACTTGAGAAAATAATTATATAATTAAGATGTTGACGTTCCTCACTACTTGTAACAGCATCCAAGAAAAAGGAAATACAGATGTCGAAAATGTATATGCCAACATAAAATTAAAACCTTTGAAGTCTAAATATGTTATGTCGAAATAGCTGGGAGATGAATGTCACAGGTTTCATAAACCAAGTAATATAAAATGATGGGTGCAGAATAAATAATTTATGGTTAAGGAAAAGAAAAATATAGCTATATAGATTGTTGAATGCATATATTTCTTAAATACGATATATTTGACAGGGCCAATGGACGGTCACAGGTCCTCAATAAAGAAAGAGTAAAAGGAATATGTCAAAGACTTTTTAACGGTCTTTGAATTGACTAATCAGGAACATGCAAGAAGGCGAGATTAAGAAAAGGAGTTCCGTCCTCCAATGCCTAGTGAGACTTTTGTCTCGGTAGAGAACGGATGACCAAAAAGAAAATGGTTGACTAGGGACGTACTCAATCGCCAATTCCCATGGTCAGAAACATGTCCCTGTAAGAAACAATAACATTTAGCCGATACAGGTCGCATGTCTTGGGCCATTTATTATCAAAAGCAAACCTCCCGGTAAGTGAAAAAATGGCTTTTAATTTTCACTAAGAAACGGTGCAACTTTGTGATATTGGCCTGAATATAGCTGAGGCAGGCCACAGCGAAGTTCGCCTATACACCAGAGTGTGTGTTGTGGATTCCGGGAATGGAATCCTGCACAAATAAATAAACAACGCCAGTAATTGAGATAGAAAAATAAGTGTATTAAACGTAAGAATACAGACTTGAAATGAAGATTAGTAGTCCAGGAATGCGGGTTAGTAGAAAGTATATGTACAAGTCTCTGTAAGTGAAGCCGTAATTATCACTCTCGCTGGAATCTCGTATAACTCTCTGTCAACACTCTGTGTACTGTCTCCGTATCTCTCAACCTGACTCAACGCATCTCAACCTGCAGGTATTCTCTCTGTCAGTATAAGTATACTTTGGACGAGTCCATCTTGTGTAAAAGGGGTGTGCCCCACAACAGTGTGCCATAGATTATGTAGTAACAATGATAAGTAAAATCTTTTTGGTATCCGTGAGAGGCGAGAAAAAAAATGAACAGCGAATTGGGCAACAAAGACAAGAAACAACGGCTAAGAAGGAACGGAGACGCAATGTGTACGAACCACAGATTTAAGAACAGAAGATGACGAAGACAAAGAAAAAGGTTTAAAAAAACAGAAAATGACAGAAATTAATAATTTCTCTTTACTTTCCAGCTGCATTTCGTAGTCTAAAACAAAGTAACCGATATATATATATATGTATATATATATATATATATATATATATATATATATACTGGGTGTAAAATCAAAATTGTTCAATTGTTAGATTAAGCTTTGAATCGTTATATCTTAGAAATGATTAAAGATATCTTACTGGAATTCTCCGAGGTTTTTATTCTATTGGACTCTACTTTGAGCAATAAGAATGTCTTTAGCTCTAAGCTGAAATGATGACCCCTCTTCCTGTTGTGACCTCCTGATCTAGTTTTCATCTCTACTGTTCCCTCTTTTTTAACTTATTCACCGTTCTTTTGATGATTCCTGAATGAAGTTTGAAGATGGAAGCCAGAGTTCTGAATATTGGTACCATTACTGAAGGCCTCACTGATCATCATTGCTCAGTTGGGAAGAAATAGTGGAGCTGACACGAAACGATTTTAACATGTTCTCTTTTTATCTGAATAAATCAAAGGGTTTTTCACTGATCCTTACGACGAATGGTGTCAAGATGGCTAAATGTCTTGTCTGAAAAGCTGACAAAAGAACTTAATTAGTTTAGTGGTCCTTAGATATTAAACATTTTGTGTGATAGACAATTATCGCTTGCTGTTACACGATTTGAACAATTTGCTGTTACACCCGATATATATATATATATATATATATATACATATATATATATATATATATATATATGTGTGTGTGTGTGTGTGTGTGCGTGCGTGCGTGCGTGCGTGCGTGCGTGCGTGCGTGTGTGTGTATATAAATAAAAGGATGGATTTCTTAATCCGACAGATTGTTATTGCTTAAACCTTATTTTTAGTGGATACTCTTATATGAGTAGACGCTCCATTTATTTATTTTCCTCACCCTTCCTGATTGTTCGGGAAATCTTATTAAAGAAAAATATGCATATTTCCGTTAGCATTTGAACCTGCATTCTACTGGGTAGATAGAAACGTCATTAATTAGATCCAACCTACTTTAACCGACTCGCCCACGAAGAAGCTTTGCCGACCCAGCAAGGCTGAACAGTACCTTTAGGCGAAATCTTTTTCCTCATAGATTCTCGAAATTTTCATATCTGTTCAGTTTCCTATCCAAGTTAATAAATAAAAATTCATTACTTCTTTAGAATATATATATATATATATATATATATATATATATATATATATATATATATATATATATATATATATATGAAGAATATATATATGGGATAAAGTGCTCAATATCAGAGATAGAGTGTGTGTAAATATAAAAGTGAACATAGAAGTCAACACTTAGGGGCGACAGTCTGTTTCATGCTAGATGCAATCATCGGGCCCTATGATTGCACCTAGCATGAAACAGACTGTCGCCTCTAAGTGTTGACTTCTATGTTCACTTTTATATATATATATATATATATGTGTGTGTGTGTGTGTGTGTGTGTGTGTGTGTGTGTGTGTGTGTGTGTGTGTGTGTGTGAATGGTACTACTCGTTTTGAAAAACCTCGGTTGGCTCAACTTGTAATAGAACGAATTGATGTCCGAGGAAGAATTGGAAATAAAAAAAGAAAGAACCAAGAACATAACAGTGTAGGAATCCTCTCGTCAAGTGCTTGAGCTCCAACTTCAAAGAAACAAAACCAAAACGACTAAAAGACTAAACGTAAAGTGCTCAATACACTAAGTAGAGCGAAAACTAAAATAATCCTAAGGAGCCAGGCAAACCTGAGTATGTTTCACCTAAACGGATCTTCAGGGTAAAACTGGCTAAAAAGGCCTTAAGATCCGTTTAGGTGAAACCTAGGTAGGTTTGCCTGGCTCCTTAGGATTATATATATATATATATATGTGTGTGTGTGTGTGTGTGTGTGTGTGTGTGTGTGTGTGTGTGTGTGTGTGTGTGTGTGTGTGTGTGTGAAAAATGAAACCTCAACTATTTATGAAAGTATGTGGCTCTAGAAGACGAAGTGTAGTACAAGAATAGTCGGGGGCTGGGACTAAAATTATTGGTTACCAGGCGACAATTGGAGCCCACCCATAATTACAATGCTAAGACCATTCTAAATTGTGACTGGTTAAGGTAGAGCTGGGTAAGATTGAATCGATGGCTAAAACTAAAATTAATCGCCCACTCTCAGCCATTGATGATATTTTAGCCTCTTTGGGGATAATTATTTTTCCTAGTCAGATCTAAAGGCCTGTTACTGGCAAGTATAGAGTTACGCAAAGATGATGAGGAGAAAGCCGCGTGGGTTTTTTCAGTTCAAAGTAATGACGTGTGGGATAGTAATGCACCTGGGGCATTCCCAGGAATTCATTTCAGCAGTATTACAGATACAGGAGCATCTCGCCTTAGCTTATTTGGACAATATTTGAGAGTTTTCAAATACGATAGAAGTGTTAAAGGGACTGCCGAGTTCCAGTTCCCGTCGAGTTCGTTAGATTCACTTATACGCAAATAGCCTTGCGAAAGGTATGAATCTACCCTCTCTCCCCCACCTATGGGTTAATTAATAAGACTTGTATCACTAAATCATTATTATCTCAAGAAATAAAAATAAAAATTGTGTGCAAAATATTTAGATTTCGTCATTAAATAACTTATATAGATTGATATGTCGTTAAACAAAAACAGCCCAATCAAATACGATGGAGAATTATTTAAACCTATAGCACATGTTCTTTTGCTATAAAAATTTTTAATTTGTCCCTCTTTACATCGGTACCTATACAAATACAATGGATACATTAAAAGGCTTCCTTTTCATTTTACCTTCAAGAATTCTCCCAGATTATTGACAGTAACCTAGAAGACATTTTTCTTCTCTCGTATTCGTCCTATACGCTTTTCATCTTTCTTAACGCCTGTATATATTACCCGGTGACTGTCACTGACAAAATCTCCATTATTTTCCCATCTCGTTTCGTGTAAGCATATAATACTAACATTTAGTTTAATCATTTTCTTCTTTATATTTTCTAACTGGGCACAGTGATTTAGTGTTGCTAAAACTATTTTTAGTTTTATGCGAACAGCCGCTTGACGACGGTTCGATGACACCTGTCGTGTCCTTTCAGTTCATAGGCGATCATGGGCCTCCACACTTTCCTGTACCTTGAAGCTGTTAACAGGTTTCGTCTTTTTGTTATTTCTCCCAACACTGTTCCGTCATCCGTTTTCTCAAATTCATCAAGTATATTACACGCTGTTTTCCTCTGCCGCTCTTTTCCCTTCAATCTGACCCGTGAGTGTTAAGTTTTCCAAGCCTTTATTCCTCATTACGTGCCCCAGATAAACAATAACTGTCTCTTCCTGATGTTAAGTATAAGTTTTCTTTTTGTTTGCATTCTCTCCAAACCCTCGTTGTTGCATTTTTACCCGAGTGAAGTGGGTTGTTAGCAATCCTGTAGGATGGAAAATATTTTACCTATCGAAGGGCGGAAGAACTCTCGACAAATCAACGGCCAGAGGCGGTGTCTCAATAAATCACTGTGGAGAAGCAACAAGAAAGCACTCCACTATCAATCTCCCAAAATATCATAGCTAAAAAAAATAATTACTACATTTATATCCCTTTTTTCTCCTTTGGGGTTACTGCGAAATTAAGGGAAAATTCATGACGTCACCAAGTCATTTCCAAATAAAACAAAAGACAATTGTAAACAATTCTTTTAAAACTCAGGTTCTGTCTGTGAATTTGAACAAGGTGATTTTGTGTTAACAAAAAGCATTCACGCACAACCCAAATGGTTATTTGAGACAAGATGAAAAAGGTCTTTTATTTTAGTTGGACCCGTGAAAAGTCGTGCGATACCTCATTGACCATTTGAAATCTGGATGGATCGAGACAAAATGAAGCTTGGGAAACGGACTTCAGTTTGAACAACGAACTAAACCAAAATATGGATCAGGACTTGATTATTCCAGAAGTCTACCGGGAGGATTCAGATCAGCCTATAAATCATAAATCCTCACATCTACAAAGGGTGACGCATGCTCCTTCTGATGTTCCAATTGGGGATTAAACGAGGCTCCAGGAAATGAGAAAAGTACTTAGTATTCTGGAATACTATATCAAAATATTACTCTGTAATATTAAAACCAAAAGAGGAAGGAATGTAATGTATCAATATATTACCCTAAAGTTATTGCCTTTTATCAGTAGACCCACAATTCCCTCGATTACTGTAATCCATGTAATTAAATGATTTTCATATTTCTACCCAAACTCCGTGTTTATACTTAATCTATGACAAATGCGCTGGATTTCTACTTAAAACTTAATACATTGTTATACAGGGTGTCCACAAAGTTCGTGTGCACTTTAAAAAATTTATAACTTTATTTGTATTTGCGATAGAAATAATCTGTAAAAAATGTTATAAAGTTTGATGTACCTAGTTTTAAGTATAGCTAAAATAACTAATGTGATTTCAGGCATTACTGTAAATCAGTTGGTAAATGTTTTCCGTGAACTGCAAAATCGTATTACCCTTTGTATTGCTAATTATGGAGGACATGTGGAAACTTAAATAAAATTTCAATAAGACCTTAAAAAGTATAGATTTACTTCTTTTTAATCCTTTTTACAAATTATTTCTATCGCAAATACAAATAAACTTTATGGACACCCTGTATATTTTCAAATATTCTACATGAATCATTGCCTTTTATTTATTGACTTGTAAGTTTTCTATTTTAATTTCAGTTGCACGTAAACGCAATTTCAAAACTGTCTTTCTACGAAAGTTAGCAAGCAGAGTTGATGGAAAAATAAATTAAGGGTAAAACGATGAAAAATCAAATACTTGTCATATGATAGTTTTTATGCGTTGTTCAAGTCCATAACAATTGATTGGTCGTCTGCTGAGCGAACCTCGTTGATTAATTATAGATTTTTGAATTCGTACCGCTACAATGCGTGCGTCTGACTTAAATTATTTATGGTCATCAAAAAAGAAAATATCTACGTACAAAAACAAACTGTGCTTATGCGAAATCGATATAATTTTGATACATATACCAAACCACATAAAAACGTATACATTCAGGTGCAAACTTATAAAACAATGCATACACACATTACCCCTGCTAACTTTCCCTCTCTCTTACTCTCACTCTCACACACACACACGCGTGCGCGCACACACACACATATAGCAAAAACACATAACCCGAACATACCAATGAGACCTATCATATCAGGGATAGGCATAGCCCCACATAAAGCAGAATTTCAAAGCCATTTGTCGGCACTATTAGACCATCACACATAAAATATTCAAGTCACCTGAATATTTTATGTGTGATGGTCTAATAGAGCCGACAAATGGCTTTGAAATTCTGCTTAGTTTGCATGCTAGTTTATGTGGGGCTATGCCTATCCCTGATATGATAGGTCTCATTGGTATGTTCGGGTTATGTGTTTTTGCTATATGTGTCTGTGCGCGTGTGTGTGTGTATGTGTGTGTGTGAGAGAGAGAGAGTGAGAGTGAGAGAGAGGGAAAGTTAGCAGGGGTAATGTGTGTATGCATTGTTTTATAAGTTTGCACCTGAATGTATACGTTTTTATGTGGTTTGGTATATGTATCAAAATTATATCGATTTCGCATAAGCACAATTTGTTTTTGTACGTAGATACTTTCTTTTAAAATAAAAATAAATAAAAAAACATAGACATTAAAAACAAATATATGGCTAGTTTAGATATAAAATCTCTATACACAGACGTCCCAGAGAGAAATGCTTAAATCTACCGAAAAAAATCTAACAAAAGAAAAAATTAAATTACCTCTAGGCTACATATAAAATCATAAAAATATGCCAGTTAATCACCAAGCAATGTTTCTTTACATTTGATAACCAACATTACAGATAAAAATTTCGTTTACAAATGGGATCTCCTCTTAGCGGTGTTCTTGCTTGACCTATTCAAAAACATTCTCCCTCCTAACTCTTCCTATTTCAGATACATAGACGACTCATTATTAATATATCCACAAAACACTAATTTAACAGATCTCTACCAACAGAACAACGTTGAACCTAAAATAGACTTCACTTTTGAATCTGAAACCAACTACACTCTTCCGTTCCTAGATAGCATATTACACAGAAATAATAACGAACTCAATTTTGACGTTTACAGAAAGGCCACAAGCAACAATGATCTGATCAGTTTCTACTCAAACCACTCTTCTAAAATTAAATCTGGAATCATTATAGGTTTCTATCTGAGAGCATTAAGAATCTGCAGTCCCCAATATTTACTTAAAGAAGAAACATACATAGAAAAAACATTCAAAAACCTACAATACCCATATAATTTCATCCACAACGCAAGAAGAAAAGCATACAAAATGTACAACCGAAACAAAACTAATAACACAATCTGTAATAATAAATTACATGAAAACAGATACATAATACTACCGACCAACTCTGTCACGTCCACTATCCAGAACAACCTATCCCATCTAAATAATCTTAAAATAGTCACAAACACTTCCAAAACCATTATGGATATACTCAGATCCTCAAACACTAAAAACAATAATATTTCTGAAGCAGGCATTTATAAAAAGAATTGTCAAACCTGTTCCTCTCCCAATATATTGGAGAAACAAGCAGAAATAAAAAAAAAACACCTATGAGCACAAAAGAGACCTCACACAAAACAACAATGCTCTGGTCATACATAGAAATAAATTTAACCAAAATTTTGATTTTAAAAATGATACACTCTTAAAAAAAGAAAATAAGTCACTCAGAAGGAAAATCCTCGAGAGTGTCGCCATTGAATATTATCCAGATATTAATCTAGGCCCAGGTTTTTCCCATATTATCTTACTACTCTTCTAAGCAAACGTACACAACTGTATCAAGAAATCAAAAGAAAATGGTTGAATCCAGACAATAAAAACAATATTTCCACACATAACAGTACTTTACGTAATTTTCAGTTGACAATATGAATACAATTCGAAATTCTACCGTTTTCGAAATTCTACCAGTTGCTAAGGACATTTTGTTTTGTTGTTAATAGTTACTTTGTTTTAATAAATTCTGTTCGTTTTTGCCTTGAAAATGTATACATTGGAAAAACGCGTCGGCTGATAATACAGTTTTCAATATCTGTCTATATTTCTGAGACGAGGTATTATGTACATTATTTACATTATTCGGACTATTGTCCTAATCTTTGTCGCCATATTTATTACAACGTTTCGGCCGTTGTACGCTCCGGCCTTCTTCAGGTGGTTGAAATGACATTCCAACCACCTGAAGAAGGCCGGAGCGTACAACGGCCGAAACCTTGTAATAAATATGGCCACAAAGATGAGGAAAATAGTCCGAATAATGTAAATAAAATACAGTTTTCCTATTTTCTTTTACCTTTATAAATATTGTCTTTTTCTACAGGTTAACTCTGAGAAAATCTTTCATATATATTTTCAAATATCGCGTCTTCACAAGTCATGTAGATTTTTGTTAAGTATCGTGTGTACACATAGCAACCAGTTCTGCCGAGTGGTTATTTAAATTTTTGTCAAATATATTTAGCATGTGTGTTCCTAACATTTTGTTTATTTTGTTTTTATGCTCAATTATTCTAGTATTTTCTAGTCGATTTTACATTTGATGTGATAAGGTATATTTGTGTTATTGATAAGAATTTGTTGGATTTGTTGTGTTTTTTTTTAATTGTTCGCCCAATACAATCCCATGAGCCACTCAAAGTAGGGGGTTACTGATTGAAGTTGATACCCCATAAAGGGAGGAGGTAAGAAATTTAGTTTGAGAAAATATGTAGGAACGATAACAGTTAACATTGGACTTAAAGAGCTTAAGACTGAAGTGATCGGAGAAGCATACTCTTGGGAGTGTGTTTCTTGTAAGGAAAGGAATTGTCTGAAATTGCTTCTTAGTAATTATCCTGGGTATGACGATAAACTACATCCGGCAGTAAGGCTTATGATTGGGAGAGTGGAAGTTTCGAGCAGCATGGATCCGCTTCTTAACTGCTGTTGTTCCCAAGTCAACCCTGACCCAGGGTGGCAGCAACTGTTAGGGTCCCATCAATGAGCAAATAGTGAACTCCCTAGCAAAAGTCAACTGTAGATATTTATAAAAAAATGCGCAACAATATATTTTATAGTAAATTGACAAGCAATGCAACACTAAAAAAATATAAATATACATTTTTATAGATAGATTACCAACAATAAGTATATATATATATATATATATATATATATATATATATATATATATATATATATATATATATAAAACATACGTTTGCCCTGAAAATATAAAATTATGCAAAGATATCTGTTGTTAAAAGCATAAAATTACGTACAATTTATTTAGATTTCGGCATTAAATAACCCATACAGTTGTTGATATGCAGGTAAAGAAAATCAACCAAGCAAATACTTCTTACTAACCAAATACCAATCAAATATGGAAGGTTCATTCCAATGTATATGACGTGGCGGGCCTTAGCTGTGAAGTTCAGGGCTGGTGGAACTAAGGAATGAAACGCATCGTAACATTTGCCATAGAAATGACGATATACTAACAAGAGGCCCACGTTGATGTTTTCTTCTGAACCTTATGAAACCTGGAATATGTGGAATTGACCGCCCCAGTGCATATATGGCAGCATTGCTCCATTTTTCATCTGATCTATCCCTCGTAAAGATAGAGAATCGCAGGCCAAATCAGGTACTTACTCGGACTGTACAAGGAATCAAACATTTTTTCAGCATTTTTACACTTAAGGTCTAGGATGACAGTGAGTCCCAAGAGACATTCAAAGCAAATACTCTTCTTGCGAGAAAAAACAACTCTGATCATCTAAGTTTTTTGGAAATGCATTCATACACTGTTGTATAATCTGCACAGATCTGGGTGGGTACTTAGGCAGAATGTTAATATAAAACAGAAAGGTATCTGAACACAAAAGTGAGTCGTAGGAAACACCGGCATTGATCACACTCACTTTAGAAGTCTGACCATTAACAATCACCCCGATGGATATATAGCTGTTATTAATGACTTGATAACTGAGAAAACCTTTTCAAAGAATCTATGACAGAAGATCTTATGTAGCAACCAGATTCGGGTAAAAATTTAAATATCAATTTTTAAATTTCTGTATATTTTTGGATTACAGAAACATTACATTTCTGTGTATCTTCGGCGTACATCTTCAAAGAGTTTTGTTTTTTTTTTAGCTATGTCAATTTCATGGTTTTTCAAATATCGCGTCTTCACAAGTCATGTAGATTTTTGTTAAGTATCGTGTCTACACGTAGCAGCCAGTTCTGCCGAGTGGTTATTTAAATTTTTGTCAAATATATTTGTACCACGCCTTGTCACAGGCAATCACTAACTTTGTGTTTCATGGATCTAGAATTTCGTTCCTGTTGAAGTAGTCATCAACCATCTTGATTAGAGACTCAAAGAGTTTTCTAGTGGCACTAAGGAGACTGATGGGTCGATATTGCGACGGAGATGAGCATTCACTCTCATTCTTCGAAACAAGGCATACTGATTACCCCTTCCCTAAGCTTGGGAAGCATTTCTCCTTCAGGCAGTAATTAAATAATTTAGCTTTTAGATTATTGAGAGTTGTCAGATAATGTTCTTTAGAACAACCACTGGGATTTTATCCGGACCAGTAAAACCTTCTTAGAGTCAAGGTTTTTGATGAGATTAAATACTTCTCATGTAATATAGACATTACAGAATTTTGCTCCGTGAGAGGGTGGAAGTCGGATAGCAGATGGTCCTTGTCGTTTCACTAGAGGCAACGTTCATTGCGAAGAGCATTTTTTGGTTAATGATAAGAGATTTAATTGAATCATCATCTGATAAATGGTACGTTAATCGACTTGATAATGTAATCAAAGTGGTTAAATGAATTCATAGATAACATTGGTTTGTTGAAGTTTTGGTTTTTGTTGTATATTTAGTGGTAATATGTCGGAGATTTTTTGTTTTGTAGGATGATGATTACGATGATCTATACGATTTCTTGTTAGAATGAAGCATTTCGCGCTTTAGTTAGATTGTCTTAATTGAATAAGAAGTGAATAAACATTTAGGAAAATAACTGTCCCATTACGACATTCAATGTGCAGGCTGGAATAGAAAAACGTCTTACCTGTTTTTAACCTTGAAAATGAACAATGAAAGTTATGTAATAACGAACAAAAATATTTCATTTTGTCGTTTTTATAACATAACTGTATTTTTAAGTAAATACGATTGAAACATTAATTTTATCACTACAAAATAATTTTTTTCGTTCTTTTATATTTGCAGATATGAATTATGTTTTGTTTCTCCTCCAAACTGGGAATGGTTAACGAGCTACTTTTTTCCAGAGTTAGTAACCTGCTTCATTTGAAAAGCAGCATTTGAAAGTCTGGCTTTTACATGGGTCTTGTAACGGACAAATATTAATTGGAAATACGCAACTGTATCAGCTCCCGAGTATCCTCTTAATTCCTTTGGAGTTAATTCTAAGCTACCTCTTCTTCCTCTATCGCTCTCCATCCTCCCAAGACCGTGGTGTGTGTACTGGAAAGCATTTCCGACAATATAGACAAGGCTATCTTTGTTTATCCGTTTGCTCATATATTCGTGTTCAGTGACTTTAACGGCCACTATATCAAGTGGCTTAAAAACTCTCTGTAACTGACCTTGTGGCATACGAACCATTAACTTTTCAATTACTCAATCCATCACACAAGTGGTTGAATTTCCCACCCATTTCCCCAACAACCATGACGGTAAGGCTTCCCTTCTCGATCTTTCACTTCAATCCCCGAGTCTTGTCGTACCACTCAGCTCTGCCCGCTTGGCAACTCTGATCATGCTATAGTGTCTGTCAACATCTCCTTCTCCTCCACCCCCAGCAAAGAACCTCCTACCAATAGAACATCTTTCTGTTATCAACGAGCTCACTGGGACTCGTTCCGTGATTTTCTTCACGATGTCCCCTGGAATGTGGTCTTTAAGCTCCCCGTTCAAGAATGCGCTTCCGAGGTCTCCTCCTGGGTAAATGCAGGAATCGAGGCTTTAATCCCCGCAAGGAAATATAAGATTAAATCACGCTTATCCCGTTGGTTCTCTGCTGCTTTCTCAGCTGCCATTGCCCCTAGGAATCACTTCTTCCACCTGTATCGTAGTGACATGTCAGATTGCAGCAGACGTCTCTTTGTCTCAGCCCTTAATGAGTGCAAGCGTGTCCGCAATGAAGCAAAGTCATTATTTGCTGAAAGAATGAAACAACGTATTGCATCTCGAAAATTCTGATCCAAAGATTATTGGCATCTCTGCAAGAGCGTACTAAACAACAGCAAACCCACAATACCTCCTTGATTCAACCAATTTGAGGTCCTGACTTCCTCAGCTGGTAAGTCTGAGTGCTTTGCTCGGAAATTCTTATCTAATTCAACGCTCGACTCGTCCGGTGTACCCACAACCGATTTCCCCACCCCCTAGAACTGAGGCTCTGTTGAGTGAGTTGCAAAAAAATCCTATCGTTGATATTGGGCATCATCTGTGTTGTGTAGGATCCACCTAATCTGCATAGGTGACTACCAACTATATAAATAATGGTTGGTACCGGAAGACGAGGGGGGAGGAATCACGAGATCCAACTAGAGACTCTGATCGACTGCGACTAGTCAACACATTCTCCAGGAACGTCTTCCCAGAAATATACAGAAATACTATATGTACTTATTGTGTACACTTTCTTGTTATAATACATTCTTGTTCTAAGTACATTTTGTGTTGCATTATTATTCCATGCATTAGGCGAGATTCAACAATGAGTCAAGACTCAACAATGGCGACGAAGTAGAACGAACCATACGCCAAGTTTCAACAATGGCCACGAAGTAGAACGAACCATACGCCAAGTTTCAACAATGGCAAAGAAGTAGAACGAACCATACGGAACAAAGAAAGAATTAATAGTGAGAGTTTTCAACAATTGGGACAAGTCATTGAAGAACCCAGGCTGAAAAAAAAAACTATTAATTCAAAGTCCAACGTTAACGTAACGACGAAGGATTCTGAACTTCTGGATATGTAAAACTCGTTAAAAGACGACTAAGCATAAAGGAACGTTCACTCAGAAAAATTGAAAGGTGTCGTAAACGAGTAACGGTAATTTTAAATTAAAAAATTATCTACAACGAGACACCCTCTAAAAAAATTAAAAAAATTGGCCGACTACAAAACATGCATGGATTAAAAGGAGCACAAATACACCGTGTCGACTTTGAAACGTAACAAACTTTAAAAATTTATTTTTTTTTAAATTATTTGTTCAACAATATAGTGACGAATTACCTCTGATAAGAAAATCAGACGTTGTCATTGAAATACGCGAACAGTCGAAAACGAAAAAAAAAGTCCGACGCTCTCTGTTCACGAAAAAAAAATACCAAAGTTGATTAGCACGGGCGTGAATGTAAAAGCAAGACATAAAATATAAAAGTCGTACGTTGTTTCGATTTTTTGGTCAGCTTATATGATATTCGTGGATACACAAATTAAAAGTATATTCCTTGTTGCATGAACACTATCAGCTAAAGATGGATGAACTATCCAAAGTCATATCTGAATTATTCAAATCCCAACAGATAGCACAGCAAGAACAACTGATAGCAATGCAGAAATATCAAGACCGGCAAGAGGAAAGACTTTTAGAAATTCAAAAGTTAACACTGGAGAAATTAAACAACTATCAGGCAAATGAAGGAAATTCTTCATATTCTAATAACACCATATTTAATTCGCTGGAAACTTTCAACTATGTGCCAGACGAAGAAAAAACGTTTGAAGCGTACTTTAAACGGTATGAAGATATTTTCTACACAGACTGTGAAAACTGGTCGAATTCAAGAAAAGTCAGTCTATTACTAAGAAAGCTAGGTACAGCAGAACATAGCAAATTTGTAGATTTTATTCTACCGAGAAAAACAACTGAATTGGAATTCTCGGAAACAGTGAAATTGCTAAAAGAGCTGTTTGGAGCAAATATGTCGCTTTGGCATAAGCGATGGTTATGCATGAATGTCTCTAAATCCGACGATCAGGATTACTTAACATATGCATCTATAGTGAATAGACATTGTGACAAATTCAGATTGGCAGAGATTACGGTTGAAAAATTCAAGTGTTTAATTTTTGCTCAAGGACTGGTATCCAGTAAGAGTGCCGAAATAAGACGTAGAGTTTTGTCTAAAGTCGAATCTGAACAAGGCCTTACCCTGCAAAAGTTAGCAGAGGAGTGTCAACGGGCCGTAAGTTTAAAGAAAGAGTCGCAAAAAATCGAAGAAGCTGGTATTGCTTATATTAAAAAAATAAAAAAGCAGTCAAAGTACCCATTAGAGAAAAATTGAAGAAAAAATTCAGCGTATTTTAATAATAGACAAGAAAATAAAAAGGTCCCACCATATAATTGCAGACGTTGTAACGAAAGACATTGGGAGGTAAATTGCCCATATAGAAATAAGAAATGTTTCGTGTGCCAAAAGAATGGTCACAAAGGATCGTGTTGTAAAACGAAAAAATTCAAGAGCCGAATTAGACAAACAAATTCGAATATCAAATCAGATAGAGATTTGAGGAAATATGTGACGACTGAAATATTCAAAAAGAATATCAAATTTCAACTCGATTCGGGGTCAGATTTAACAATAATGAACGATAAAACATGGAAAATTTTAAAAAGGCCTACAATAATGAAGTCAACGAAACTCGCTCGAACGGTAACTGGAAAGCAAATTAACTTCGAAGGCGAGGTTGTACTTCCAATGAAATTGAATGGGATCGTTAAAAAAATAAAAGTTTTCATTCTGAGAAATGGAGAAAACTTGTTGGGTACAGATTTTATTGAAACATTCGAATTGTGGGATAAACCTTTAAACTCATTCTGCAGAAAAGTAGAAAGTAATACGCAATCAAGACAGGACATTAAAGATGAATTAAAGAAAAAGTTTCCGGAAACCTTTACACCTGGTCTTGGAAGATGTAACAAGTTTGAAGCTAAATTTGAATTGAAAGAAAATACTATGCCTATATTTAAAAAGAAACGTAACGTGCCTTTCGCAAGTGTAGAGAAAGTAGTAGTACCAAAAAAGTTGCAGAAAAGAATCCTACGAGACTTTCATATGGGTCACCCGGGGATTAATAGAACAAAAAGCTTAATGCGAAGCTTTGTATATTGGAAAGGAATGGATGTGGATATCGAAAACATGGTTCATCGATGTAAAGGGTGTGCGTTAGCAGCTAAGGCACCACCTATAGTACACAAACCATGGCCAAAGACGGATCATGGGAAGATTACACATTGATTTCGCTGGTCCAGTAGAAGATTATTACTACTTAATAGTGGTAGATAGCTTTACAAAATGGCCGGAAGTACTACGCTGCAAAAAGCCTACGTCCAATACCACAACAACTTTTTTGCATGAACTATTTGCACGGTTCGGTGTGCCAGAGTGTATTGTGAGTGACAATGGTACACAATTCATTTCTGACGATTTTAAGGAATTTTGTGAGTTATATCAAATTAACCACATAACGACGCCGCCGTATCATCCGAGATCCAATGGACTCGCAGAAAGATTTGTAGATACGTTAAAGCGCGCTCTGAAGAAAGCCTCAGGAGTTCCAACGGAAAAGGCGCTTCAGCAATTCCTACAAGTATACAGAATCACGCCTAACCAGAGAACACCATCAAACATGGCACCAGCTGAACTAATGTTCGCTAGGAAAGTTAAGTCAGTGTTTGACAAGCTTTTGCCAGGAAGAAATAGAATAAAGAACACTATGTATACAGCTAGAAAAAGATACACCCCCGGAGAGAAGGTCTTTTTCAAGTGCTATAGAAACAACATTGAGTTCTGAGAGCGAGGCATAGTGGATAAGAGAATCGGTGACCTGATTTACATAATAAAAGGGCCGAAGAATACTCATAAAAGGCACCAGAACCAACTCAAAAAATGCTACGTGCTAGAGCATGAAGAGAGTATACCGGATGAGGAGGAAGATCCCATTGATGTAATGTATGATACTTTTCAAGTAGAACCTCCGCAGAGTGCTCCTGAACCGAGAAGATCCGGTAGGAAACGAAAGTTCACGGACCCATTGGACGTGAATCCAAAACGAAAAAGATATTGAAAAAAAAAAAAACAGATATATATATATGAACTATGCAAAGGGGATCTACAAAGAAATAACCATAATCATCATCCCATATAGAAGCCAGTCTGAAATCCAAAAGGATTCCAAGGCTTGGGAGGGGGGTGTTGTGTAGGATCCACCTAATCTGCATAGGTGACTACCAACTATATAAATAATGGTTGGTACCGGAAGACGAGGGGGGAGGAATCACGAGATCCAACTAGAGACTCTGATCGACTGCGACTAGTCAACACATTCTCCAGGAACGTCTTCCCAGAAATATACAGAAATACTATATGTACTTATTGTGTACACTTTCTTGTTATAATACATTCTTGTTCTAAGTACATTTTGTGTTGCATTATTATTCCATGCATTAGGCGAGATTCAACAATCTGTGAATTAGACTCCCATAAGTCTAGCGGTGGGGACGGGATACCAGCCATTGTCCTGAAGAAATATGTTCCTGAACTGGCTCCTGTCCTTTCCAAATTATACAACTACTGCCTCAACGATAACTGCTCTCCATCCTGTTGGAAGTCTTCATCTGTTGTACCTTTCTTTAAGAACTCTGCAGACCCTTCTGACCCATCTAACTACCATCATATAAGTCTCCTACCACTCTTCAGCAAAGTCTTTGAAGCTTTAATCAACGCCGAAGTGGTTATGCACCTTATATCCCATGATCTGCTCTCTGACAAGAAATACGGTGTCCGCTGTGCCCGATCTACAAGTGATGTGCTCACGGCCATAACTGAATTTGTTTAGCAAGCACTTCGCAATAACGGAAAAGTTCGTGTCGTGGTTCTAGATATTTCTAAAGCGTTTGATAGGGTTTGGCATACCTACCTATTTCGTAAGCTTTAGGGGTACGGTATTTCAGGACGATTATTTGACTTAATACAATCATTCCTGTCAAACCGTGTAATGAAGATCGTCCTGAACGGATTCTACTCCAGTTCCTTTCTCACGAACGCAAGTTCTCCCCAAGGCTCCATCCTGTGTCCTACACTGTTCTTGATCTTCATTAACGATCTTCCCGATGTCATCAGTTCCCAAGTAGGCATCTATGCAGACGGTACTACTATTTACTCCTGCCTAAATAGCAAATCTGGTATCGCTGACAAAAGTACTCTCTATTATCCATTACAGTGAACCCTCCCTGCCTTCCATTAGAATGTTTGATGCTCAACTCCATGAGAGCACCTCTCTGCGACTGCTTGGTCTCACACTGTCCGCTGACCTGAGATGGAACAAATACATTGAATCAATAGCTACATCTACCGCAAAGAAAGTTGGTTCTCTATGTCGCACCAGAGAGTTTTATTCGCCCGAGTCCATTCTTCGAATCTATAAATCAACCATTCTCCCTTGTATGGACTATTATTGTCATATATGGTCTGGAGCCCAGCTGTTCGTCTTAGGATCCTCGACAAAATACAGAGACAAATATGCAATGTGGTTGGCCCTGATCTGACATCTCGTTTCCAGTCGCTCTCACACAGACGTGCCGTCGCCTCCCTCTATCTTTTCTGCAAATACTTTCACGGTAAGTGCTCCGACGAGCTATTTTCGCTAGTTCCCAAACTGCATGAATTTAAACGTGCCACTCGGTCGGCACCTTAGTCCCACCCTTTCACTATCGAAACGGTGAAATGTAGCCGTCTCTTCTACTCCAATAGCTTCATGTACCGCACTTCCCGTCTGTGGAACTCCCTTCCTCTTACTTGCTTCCCTGATAGCTATAATCTCCAACTATTCAAATGCTATGTCAATCGACATCTCCAGATGCCTTGATCTATTCCCGTCCTTCTCTTCTCGCCTTGCTTGGGGTGAAAAGCTTAAAATGAATAAATCAAAGTCAGTTATTCGACCACATTGCTCCCAAACTACAGTTTCTGTCATCATTTGTATTAACACACAAGTTTTCACCAAAACCAGTATTTAGATTGGCTTTGATATTAATATTTACTAAGTGTATATTAGTCTGGTACAAGGCCAAAATACAAGAGACACAGTAAAGTTTGAATATACTTACGCTTCGGAACTGGTTTGCAAAATGACGTTGCCAACTATCTCCCTACACTGTGTACGCAATTTAACTTTGAGAATATTTAAAGAAAATAAATAAAATAAAATATATTTACATAAAATTCACGTAATTTGGATTTGAATTATGAATATTATGTGCCGGTCCACATTGTCCTTAAATTTTTGAGAAAGGCATGAATACATTTTTACTCATACTTTTTCCTTCCACCAGAAATCTTATAACGGATAACAGGGTGAGCGTAGGAGTTATTAAATGAGTACATAAACCAACCACTCCCCATTAACTATCTGACTTTCCCAGAAATACACTTGTTACTCTTATGTTCAACTTTGATAAAGCGAATAAATTGCCACGATCAGTTTTATGCGTATGTGTTTCCCGTTTTTCGGTTAAAGGCATTTCGTTTTGCGAAAAACATACATTCTCACATGATTTCTCGTTATCCTAAAATATGCTAAGTAAAAAAACAATTGTCCTTAACTTATATAGGAAGCACCCCATAAAAAACTGTCGACTTACCTCAATGTCGAAGGTTGAGGTTCTTTGTCTTCTATGGCTGCTTAGCCTCTCGGGTTTTTTTTCTATTTCTTCTCCAAACATCGTGTTATTTTAAGCCGATGTGCCCTTTCGGAATGAAAGTTCTACTTTTCTGTAATCATTGCAGCTCTCTCAACCATTGCAAAAATGTAAAGGTTATATATCCTCCGAATTTAAACGTTATTTTATGGTTGTTGAACCCCTAGTCATGGATTAAATAACTAGATAGTTAAATAGAAGACGGCCCTAAAGCCTTAATTTGCAAACAGTCTAGGAGAAGGACAGTTTTGAATTCAAAACCGCTATAGAGATACGTTAAGTGCACTCTCTATGATAATATACAAATCTAAAAAATTGTCACTTAGTTGATTGATGCTATATTTAGCTGACATTTAGTGAACTGAACAATTACACAAAGACTCATCTACGAAACTCCAGAGTGGAGTAGATGAATATAATCAATCAGCTAAGTGGCAAATCTTATGTTTGTATTAATATTATTAATACTCTGTATTGGATACCGTGTACTTTGTTGCAATGACCGCTTGCCTTTAATGACCTTTCAGATTTTCACTGACTAGCAGCATTTCTGGTAGACTCTCTCGTCGTATTCGACGTATGAGGGTCAAGCAGCCCAGTGCCTAGGAATCGAGAGCCCAGACACCAGCACATGAGATTTGATTCCAGTAGCGAATGCTTCGTGCAGAACCAATCAGACTGTTTGAAGGGCCGAATACAGAGACCTGATGCACCAAAATCCCCAAAAGACCCTCCGAAGTTTTTTGAATTCAAAAGTTGTCCTTCTCCTAGACCAGTTGCCATCCAAGGCTATAGAGCCCAGTCTGTCTTGTGTTTTTTATCCATAGCTGGAGGGAGAAGAAGAGGATTCATACCTTTCCCAAGGGTATAGCACGTAAGTGAATGTAATTGGATTCGACTGGAATTCGAACTCAATCCGAGCCGCTATCCACTACTCCACCGTGCCTCCTAATATATATATATATATATATATATATATATATATATATATATATATGTATGTATGTATGTGTGTGTGTGTGTGAGCGCGCGCATTTAGACATCGTATCTTCATTGAAAAATATTTCATGTTATGTTTATTTATTTTTATAATAATCCTTTCTAGTTCTCTCACCAGTTTCTTGATGTTAAGATGACTTTCATCAAGGAAGGCGCCGTAGTTTTATTCTTACCCAAGTACTTTCGATCTCCTCCGAAATCATTGTCAGGGGTGAATTACAAACACAAGCTCATTGTAACTGCGATGGTGTTTTTATAAAAACACGCATGAACGCGCTCTATTATACTTATTTTAAAATGTAAATTTATCCGTTGTAGCTAAGGAATTTTTTTCAAAGGACGCGTACCAATGTAAGGGAGCTAAATGCGTCCTTTTATTCATTAATTCTGTAGAAATTCTTTTGTTTACGTTTCGGCTACGAAACTGGGCAGATATACCATTTCGGGATTAACTAAACGAGTGAGCGTGTTTTAAAGGTAAATAGAACCGTGTTTGATTGTGAAACTCTTCGGGGCCGAGTGGGTTAAACCACACCCGATCAGACGGCGGTTTCTCTCGCAAAGCGGGTCACAGATTAGAACCCTGCCGGAGAGTACATTTTCTTTAAAAGGTTTTCTCCAGTATACAGGCCGGTAGACAAAATAAATACTGTTCCAAATAAAACGTAGCGTCTACTCAAATACTGGTATCCACTAAAAATAATGTTTGAAATGATAACAAATAAATCTATAACCGTCACTTTATTTGAAAATATTCAAAAACTGTTCCCATGTCAATTTAATTTTTGCTTTACACAAATTCAGCTTACGAAAAGTTTCATAGGAACGCTATACATTTGCATAGCAGGCAAACCACGTATCTACAATTACAAAGCTTTTCTTTTCTTGTAAGTAGTTTCATTTAATTTTCAGGTCTGAAGTAAGCTTCAGTTAATCGTCAGGGTTGGATGCAACAAAAATCCTATTCTTATTTTCTAGAAATAATTAAAAAATATTTATTGATCGCATATATGACTGACTAGGCTTTATTTCCAACAATATTTGAAATTCCAGTGAGTAACTCACGAGACGTACAAATGTCCTTCCACACGATCTTGCTCTTCGCCGCTTATCAATATTTTGCTGTTTTACTCAAGTCAATCAAACAGAGTTTTATCGAGAGGGCACGATATCAGATTACTGATTTTCAAGGCCTGACAGTCAACCCTACCCTGGCAAACACATTCTGGAATTCTGGGGAAACACATTTTTTTCTTTTAATACCATTTGATACTGTCTCAGGCAAAACTAGACTTCAAATATAGGAGTCTTTATCAATCTATCAATTGTTTCTCCCCACTGTATATTAAATACAGTGGGGAGAAACAAATATTCGTACACTTGAATATTTCTCTATTGTATTTCCAAGTAATGAATAAATATACTTTTCATAAAATGAACTGTACATTTAATTATATGAGAAGCATGTTTATTCATTAGTTGGAAATACAATAAATTTAACAAAATTGTATGTGTACGAATACTTTTCCCCCCTCCTATCCGGTAAATTGCTCGAAATCAATTGCTCGACAGTAACTCTCTTTGTACACCATCCGATAATAAAACTTTAAATTACCGTATTAACACTTTCTATGGACCTGTATATTATATTTCTAGAAGTCTCCTAACTTAGTTTGACGTATTCGCAATTTCTTAAACATTTAGAAACCTGTTTGACACTGAATGTAGCTTTCTAATGTAACACGATTATATTTCATTTTAATATTACTATTGGAGAATAACTTAACGCGTTGAGCATAGTGCTAATGTCTTGATGGACAATAGAGAATGCAGATAACTGCTCTACTGTAGTTAACCTATCATTTCTTCGTCTTCGATACGTCGTGTCACTTCAGGGTGTGGGCGATCATGGATTATCTACAACTTCCTACCTTTTGTACTAATGTTTATCTTTTTACTATCCTTCCCACTCTCTGTACTGCCATCCATTTACACAAGCAGCTTAGGTAGTTTACTCGCTGTTCCCCTCTGTCCTCTCTTGCTTTCAATGTGCCCTGTGAGTGTTACATTCTCCAAGCCCTCTTTTTCTCATAATGTACTCCAGAAATATAAACTTTCTGATTCTACGTATACCTGTTCTCTTTATGTACATTTCTTGATAACTTCCTCGTTGCTCATATGTTCAGTCCATGGTATTCTCAAAATCCTTCTTTAAAATTGTCCATCATTCACTGCCATATAGAAGGGTTGGTATTAGTTAGAAATGTAGCACTGTTTCTTTGATTCGAGCGAAATTTTCCTCTTTCTTAATACTTTGCTTAGCTTTTGGAAGGCATCTTTCGCTCTTTCAATGCGCCTTCAAATTTCAGTGTCACATTTTTTTGTCGACTGATTTTGATTTTGTTATCTCCAATTTGTCGTTCGCACCCGGGACTGTTCCTCTTCCTGGCAGCTACACATTCTTTTTTACAGTTGATGATTAGTCCTTTTTTCTTATTTTCCTTTACTCACTTCATATTTAATTTAGCCCGTTAATCTCCTTGTCAGCCAACGACATTAATATTTCTTTTTTTTTTTTAACCATTAATCATGTTTGCAATTCAATAAACACTGTATTTGTTGTCATTTAAAGAGTGTGTACATTTCCTAAAAATTGCTTTATTTCTATATCCAGATGTTTTATTGTTTATGTGTAACTCGATGTGGATACGAGGGAGGGTGTTGTAATGTGTTCAGAATCTGGTATGTCCTATAGTGGTAAAAATTAGCACAAAAATATTCCATCTTCTAATAATTCTCATTCTTTTCTTGCTGACAATTTTCATGTCAAATTAATAAAAACTCTTGACCTAAATTATTTCTAACTCTCCGTTCGTGGCTTATCAGCAGAAAACATTCGTTTCTGTTCCCACTAATATTTACAATTGTTAATTCGCACGTTTTAACCTGAGTATTGTTTATTTTTAGTTTTCATTTCACCAAATCTTCATTGTCAATATCGTTGCCATGAGTAGTTTTAGTTCTAATCAACCAATTACATTCAGTATTTGAAGGTTATTCATTTTCTTTTTATTCACACTTAAATCCTAGTTTTGATTATTCTCTTCTTTTTATGATTCAAATAAAGATGTTCCCTCCAACTGACTGGCTGGCTTCTATCGGATTATTTTTTTGAATATCAAAATAAGAGGGTTTCTTTTCATGAACAGCTTTTGGTACGTGTTCATACTATTCATTTATATATAGTTGAACTAAATACATTTGCACGACTTCCAGTGAATTAATGAGTCACAAATCCCTCTTTTGTGGTTCAGAGCTAGACGACTCTTAGCTTGGGTATGTAAAATATTTTGAGTTTACAGAGTTTTTTTTGTTTTATTATTATTATTATTGTTGTTGTTGTTGTTATTATTATTTGAACTAAGGATGTACGTTGTTGTGTAATGGATATCGGCTTGAAATGGAAAATTGAGGAGACGAGTTCGAATTCCTTTCAGGTTCGTTATATATACATACGCACAAATACCATTAGGAAAGGTATGTATCCATCTCTTCTCCTCCATCTATGGGTTAAATAGCAGTACAGACGGAATTTCTATAGCCTTGACTGATCTTCAACCAGTCTAGCGTCGGAAGAAAACTGTAACCTGATGGGGGAAAATTTTCTGCTTAGTCAGTCATCAACCGAAAGAGACATGATCGCTCAAGGGTGCATCATGTATGATTCTTAACTGACTTTCAATATAAAAAACATCTTTACAAATCTTAAATAGACATTGACTACGTAAAAATCTAGTATCAGAATTATGGAATAAACTAAACCTTAGGCTCCAGCCTTGTTCTCCTTAGCAACGGTATTTTAGTATTAAATTCTCTGATAAACTCTCAACCGTATATCAAACGATAACTTAATGAATGTTCAAAAATAAGAAAAAATGGCATAATACAAAGATGTAATTTACTGTTTTAATCAAGTATCAATCAGAACCATTATAAAATATTACACCTCAGTCATTTCAGCCATTATTATTAACAAAATACAATATTCATTTTGTTTTAGATTTTGAGAATTAATATTATTGATATTATCTTTATTGATTAAAAAACTTTCTTCACAACATTTAATTCGGTTAATAATCTCTTTTTCATACTATACTATTGTATAATGATTTACAATATGACATCTCAGGATTAGGAAAGTAAAATATATTTTTATTAAAATATTAAATTTTCTCATATGAAATATGCACTTACGAATGTGAATATAAATAGGAAAATTTTAAACGTAATTTTAAATATGCTCTGTTGGGCCTTATCCCAGTATGCTAGTAATGATATATATTTAAAATATATTATCTAGAAGAATTTAATTTTTTTTAATTTCAGATAGATATTTCACTAGCCAACTAATTATTGTTCGGTTTTATCAACATTTGTCTAAATGTAGAAAAGTTTATAAATGTGGCATATTTTAATAAAAAAATACTTTTTGTTAATTTCCAAATAATCAAATGAAATAGTTTTATAAGAGATAAAACCATTTTGTAAAGTATAGAATTTTATTTTCAATTTATCGTCAGCCATTTTATGTGGTTGCCTCCTGGAATGTCTAGCTTAGATATTTTTTATAAAAAAAGGTTGGGGGAATAATTCACCCCCAAGTATGTCCTACTTTACGTTGAATTGTCTCTGAGATTTTAAAAGAGACAAATGAGAATGTTAGGTGCTTTTTATAAGAAAAAAAGCTAAACCTTGACCGTGTTTAGTATTGTGTACCCTCAATATTTGTTCATTTTAAGTAAATCTTCTCTAAGTACGTGTTCATGTACGTGTGATTGTAAAATTGTGTATGTGTGATTGTACACTTATGTGTAATTATTTTTTCTTTTCTGTTTTGTGTGTGTGTGTGTGTGTGTGTGTGTGTGTGTGTGTGTGTGTGTGTGTGTGTGTGTGTGTGTGTGTGTGTGTGTGTGTGATTTAACCTGAGTTAAGTGAAAAAAAATTTTCGTGTTACCTAAAATTTTTTATATTCTTTGGAGAAACTGACAAACTTTTTAATTCCTTTTGCTTCATATATGATGGGAGCATATGCTTTATTTACATTTTCAAGTCGATAAAAATATTCTCCATACCTAAAATATTCATTGAGGCTTGATAATTATTTCTAGAGATATACAGACAGACAGACAAACAGATAGATAGATAGATAGATAGATAGATAGATAGATAGATAGATAGATAGATAGATAGATATGAACAGTCTGTGATAGATAGTTATGAACAGTCTGCGGCAGATAGATAGATAGTCACACATTATGAAATGGATAAAGTCCGACATTTTTATGTTTAACATTCTTTTTATAGATACAAGTATTTAAGTAAATGTTCTGTTTATAATAAACAGTATTAAATAATATGAATGTACGTGAGAGATTCATGGAAGATTGAAGTTTATAAGCAGTAAATTCGACCTTGCCAACCGAACTATCCTCAGTGGCCGAATCGGTTAAGGCACGTCAGGCTATATGACGTTTCCGTATAGGATACAGGTTCGAATCCTGTCGGAAGACGAATATTTTCGATGAAGATTTCTCGGACATTCAGGCCGGTAAATGTTATTTAATACTGTTCGTTATAAACAGAGCATTTACTGAAATACTTGCATCTATAAAAAGAATGTTAAACATAAAAATGTCTTTAAATAGATAGATAGATAGATAGATAGATAGATATGAACAGGCTGAGATAGATAGATAGATAGATAGATAGATAGATAGATATGAACAGACATAGATAGATATGAACAGGCTGAGATAGATAGATAGATATGAACAGGCTGAGATAGATAGATAGATAGATAGATAGATACGAACAGACTGAGATAGATAGATAGATACGAACAGACTGAGATAGATAGATATAAAGATAGATAGACAGAAATTAATCAGCTGATAAAAGTAGAGATTGAATATGCATTGTTATAGTGAACAGTTTTTATTTTGACGCTTTCCTGAAATTCCATGAAAACAAAAAAAGTTTGATCACTTTCCTCTTCCAAATATTAATCTCTGTACACACTTCTAAATTATACCAAAATTATTCTTTTTTTTATTCTTATTCTATCTCAATAAAAAAATAGTGAAATTATTTCCCCTTATGGCTTCCCAATTTTCTTTCTTTATCGGCAATAGTGCGCTTGTTCGTATTTTCACGGCTATGTCTTTAATTGCTTCATTAATCATATATGGTCAGACGATTAACCCTAATCCAGTTTTTCGTTTGTTCGATTCGTCTTAGCGTTCTATAACCGTTCAGCCACAGAGAACTCCGGTTAAGCAAAGTTCGAATTAATGCTTTTAAACACACCCTTTCGCCGATCATTATCGATCTAACTGCTCTGAGTTCGTATTCTAACATAAATAATGATAAGATATCATAGGAAATGGATTACATGTGACAATTATTTTAATATATTTTCTGTTTATAAGTTATTTTTTATGTATACACTTAATTATGTAAATTCTCTGTTCTTTAATTTAACCGTATTAATTACATTTATTGGTCTTAATGTGTGTGTGTATATATATATATATATATATATATATATATATATATATATATATATATATACTTACGATACATCCCTGTTTGAGAGTGTCGCAGTTAGATCCTCCTCAGTCCCTTAATCCTTCAACTGGGGTCTCTCTCCCCTGGCTATAAATACTGGCTAACCCTTCGTCTCTCTCTCTCTTTTCCGACTCAGGCCTTGGGCCGACACCTCGCACGGAGGCGAGGTAAAATCTTTCTTTTTCCACTTACACCAATATGTGACCTCTCACACACACAGCGTTTCCCAAATTCTGGGAACACGGCAAGAACAATACACGTACGTACGAACACTCACAACACACACACACATAATTTCTCCATACAAACACTATGTAACTCTTCATGCCTTTGTGTAACTTGTTATTAATATATATTTGTTTACCCATGTATATAGGTCTTGTTTGTTTTCTTTCTCTTCTTTGGACTTAATTAAAGTCCAACATTCTCATGTAGCTGGACCGGCTAGCAGGAAATTTTAACCTTCACATCTTCGCCCCACGGTCCGATACAATTTTCTTCTTATTATTATTGTTCTTCGTTGTCTTATATATTAATCTTCTTCTCATTCTTCTTCACAGACTTTGTATTAATCTTTTTTCTATTTCCCAGACTTTATATTAATCTT
Organism: Acanthosepion esculentum; assembly: GCA_964036315.1. Classification (NCBI taxonomy): domain Eukaryota; kingdom Metazoa; phylum Mollusca; class Cephalopoda; order Sepiida; family Sepiidae; genus Acanthosepion; species Acanthosepion esculentum. The sequence goes on from OZ038477.1 coordinate 4,355,882, forward strand.
TCTCTCTTTCTTCTTCACAAAGTTTGTATTAAATATTTTTCCTCTTCTTCCTCTACTTCTTCTTCTTTGTAGGCTTTATAATAATCTTCTTCTCCTGCTTTTTCACAAACTTTATATTAATCTTTCTTCTTCCACTTCTTGTTCTTCGCAGTAGTTATATTCTTCTTCTTCTTCTTCTTCATTACTTAAGTCCTTTGCTTTTCGCTGATTGATTGGCGGTTCCTTTCGCTTTACTTGTAACCCTTTCTACTGCTGTTGGTTTATACCTCTTCTTTCTTCCTTACTCAAAGTTTTCATTTTCGCCAGGGCGCTGTATTCCCCGCCCCCTATTTCTTATTAGCATCGTTAACTATCAAATATCATTTTGGACATTCTTCCTTTCAATGTGAACTGTAAATCATCTTCGTAGCTCTCTGTCACTTTAAATTTCATGGCCCATTCACCAGAGTCACACAATCCACTTCATTAGCAATAAGCCACTATTACCAAAATACATCTCATATGTTATATGTTCCCTTAATCTTCCTTGATTACCAATTCTTCAGAACCAATATTTTCACGTCCCACTGGACGGAACTCCTGGTAGTCATCCACCAACATTTCCTTTCTTGTGTCTTAAAAAAAAACCTCACATCGTGGCAACTTTACAATCAATACGGCGGCCTAAAATCACCTGTCGACACCTAGCCTTCACCCAGTAACAGAGTGGTCTACGACTAGAATCGATTATACCAGTGTCATTGAGTTCGGATCTATCCAACAATCAATCGACAGAAAAAGATACAGTCGATATCTAACCCTCATAACATAGTAATTCACCAATCGTACAAGCGGTAAAAGATAAATCATTACTGTTTTTTTAATGACTACAAAATAAGTTTTTACTTCAAATATGAATAAATACTTTATTCCAGCCATACTTTGAATTGGGCAATCTGGCCTTAAATTTGCTATCATTTCTGCTTCTCTTACAAATGAAAGAAATTTCAACATTTACCTTAAATACCGGTTTCTGTTGAACTACACGAAATCTTTCATTTACGATTAGCAAATATAGTTTTTAACTAAACTACACCAGCCATCACTACAATTCAACTCAGAATTTTGAAAAATTCAAAACTTTACAAATTACTCCCAGTAAAATTTCTCCAAGCGTTTTGCTTTTAAAAATATCATAAACATCACGCGGCTTCCAAAATCTGAAAAAAAAACCTGACTTAAATCCTGTTGCAGTGGGCCGAAAGGTGTGAGTGCCAATCGACCGTACAACTAAGAAAGTGGACACAAAGGCAATAGCAAAGAAAGATGACAAAACACGGATGGTCAGTTGAAGACGATGGGTATCGTGTCTTTATTTATTTGCTTAGCGTGCGGTAGATGGTGAGACGAAGGAAAGTCGTGTATCGGGATCCGGATATCGACGGACGCTGGAGTTGGTAGCTGGGCGACAATGGCAGTAGACGGCTTGTACGTCGAGGTGCTGGCGTTCCGGTTGAGGTTTGATGGGTGGATGCTCCAGTCGGGTCGATGGTTGATGATTGTTGACAAGTGTGTGGTGCTTCGGTCGGTGCCGACGGTGTTTGGTTGTTGAAATGTGGGAATTAGCTGGAAGCTGCAGGAGTGAGCTGTGGGTCGCTGAGAGCTGCAGGAGCCGTCTCTCTCGATTGCTGTGAAATCGCTGGTATTTATGGAAACAGTCCGTACAACAGCAGCGGTCCCGCTAAACCAATAAGTGACTATTGGGTATGGTGTCGTCGAAATATTGGCCAGGTAAAGAGAGTGCTATACCGAAGAATATTTCAGCTGGGGTGCATCCTAGGTCTTATTTGAGTGAGTTGCGGATTGACAAAAGGATTAGGGGTAGCTCGTCTACCCAGTTGCTGGTGGGATGTTTTGTGGTGAGAGAGGCCTTTAGTGTTCGGTGGAACCTTTCCACCAGGCCGTTGGCGCAGGGATGGTAGGCGGTGGTCTTGATGTGTTTGACGCCAAGCAGTTGAGTGAATTCTTGAAATAGTGAGGACTGGAACTGCGCACCGCGGTCCGTAGTGATGATGCTGGGTACGCCAAAAATTGCGATCCATTCCTGAAGGATGGTCTTTACTACTGTGTTAGCCGAGGTATCTCTGATGGGTACTGCTACTGGCCACCTGGAGAAACGGTCAACCACTGTGAGGAGGTACTGGTAATTCTGGCACATTGGGAGAGGTCCGACTATGTCGATGTGGATGTGGCTGAAACGTGCGTCCGGGTTGCTGAATGTGCCTGGCGGGGATTTTGTGTGCCGGTGTACCTTGCATTTCTGGCACCCAAGACACGTCGATACCCAATTACGGATGTCGATATTCATGTTGGGCCAAACAAAACGATGGGTCGCCGAAAGCTTCAGGAGTGAGCTGGAATCCGTACCCCACCCCGCAAAAAACTGACTTAAATTTAAATCCGCCCCTCCCCGCAAAAAAACGTCTGACTTAAATTTAAATCCCCCCCCAAAAAACTCACTTAAATTTACCCCCCCCCCGCAAAAAACAACATTTTGTTCGTTCCTCTCAATAATAACAAAGACCTTTGCATACCTCGCAGTATCGGTTTGATTTATACAACGTCTCTTCCTTTTTCATCATCTGGCAACAACCTATTCTCTATTAAAGTCTGGCAATAATTCTCTCTTTATTCAACCCATCTAACCGCGATCCACTATTCTCCGTCTTTCCCATACCTTATCTATCGTCGTTAGCCAATTCTTTAATTCACCCGGGTCCCCATTAGACACCTCTAATCTGGATCCTCCCAACAGGCCTCTAAATTTATCCGACACGTGAGGCACGTTCAACTTAATTCCATTTATAGAGCGATCGGTAGCAACATCCGATCCATACTCGCTCGTTTTTTCTAGCTATTCGTCACACGGGAAAAGAGAAACAATCCGACTAAATCTAGTTATAAAAGAAAAAAAAATATCTATTGGCCAGGTGCAAGATTTGGTACGAGAAAATAACGGTAAACCAAAAAGAACCTTATAGTAAAATGGACTCGTTGGTTCTATTTTTTCAACGAAATAATGATGATGATGATGATGATGATGATGTTATTGTTGTTGTTGTTGTTGTTGTTGTTGTTGTTGTTGTTCTTCTTCTTCTTCTTCTTCTTCTTCTTCTTCTTCTTCTTCTTCTTCTTCTTCACCCTTTTCGGTTATGATCGCGCTCTTCTGTGTCTTTAGGTTGATCTTCTAATTTTCTTTTGGGTTTTCCTTGGTCGCGCCCTTAGACACAGCATTTGACATACAGGGTCTTATCCAGGTCACTGGTCACCAAATATATAATACGCACGGTCCGGCTCAATCCTGGGTTGTTCCAACGCTGGTCAGTACTGGCACTGATCAACTGATGGTTATCTGTTGACCCCTTCGATCCTTCATCTGCTCTGCCCACGTTGTGTTCTTTGATCATAGTGCAGAGAAGATGGAACTTTCGTCAGCACTTAGGCGCTGAATCGAGAGATGGTGGAACCGTGCTATGAAAAAGAACAAGAATGATTCTGCCAGCGAAAACACAAATATCATAACAAATAACCGATGGGCTAATTTTCAATGGGTTTATATAATCGTTGATACAACAAAATTGACCCTCTCCGTTCGAATTGCGACACTGTATCTCTTGCTTCTAAAACTTGGAGAGGGTTAAACATTCACACGAGATGTTAGGTCGTCGGGAATTCTCGTCATCAATTCTCAACGTCAGCAATTCTCTCGGCCAGCTCAATTCCAGCGATTCTCTCTGCAGCAAGCCACGCGGCTTCTTCCGATTTCACCCGGCCATCGCCGGCCTTCTTGTGGCTTCTGGTCGCCTCTTTCAACTGCAACTGCCACTTCTGGCTTCAAACGATTGTTCGGTTTACATGCATCTCGCCCAAATCTCACCGCCCCGCAAAGCTTATTAACTATTCATCAATTAATTATTTTCTTCAACCCTGGAGGCATGACATCAACCGCAAATCAAAGCTGTCTGTTATTTCAAAACAATAAAAACTTTCTGTGGCAGACATGATGAGGCAGAACCTGGGACGAGCACAACTGGTTCCGACTTGCCTTTTCCCCGCCAAAAAGAGCCCGTACTTGCTTAGCATGTAGGGCTACTGCAGTTGAAATGAAGAAGAAAAAGAAAGCACTTACCGCTCTGCCGTAATCCGTCCTCGGCCAGATAACGTAGAAGAATAAGGGGAGACTTGCATCGCCTTTTTATGCAATGAATATGCAATGCATTATGGGACAGAGACCGAATGAACTGTGGGATCGCATGAAGACGCAAGGGATTATGTGTATATGAACAAATATAAAAGCACCTAGTTTTTCCCAGTTCGAGACAAGCTTGGAGTGACGTTCCCAGTTGGCGGCTGGAAAAGTCTGTTTGTGCGATTTTGAGACGGAACGACTAGAGGTTGGATTACCAGTTGGGAGAGCTCGACTTTAATTGCTGGTGGCCGTTTTTCTTTTTATTTCATCACACTTTCTTTCCACATTCCTCGACAATCTGCTGTCATATAAAACAATAATTTTCAGTCAACAAACTTGTCTAAAAATTATTTCTCAAGAATATTCTCTCTGTCAAATTCCAATGAATCTAAATAATTCTTTGTCCATTTTCAAAATATAATCCACATTATTTTACATTTTTCCAAACCATATTTCGGACTCCTCATTCCATTTGGCATTTCTGGTTATCAGAAAGGAAGAAAAAACATTTCTCTTTTTTTCCTTTCATTCATATTTCAATCCCTGTTTCTCACTTTAACGTTTTCAATCCTGCCGATGCTCAAATTTTATACGGGGTTTTCGCATGAAGCCTTTTAATCCTAATTCCAAACCACCAGAGTCACGATAATGTCACCTTCCTTTCACCTACTACCAGGGACTACATTTATTTAATCGAGACGAATTGAGAACGTCGAAATTCATTAAATATAAATAAGTCATATCGATTTCTCAACAATAATTGTGCAGAACGCTTAATTCGTATCACCACGGAATCATCACAATGAAGAAGAAATAATTGCTAATGTTCCGTAGCAAAATGAAATAGGAGCATTTATTGTCTTCTCTGAACATTAGACACGTCGGCCCTATTATTTCTTGATTTTTTTCTATTTTGTGTGCTCTGACAAATTTAATTATCTATCGCCCATTTGTTAATAATGATTTTTTATATAGTTTTTAGATAATTTTTATAATTATAGCTGCTCATTGTTTATCACCGCTTCTACCCGTTTCACGCACTTATTTTTACACTAACAGATCATTTTTGACGACAAGGAAACGATTTAAACTTGTATAACTTACTAAACAAAATATGTTACGGCCTCTAATCTGTTGTACGTTGTGCATTCCAGGCAAAATTAGATTATTATATGCATAATGATGATTCCAAGAGAGATGACGAGAATAGTTCAAGAAGAATAGGATGGCAAGGATACGTGGGTGGTTATTGAACATTATGTTCACTTGACTATCAAATGGTTTATTAATTACACAAGCAATGAACTCAGGACACCAGTAACGCCATCAAAGTTAAGAGCATATAGTATATGAGAAAATTCAAATCTAGGTACACAAATAACAACAAACATTGCAAGCAAAATGATAAATGGCATGGTTGAAAAAAGGATACCTGAAAATAATTATAAGAATCTGAATAAGGATGAGCAAGACATAACATTGACAAAAGAATTGTTCGTTTAATCAGCAAATGCAACAAACGGATTCAGGTGTACAATAAATAGGCATTGTGCAAACGACTAAAATTTACCTATGCAACCCAGTGGCCTAGGTTCAAAGAAGATGACCTGTAAAATGAAAAAAAAAAGTAAAATTAAATGTAAATTTGAAAAAACAAATCTACACCCAATCCATGTTGGAGACTTGATTTTGTCAGTATATATATATATATATATATATATATATATATATATATATATATATATATATATATATATATTATGAAATGGAAAAAGTCCAACAATTATTTTAAGACATGTCCGAAAAATTTTAGAGGTTAGAGGTAAGAAAGATATATTAAACAGAAAAGTTACAAAGAATAGTGTAAGAGTAAGCAGAGCTTACTATCCAGTGGTGTCCGATATTGGTATCGTACGCGGCTGCGCATTACTGGTGCTACTCCACTGATACTACCATTCACATAATAATATAGTACTGGGAGAGTCCATGATGTAGGAAAGTATCGGTCTCACAAAACCCCACTTCCAAGAGTTTTCCTCTTTTATTTTCTTTTCTCTTTTTTTTCTTGAAGGAAAAAAAAAGTAAAACTGTTAATACTTCTTCCTCTTGGGATTCACGTCGAGTGGTTGAGTAAATTTTCGCTTTCTCCCCGGGCGTCGTATTTCCGGATAGACTTGGGGCGTGTCAAGATCGAATATTACGTCGATCGGCTCTTCGCAGATATTTTGTGGTGATTCCTCAGATTCCTTCAAACGGCATTTCCTGAGCTGGTTCATATGGTGTTTGTGGGTATTTTTTGGTCCTTGGACAATATAGACCAGTTCTCCAATTCTCTGTTTGATGTTGCCTACTTCCCAGAATGTTATGTTGTCTTTGTAAGCCTTAAAAAAGACTTTGTCGCCAGGATTAAAGTATTTCTTAGGGAGCGAGACGGTTTTCTTGAACTTCGCTTGCCGTGGAATGAGTTTATAAAAGACAGACTTGATTTTTCTTGCGAACATTGTTTGCAGGCGAGCGTCCCATAGGCGTGGTAGGATTAGGGGTTATCCTATACACCTGCAGAAACTGTTGTAATGCTCTATCCGTCGGTGTGCCTAGTGCCTTTTTTAAAGCTGTTTTTAGAGTGTCCACGAACCTCTCGGCCTGACCGTTCGACCTGGGGTGATACTGAGGCGTCGTAATGTGGTCAACTTGATACGACTTGCAAAAGTCTCTGAATTCACTTGATGTGAATTGAGTGCCGTTATCAGTCACTACACAATCTACCACGCCAAAACGCGCGAATAGCTTATGTAAAAATCCGATCGTGCAGTTGGTGATTGTTTTTTTACATTTCAGGACCTCAGGCCATTTTGAGTGGCTATCCACAACAATAAGGTAGTACATGTTGTCTAGGGGACCTGCAAAATCCACATGAATTCTCTGCCACGGATGGTCTGTGTTTGGCCATGGTTTGCACGTCGTGGTCGGAGATTTTGCTGCAAGCACGCATCCCTTACAAGATTCTATCATGTCTGCTATGTCTTTGTCCATATTTGGCCAATATACGTAGCAGCGCATGAGGCTTTTCGTACGGCTCTTCCCTGGATCTCCCATGTGAAAATCCTTAAGGACTTTTCTTTGTAGGCTATTTGGAATCACTACTCGGTCATTATACAGTAGAACATTCTCACAGAGGAAGAAAACTTCAGGCACATTTAGGTCTTTGTTGCGAATTTTGTTTTTGATACTTTGGATGAATTCATCCTCTCGAGACTCCCTTTTTATGTCGGCCAAAGTAACTGGGAGTTCTCTAATTGTATTCGCAATCATATTTTTTATTTCATAATTCGTCCTTAGTGTAGCAATGATGGAGTCTTCAAAAACTTCCGTATTTTTAGGAATGAGTCAAGATAAACTGTCCGCATGACAAATACTTTTAGATTTTAGGAACTCGATCTTAAAATTGTAATTCAAAAGAATCGTTCCGCAACGAAGTAATCTATTCGCCGTATAGACCGGTAGGCCTTTCTTGGAACCAAAAATTGTTATTAGAGGTTTATGGTCCGTTGGCAGTATGAACCGTCTTCCATGTAGGTATCGATGGAACTTAGTGACGGCGAATATTATCTCTAGAGCCTCTTTCTCTATTTGGGAATATTGTTTCTCTGATGGTAGTAAAGATCTAGATGCGTGTGCTATGGCTTTTCGCGAACCATCTGGCAGTTTGTGGAGAATGCAAGCACCGATGCCGTATGGGCTTGCATCACTTGCGACTATGATGTCGAGATTAGAGTCGTAGTGGGTGAGAGAGAGATCCGAAGTAAGTGTTTTCTTGATCAACTTGAATGCGTCTTGGTATTCAGGGGTCCATACCCATGCTTTTTACTTTTTTTTAAGTTCATTGAGAGGTCCTCTCAAATTCTGCATGTTCTTAATGAAACCTTGGTAGAAGTTAGCAAGGCCGAGGAAGCTTTGTAACGATTGAACGTTAACTGAAGCTGGCATATTTCTGATTGCATTGGCTCTTTCTGGATCCGGCCGACGACCGTCTCTATTTATAATGTGACCTAGATATTTGATCTCTGGTAAGAAAAAATCACACTTTGCTTCCTTAACCTTAAGCCCGTATTCTTGTAACTCCTTGAATACGTTTATTATATGGTTCCGGTGCTCTGCCGACGTTTTACTGGTCACCAGTATATCATCCAAATAGGCTTTTTGCGTAGTCAAGGTCGCCCAGCATGGCGTCCATGACCTGCTGAAAGATTGCAGGCGCAACCTTGACCCCAAAAGCCACTCTGTTATATTTGTACAGACCTTTATGGGTGTTTATGCAGAGCAATTTAGAACTCTCTTCATCCACCTCTATCTGAAGGTATGCGTCTGAGAGGTTTATTTTGGAAAAGATTTTTACGCCATTCAATTTGTTGAAGATTTCTCAGGGCTTGGGAGGGGATAATGATGATCCTGCAAAGCATCGTTTAGCCCTCTGGAAAAATCTGCGCATACTCGTATTTTGTTGGACTTTTATTTGACATAGACCGTAGGTGCTGCCCATTCGCTAAAATCTGTTTTTGATAGAATACCCACCTGTTCGAGTCTATCTAATTCTTTGTTGATCTGCTCTAGAGCAGCGAAAGGGAGATTCCGTTTCTTTTTGAAAACTGGTCTTGCACCGTCCTTCACCTTGAAGTTAGCTTTAAATTTAGAACATTTCCCAAGGCCGCCAGAAAAAACCTGGGGTAATTGATTTTTGAGTTCCTTTTTGATATTTTTCCGAATTGGACGTTGTACTTTTTATTTTTCGGCAAAAAGTGCTCATTTGGGCAATCCCATAGATTGAATTTTTTTATCCAATCTGTTCCGAATAGCTTATCTGAATTTTCTAGTACGTAGGCTTTCAGCTTTTTGGTAACTCCATTTAGTGTTACTGTAAGGATCACCTGGCCTAAGATTTTAAAATTCTCGCCAGTTCAAGATTTTGCTGTTTTATCCCTCTTTAATAGAGTCGGCTTGTTTAACTTTCGCCAAGTACGCCAGTTGATAATCGAGAGGTCAGAACCTGAATCAAGCTGGAATTTTATAGAGTTATTGAAAATATCAACAGTCACATATTTTCTTGAATTCCTATCGACTATGTTGCCTGATTGGGCTTGCCTAATTTTATTTTTGTGTTTCCTCGAAATGTTGGCGTACCAGCACTGAATTAAGTTATGACCATTTTTATTGCAATTTTTGCAATATGTTTTCTTCTTGAATGGACAGAATTTCATCCAATGCCATATTCCACAATGGTAACATGGTCCGGGAGGTTTCTTTAGCCTATTCGTATTTTGTTTATTGCGGGATTTAGAACATGAGATTTACCTTTTGTCTTTTTGCGGGTAATAAGAGGTTGGGTTGCTTCTGATTTTTCTAATCTGAGCCACACCTAATTCCTCGATCGTTTTTTAGTCACACTTGATAGAAATTACTCTTTGACAATCCTCTGCTAATTTTTGGAGAGTCAATCCCTGTTCGTTTTCGAATTTGGTAAGTACCTGACGTCTGACTTCGGCGTCTTCTACTGATACTAGACCTTGTGTGAATATTAAGCAGTTAAAATCGTCGGCAGTGAGCTCGGCTAGTTTGAAATCATTACAGAGCTTGTTTACCGACGCTGAAAACGTTAGAAAATCTTGCTGGTTGTCCTTGACTGTGTTCAGGCATTTCCAACGTTTGTGGAACAAGGTTATGTTAAGCCCGAATAGTTCCGTTAGGAGCTTAATAGTCTCTGAAAAATTCAGATCCGTAACTTTCTTGGGTAATATATAGACTATGAACCTAACATGTTCGATAGCTCCCATTTTCCTTAATAACAGACGTACCTTTTTCTCACTAGGCCATTGTTCACAGTCTACATTGAAAATATCTTCATAACGCCTGTAAAAAGCCTCGAATGTTTTTTCTTCCTCTGGTACGCATTCGAATGTTTCAATCGAGTTGTAGATTGTACTCTGGGAAAATGTATCTTTTTCAAAGTTTTTAGAGCCGTTACATGAATTTACGAGTAATTCTTCAAGTTGTTTTTGCTGTAGTTCTGTTTTCTGAAGTGTAAATTGTTGGAATTCTATTTGTTGTTTATGTAACTCCATAAACAATTGTTGCTGTCTTTCGTCTGATTTCTGTTGGTGGAGTTGCTGTCTTTCTTCGCTTTTTTGTTGTTGAAGTTTCTGTTCTGTTTGTTGGTCCGACTGTAATTTGAGGAATCTTTCTTCCAATTTCTGCTGTCTTTCATCTGATTTTTGTTGGTGGTCCATCTGGACCTTTAACATTTGGACAATTATTTTTTTGAATTCTTCCATATTTAGATAATATGTAGAAAAGTAATGAAAGAACACACAAAACAGAAATATATAAATAACTAACAGCAATTACTGTTGCTTTGAAAACCCGTGGACCAAGGGGAGGGTACACAGAAAAATCCGGTCAATTAATAAAATTAATAAGAACTACTTACTGGTTTAGATCTTTCAAGATACCGGTGTTCCGTTAATTTCAATGTGACCATCTAAATTTTCTCCACACTTATTATTTTTTATAGAAGTGTGGGGAGAAAAATATCACTTAGACAGCAAAAAAGAATGGGAGAATTTGCTTTGCTTTTTTTTTTTTTAGAAAAAACTCACCTCAATCAATTTGAGGGGAGGGTAATTTTATGCACGAAATCAATTTCATGAAATTTTGAAACACTTTCCTAATGCGCGACTTGGTGAATAGTTTTTTCGAACTTGAGTCAAACTTAGTACTTCGAGCTCTTGAGTTTGTCAGATGGTTTTGTGGACAAGCTGGGTTTTTTGTAAGCAGTCGTTCTCGATACTTGGTTGCTCGTTTATTGTTTGCACATACTGGAGTAACCTTGAAAGGTAGATGTGTATTGCGTTTCGTTCGCTGATGTAGTAATGCCAGCTCAAATTCTAGTTCAACACTGATGTGGGAACCAGTGGGGGTTAAACGAGTCCTCTGTCGCCACTGATGTGGGACTGGGGCTTTGGGGTTTCGGTGCGGGTGCGTTTCTCGAATCCTCTGTCGCCACTGATGTGGACCCGAAGTAGGGGCCACGGAAGGAAAACACGGAACACGGGTTAGAGGTAAGAAAGATATATTAAACAGAAAAATTACAAAGAATAGTGTAAGAGTAAGCAGAGTTTACTATCCAGTGGTGTCCGATATTGGTATCGTACGCGGCTGCGCATTACTGGTACTACTCCCATGATACTACCATTCACATAATAATATAATACTGGGAGAGTCCATGATGTAGGAAAGTATCGGTCTCACAACAGTTAGCAAGGTCGAATTTACTGCCTTAAAACTTCAATCTTCCATGAATCTCTCACGTACATTCATATCTGCTCAAAGCGTATCCAAATGTAAACAAATGTCGTCACACATTATGAAAGCCCGACAATTTCAGGAGGACGAATATTTTCTATGAAAATTTCTCGGATATTCAGGCCGGTAAATGTTGTTTAATACTGTTTATTATAAACAGAGCATTTACTTAAATATTTGTATCTATAAAAAGAATGTATAAACATAAAAATGTCTTATATATATATATATATATATATATATATATATATATATATATATATATATATATATATATATAAGGGAGAGGTTATAGTTGTTTCAACGATAGAAAAGTGTATATTTTAAACAGAAAAGAGTAGCCGAAATATTTTGGGTTATAGTCTGAATATCTTTTATATATTGTACTTTATTTTTCATATTTTATGCTACACGTGTTTCGGGTCTTGAGACCTTCTTCAGACGAAGAATGATTATTTCCGCATGTTATTTAAAATAAATTTTTCTGGTGTTTTCTTGTGATACAAATTTAATTCTCATCAGGATCTGATCAGATTCTTTGAGTATCATCTCAAGATGAAGATCAGAACTGATCGAAAGCGCGTTTGTTATCGACATATTTCAGCGAAAGGTGGGTGAAAGTAGCCCGCTTGGTTCATATGAACAGGGCTAGCATTGATTTTCATTTTTCAGTTCCTGTTTCCTATGATACCCTCTCCTGGCTAAGACAGACTCTCTTTGTATATTTAATGTGAGTAAGTGTCGTTCACACTTTCGACATCTCAGTTGGTTCAGCCCTTACAATTTTATCTGAAAAATTAAAGTTTAATAAAATTACTACTCTTTGGTTATCAAAACTGTTGCGCCTGAAATCCTAAAACCTTCCTTGGCCGAAATGTAATTAGAGATAAAACTTTGCTTCACCAAAACGGTCTTAAAAACGAAGCTTAGTAACAGAAATGACTACTCAAAATTGGAATTGACCCCCCGCTCCCCAAAAAAACGCAAACCAGTCAGGATGAAAAGTTATGACGATATTCTCGAATGAAGGTGTGAGGACTCGTGCTTCACCGTTCAGTAGCCTTGACTGACCCCGGTCAACCTCCCAACATTAAGATGTCTGATGCGAATTGCGTACAAAGTCAATTCAACTATCATATCTGTAATGTGTGTATGTGAAAAGATAATTTCTTAATTTCGCTCCAATAAGCAAAATTATTACAAATTCTTCCGACTCTGCTTCAATGAAAGTGATCATTGATTTTTGAACAAGGAGTTGTTGCAATCAAACACTGAGAATATCATGGAAGCGTGTGTTGATTATATGAGAAACGAGAAATTTTCAAGGTCAATAGGAACTACAGAAAAAATAGAAAGGAACACTCGAAAATAATAAAACACTTAATTAGGTGTTGCGGACCCGATAGCGTTGCAGCGCTGGTTTACGAAAAGATGACCTTGTGCCAGACACTACACACATTACTACCGAATCCACAAACAAATTAAAAATAAATAGGCAGGAGGAATGACGAAGATAAGCCTGGTCAAGAGAACAAATGTAAAATTTTATTTGTGTTTAACAAGTAAATTGTCTTCAGTGAAGACCATCAGTAAAGCTACTGGAAATGTAAGTGAAAAAGAGGCAGTGACTAGTAGATTGCCTTCAGTGGAGACCTTCAGTAAGATACTGGAAATTTGAAATCAATGGAAAGGCCGTATCAAGTAGTCACAAAAGATAGGTAAGGTTCCGCGCCAAAAATGCAATTCAAGATGGCTAAGGCGGGAAAAGTTCCTCAGGAAGAAAGTTCAGAAAGTCAGTTTACAATGAATAATAAACATACACGGCAAAGAAAAATACTCACTGTGATAGTTTGTAATTGTGAGTGTAATTGTGAAAGGGCAGAGTTCGAAGAATATGAAAATTCTTGTTCTTCAGGTTGGAAGTTTCACAGATCTCTCGTCTAGGACGTTCGCCGTTTCGAACAGGATGTTCGTATCAAGATGAGAAATAAATCATCGAAGATGTGACGACGTTCGTCAGAATATTCGCAGCATGACGAGAAATAAGTCATCAAAGAGATAATGAAATGACAGTGTCTTAGGTGCTAACGTTGCACGCGTCAAGCTATGAGGGACAAAACAATATTTGCGGGTAAGGAGGGACGAAGCAATATTTGCTAATAAGGCATCTCTGTCTAAATATATGGTTGAACGACGAGAGATGGATGAGTCGTCTTATCTCTTCCATGTACTGGCGGCGACTAAATTCCAGGAAAAAGTTTGTCCGTGACGTCAGAGCAAAAAGGCACGAAAAATGAACATCAGGGGCAGCGAGCTATCTTCCTCACTTTCGGCCAAGAACAACGGTTTACTGCTATTACTAGCCGAAAGTGAAAGGAAGGGGGTGAAAACTCGCCCGCGCGTCAGATGAAAGTGTAAACACTGTGTATTGTTCCACAAAGGTAAGAAATCTTGGAGAATTTGACACTCACAAGACAAATTGAAAACTAGAGAAACAAAGGAAAGCAGCAAATAAACTATTTGATAAGTTTGAGCTAACGAATGGAGGGACAAACACCACAGAGAGACGTTATAAAGGACAAAGAGGAACACCAAAAAGAGAAAGCCGTGGAGAACCATAAACATCTATGTCAGGTAGGCGTATGGCAATTAAAAGAATAATAATCAATTGGTTCTTGGATTAAGTTAGAATTGTGAGGTAGACAAATGGTGAATTTTAATGCCGATGAAATATGACACGACATAGGTATATTCCTGGAATTCAAGTCCGTAGAAAAACGTATGAGACTGCCCTCCCCTTAATTGGAGAATACGTCTTAGAGAGATATCGAAAAGGAGAGAATCTTCGCTGAAATAACAGCAGACGACAGAGTAAGTCAAACTGACCTATCGTGCATTCACTCAGTCCACCTCGAGTTATAGATTCAAATGGATCTACTTCTCGGAGATGATGAATAAAACGTGTGGTATCTTCCTAGACATTGTATCCGAGGTACGGGCATACAGAACGTGAATGTTTTTCGCAGCTCGCACCATTTTCGTCGAATGGACACAACTTCATTTTCACATTCAACAGATTGTTAATTCTCGAGGCCCATACATTTAATGGAAGTTCATCTAGCGTGTGTTACTGTCCACTCTCCCGCAAAAGTGGATATTGGGACTTATACTAAGATAAAACTTTATAGCTGTTTGACACTCTTAGTCCATAACCATCCCCACGATCCATAATGCATCTCCTTTGTAATCCTGAATTTATTTTCTCTCGAATAGATAACTTGCCCATTGTATGCCCCTGCCCTTGTAACCATCTACTATACTAATTCAAATGGTGGTAAGAGATGCACATAACTTCTCCCAATGGGTATTTTAGTTCTCAGTTACAAGAGTGAGCTTATCTCGGACTTATCTCGGATTTGTACGATGTTTCTGGCCCAAGGAGGATTTCTGCCGCCTTGACTTCTGGGCAGATGCGACTAGTCATTCGGAGCATCACGCATGTATCTTCTCTTCTTGGTTGATTTTCTCTTCATTAAGGGTGCTGGAGGCAGACGTTTTCTGGGTTTTGGAGTTATCCGCCTGATAGACAGGAATCAGAACCTTCGAATAATTCCAAAGGAGGCTGTCCTATCAGCAGGTGTGTAATACCGGGAATATAGTACTACGGTTGTATCTCTGGATGACTCTCTCCAAATACATGCAAATCATACGTGTGTGTCAGTCACTCTGCTTACCACTCTTCCATCAACTAATGCACACATGAAACCAGTCAAAATATAAATGAACAAAACTAGCAAAGTCAATCTAAAAAAGAAAACATAAAAAAATCCCACGTATACCATTTCCTACACCAATTCAACTTTCCCAAAGTGGAGCACCATCTTCTGTCCAGACCTGTTACTTTCTGAAACCAGTATCAAGGCTTCAAGCGCACTAGAGGAGCTCGCAGTCCCGAGCTCCTCACCTCTTTTAGCTAAACATGACAACCTAAATCGTCACGGCCACGGTCTCGGCGCCTACGTGAAGGACGAGTTTTCCTGTGACAGGGACGCAAAAAACGAGGAGCCCGATCTCCCGGATATCTGCTTCCGCGTGACACTTATTCATAGCACCTCATTCGGCTTTGCTCTCTACCGTCCTCAGGACGAAGGGACGGTAATCTTCGATCGAATATCTGAGAAGATTGATAATATCCTCACACCCAATTATTCCTCAGCCAGATTTCATATCTGCGGTGACCTCAATAACTACCATAAAGAATGGCTAGTCCATTCCAACAAAATCGACGTTGAAGGCAGATATTGTACGGATTTCTACATCGCCTATGAACAAACCCAGATCATTGGAGGACCTACGCGGGTCTGGGATGCGACAGGACACCAGGCGAACCTCTGCGACCACTTCCTAACCTCCTGCCCTGATAAATACTTAGCAAAAGTGTCCAGATTGATGCCAAACCTGAAGCATCCTCTGATACAAAGTTCCATAAAACGCGAAAGCGTACTAGGACAGCATTCGATGCTGCATGAAGAAATCTCCCCGCCCAACCTTCTTCCCAAAACTGCTGCCTTTGTCACTGATTGGATCCTTTATGGAACGCAGAATTTTATCCCCCAAAAGAAATTTCAGCAAAAAACAGTCAACACTGTTTCACCCCTGAATGCGCTGCAGCCATAATTCACCGAAACCACTACTTCAATATCTATCGCAAGGAGCGAAGAACTGCCCGCAATTGGTGCAAAAAAGTCCTAGAAAACGCCAAGTGCAGCTGTGCATGAGCAGTCGAAACCAAGGTTGAAAAGAAACAAATTGGATCCCGTGAATTGTGGAAGATCACCAACCAAATCATGAACAGGTGTAAAGCGGTTGTACCCAGAATTATAAATGCCCCCCGTGGTTATCATAAAGCGAACCTCTGTGGCTCTAACTCTACGTAAGATGATAAAGACTATTTACTCCGCAAGTTCTTACGTCTCACTGAATACAATCTCAGTAATATTAGCATCAATCTCTAGACTCTTCAAAGGTCTTGATCCTAAGAAAGCCACTGACTCAGACAAAATTTCAGTGGTTGTCCTTAAGAATATGAACCCGGAATTATCCCCAGTTCTAGCAAAGTTATTCAACCATTGCTTGAAAGAGAAATCCTTCCCAAGCCTTTGGAAGGTGTCAAGCGTATGCCCAGTTTTCAAGAATGTGGGCGTGCGATCTTCCCCCAACCAGTACAGACCGATAAGACTCATCAGTATCATCAGCAACCTTTGAGATGTCATAATCAATAAGAAGGTCATTGAGCACCTAGAAAAGAACAACCTATTCAGCGCTGAGTAAATATGGTTTTCGGTCGGACTAAGCCACTGTCTTAACTACCATAACTCACAGAATCAGTGAGACTCTTGACGACAAACATGGCATTAGATTTCTCAAAAGCCTTCGACAAGACGTGGTAAAAAGGTTTACTACGCAAGCTCTCCAGTTATGGAATCACTGGAAGGGTCTTCTCCATCATAAAATCCTTCCTAACAGGTAGGTCCCTGAAGGTAGATTTAATGGCCAGTCCTCCGGAGCCTTAGCGGTCAACGGAAGCGTTTCTCAGGAGTCACACCTCGGACCAACCCCTTTTCGAACTACATAAATGACCTGTCTACGAATATACTCAGATCATTTGTAAACATTTATGCCGGTGATACAACTATATACGGGCGCACATTTAAAGCTCTTGATGTTCAGAGATTGGCGACTGACCTCTCTTTCAATCTTGCACAAACTACCCAATGGTTACATTCAATGCCACGAAGACCAAGCTAGTTATATTCCATTATCGCCAATCTGACCCCGAATTACCACCAATCAGGATGAACGGACCTTCTCTCAGTGAAGCCCCGCTCCTTGAAACTCGGCTCTCTGTACCGCTTCAACCGGACCCGTCCTACTCTCGTCTACTTTTAAAAGAGTCAGACCAGGCCAAAATTGGAGTAGTGTTGCCATATTTCGGCGTAAGCTGCTCAGACCTCACTCTCCAGAATTGATAGAGTTCAAAAGCGTCTCCGAGTCCTTGTGGGTGACGAATTATCCCCCACCTTTCAACCTTTCTCCTACAAGCCTCTCGCTGCTCTACTGCTACTTCAATGGAAAGTGCTCGGACGAACTACATTCTCTGATCCCGCCAAACCTTCACGGCAAGAACGCGCCATGCCACTTACATCGTAGCAAACCACCCACATTCCCCACATTTTCTATCGATAAGAATTAGATTCCACTCCGCGAATCACTGCCTCTCAACTGAATGCTTTCTCGATCACCTTAACCTGTTCAATGCTAGGGTCAGCCTTTATCTTTTACTCCTAGACACGGAATAACCCTCCACCTCTAGTGGGCCTTGTAAAGTGTGAAATTTTCTGTAAAAAAAATTATATTCTTCAATGTTGCAACTCTCAAACATTTGATGGTAAATTTCTAGCGGTCTTATTCATTCAGCAATAAAGGAGGTAAAATCGAGAAGAAATCTAAATATCTTTGTCGTAAACAACATTTTGTCAACAGCCTCAATATTACCGCTTACTGTAATGGGTGGCTTGAGTCGCGAGAAGTTTCACTAGAGACCTAAACCAGCAAATTGCAGTCAACGGATAGACCAAGTGACTTACTTTTTCGATCTCATCAAATGTATCTTCCAGTTTTAAATTGTTATTTTCAGAACTATATTGCAACCTGGACAACATTTCCGCTTTTACCATTTCATATTGTATATCTAAATTATTTCCCTTTTTTATTACATTGCAGATAACCCTTCGAAGATCGAATCAACCACGTGACAACCCTTCCGGTAGTTCATTAAGGATATAAGACTAAGCATTTAGAAAAGACTCCTCAGTTATTAAGAATTCTTTTTTCTAGGTTTGATGCAGTGAGGTCGATAAAAAATCTTCCCGAAGACAGAATTTAGACAAAGCATTATTTCTATACCATTGAAAAGAATAACATTCAACATGGCTGTTTGTATTTATTTGAAGAATAGCCTTTCTTATATAATAGAAAAGAAATTCCACTGTTTGCAACAACAAAAAACAACAAGTATAGACATGAAAAACAAACTGTAATTTATTGTAATAGTGTAAGATTATTGGCTTAAATCAGTGTAATTAACAAAGCTGTCTCCATGAAGCTGGCGGTCAGATATCTTGTAGTTTCCTTACTAGCAATAACGTTTTGGGTATGTTTGCTGATAATCGTCAATCCGCAAACTTGGAAGTATTATTGGCAAGATGAAACAAAATCACAACTAATTGGCCTGGATACATTGGAAGAATGGAACTCTCTTGGTGAAAACGATCTGATAGACAAATATGAAAAGAATAATTACAAATTGGCAGGAGAGAATGGACGCGGAATTCTTCTGGCCGGTGAAGAGAAAAAAATCGGAAATGAAGCTTTAACATTATTTGGCATCAACACTAAAGTCAGTGATTTGGTGGCATTGAACAGAAAAGTACCAGACTCCAGGCCTCTGCCGTAAGTAAAATAAGTTCCTTTCCATTCTGGTAAAAAAGGTTTAATTCGTTCGTGCATTTCTCGTCAACATTGCGACTATTTCATTCAACATGGAATGATCTGAAAATTCTTTCCAACTGGCACAATTTTAAAGTATGAAATCTCATGTGAATGTTGTCAAACCAAACCAAGGAGAATGTATTCCTTTAGATTGGTTTGTTTTACCTTTATATTATATATATATATATATATATATATATATATATATATATATATATATATATATATAAGTGAACATAGAAGTCAACACTTAGGGGCGACGGTCTGTTTTATGCTAAATACAATCGTCAGGCCACGGGTGCAGTTATTTTTCTCGGTTATATATATATATATATATATATATATATATATATATATACACGGGTCAGTGGTGCATTGTGGGTAGTCTATTTTGGCGGTTATTTTACCGGAAGTCGTCTATTTGTTTATTTATTTATGTAGGTTAAATTATTTTGCTTGTTCTTATTTATTTTAATTTTTTATTTTTTTGTTTTTATTTTTTATCTTATATATTTACATATTTATTTATTTTATTTTTATTTTATTCGGTGTTTTTTTATTAACGTAGTAAAAAATTGTTTATATCGCTTATTTGATAGTTTTGTTTTGGTTCGGGAAGATAATTAAAGCTATTTATTCAATTTTGGGGTTGATTGTTGTAGTTTATTCTAACTATTATTTTGGCGGGAACAGTTTTTAATTTGTTTATTACTTCATGTATTTATTTGGATTGATTATCAGGATCAGTTTGTTAGTTTATTTATTTGGATGAATTTAGATCAATTTATACTAGTTATTATATATATATATATATATATATATATACATATATATATATATATATATATATATATATATATATATATATATATATATATGTATAGAGAGAAAGAGAGAGATTTTGGGTGATATGTTTGGGCTCTATATGTATTTAGATAGGGTTGTATTATTACTGTATTTTTCTTTCAAAGACAATTCTGTGGCACCTTTATAAATCATTTTATTATATAAATCATATTTATTAGTTATGATAATTTTAATTGGTTAAACCTTTATTGCTAAGTGGATAATTTTCTTTGTTTGTGCAAAATTACATTTGATGGTGTTTAGTTTTTATTTCCTCTGTGTTTCCATGCAGCTGTAACTAATTTTGATTATATTTTTATGACTGTTTGGTGTTTTTAGGGAAGTATTTGTCAACTATTTTAGAGAATATTATCCCTATTTTTGCTTTTATTGTATTATTGTAGGGGGCCAAATTGTTTCTTTTTCTTTTGTTTTTCTTTGAATTGTTTTCGTTTTAGTATATAGTGTATATTGGACAATTTAATCGCAAATGAAGAACAGGTTTGTATCAAGAAAGAGAAGAAAGACGAGGGCTCTCTAAGTAGGTTAAATAACAAACAGACGCGGTTTTTCCTTCTCCTAGACCGGTTACTCTTAGTCTGTCCTGATATTTACCCATAGCTGAGGCGGGAGAGAAGAAGAGGATTTCATATCATTCTCAGGTAAATGATAGTAATGGATTCGATTCCTCAATCCTAGCCGTTATCCACTCTGCCTTCTATTCTACTTTGAATACCAGCTCTTTCTTTGGCTGATTCATATGTTTTGTCTTTTTTCATTGA
>OZ038477.1:4384144-4481644 GCA_964036315.1 Acanthosepion esculentum
CTGCCTGCAGTGACTCTCTTCAGACGTGGTTGTCTTTCAGTTTTGTCTGGTTGCTGCTGTTTGGTGTTTTCCTTACTGCCACTGTTGGTGATATCTTGTTTGCGGTTTGTTTCCATCATGTTGCTATGTTTTGGTCTAGTTGTGAGTCTTAGGTGTCTCCTATTTCTCACTAGCCTTTTCCCATTTTCCAGTTCGATCATGTATCGTCGGTATTTAAACTTTTCTGTGACAACTGCCTTTTTTCCGATATTGGTTCTTGCCATGGCTGCACAGTCACCTGGTCGCCCTTTCTTAATTCTATCAGGTCATGGGCATTTTTGTCATAGTATTTCTTTTGATGTTGTTTTGCCTTTCGTATTTTAGTTTTTGTTTCTTCCGCATTAAATGGGGATAGAAATTTCTTCATCGTAGGCAGTACACTTCTCAATTGTCTTCCATCTAATGTCATGGTATCGAGGCCAATACGTTGGAATGGGTATTACGGCACTGGTCTTGTGATTAGTGTCTCTTTGCTATTTCTTGCAGAATATCTGCTACACTGTTCACAGTTGATGTAACATTCCTGTAGTTCGTGCCTCATTCCAGGCCAGAAGATTGTGTCTAGGGCACGTCTCATGTTACTTTCAACTGCTAAATGCCTTGTATGTGCCTTCATGTCATTTCTCATTGAGGCAGAGACAAAGACTCTGTCTTTGTAAAATATTAGATCATCCTTTGTTGACAGGTAGTCTCTGAATTTATACAGGTGCTTCAACTGAGGTTCAAGGGCTTTATATCGCATTGGGAAGCCTTGTTTAATTAGTTTTATGAGCTTCTGTAGATCCTTATCTTCTTTGGTGGCACTGACTAGTCTGTCTCTGGTCTGTTCTTTGAGGACATTGCATTCTACAGCAGAAACTGTCGAGTAAAACCGATCTAGGTTGAACCGTATTAAATTTAGCTTTTGGCAAAGACTACAGATTAAAATTGGTTGTACCTTCTCATTCACAACCATGACTGAGGCTGTCACTTTTCTTCTGTTGATAGGGTTGATAAGTTCTACCCTCATTGTTCCTTTGGTTCTAACCCTTTTCCCTCCGTATACTGAAATATCAAGTTTCTTACCTTTTTTTAGTAAGTGCTCCATTTTGTTGTCCTTAACGAATGTTGCAGGAATTACATTTACAGTTGCTCCGGAATCTATCATGAATTTAATGGGCTTCCCGTTTAATTTTAAATTCGCATGAACCTTATGAATGGTCTCCCCTTCAACGTGAAAACATTCATTAACTCTTTGCTCACTGTAGTTACCCCTGCAAATTCTTGATGTGGCAAAATGGTTTTTTCTTTTGCATCTAAAACATTCCTGACCATAAGCAGGACAGATTCTTATTCCTTTTACATGTCTTCTCTGACAATAAATGCAATCATATTGTTTTTTTCTCTTCCAGTCGCATTGATATCTTTCTCGTATGTGTCGTCCTCAACATTTAATTTGTCGTATTTTTCAATCTTTTGCGACTGGATTTTACTTTATTCTGCAGCTCTGCATCGGTCAATACACTGTGTCAGGGTTAAATCTGGTTCCCTCAGGAGAATTTCTCGCGTTTTTTTATCGTATATTCCTTTTACTATTTGTAATTTTATCATATCGTTCTCAGTGACGTTATTCCATTCACAATCTTCAGAACTCTATTTCAAATTTAACAAATAGTCTTCAAAGCTTTCATTTTCACTTTGTTCTTTCCGTAGGAATTCCACTCTGTCTACAGTCAACGTTTTCATGGGTTTGTAGTAGTCCCTAAATGCTTCGATAACCATTTCGAGTTTTTTTTCGTCGTCATTTTCAATCGTTTCTCCTTTCGCATTCTTAATTGTTAGGGTTTTGTATATTTGTCGGCCCTTTTTTCCTAAAAGATAAATAAATAAACTCCTTTTTTTCTTTTCAACATTTGCAGCTTTAGCGGTACTATCTCTACCCTCCCCTTCAAATTTCTGAAATTCAAAAAAAAGGTTCACTTCTTCAAGCCACTCGTTAAAGGCTTTGTGCAAATTTCTTACTGTCCAGTTAAAACTTTGGGGTGGGTTGATTGACATCATTTTTTGTTGTTTTAAACAAAGTAGTACTCACTCAGTTTATCGTCCAGTTCATCCATCTGACACCATGTTAAGCAGAAATAACTCCAAGACTCCTGTGTATTAATATACGTGTTTTATTGCTGCCATCTTATCAGGAAGTGCCCCACAATCAAAGCCCCTTAAGGCATTACAGATATTGGGCCGCTTATGTATATAAGTCGACCAACAATATCGATTTCTCAACAATGGTTGTGCAGAATGCTTAATTCGTATCACCACGGAATCATCACAATGAAGAAGAAATAATTGCTAATGTTCCGTAGCAAAATGAAATAGGAGCATTTATTGTCTTCTCTGAACATTAGACACGTCGGCCCTATTATTTCTTGATTTTTTTCTATTTTGTGTGCTCTGACAAATTTAATTATCTATCGCCCATTTGTTAATAATGATTTTTTATATAGTTTTTAGATAATTTTTATAATTATAGCTGCTCATTGTTTATCACCGCTTCTACCCGTTTCACGCACTTATTTTTACACTAACAGATCATTTTTGACGACAAGGAAACGATTTAAACTTGTATAACTTACTAAACAAAATATGTTACGGCCTCTAATCTGTTGTACGTTGTGCATTCCAGGCAAAATTAGATTATTATATGCATAATGATGATTCCAAGAGAGATGACGAGAATAGTTCAAGAAGAATAGGATGGCAAGGATACGTGGGTGGTTATTGAACATTATGTTCACTTGACTATCAAATGGTTTATTAATTACACAAGCAATGAACTCAGGACACCAGTAACGCCATCAAAGTTAAGAGCATATAGTATATGAGAAAATTCAAATCTAGGTACACAAATAACAACAAACATTGCAAGCAAAATGATAAATGGCATGGTTGAAAAAAGGATACCTGTAAATAATTCTAAAAGAATGCATAAAGGAAGACATAACATTGACAAAAGAATTTTTCGTTTAATCAGTAAATGCAACAAACGGATTCAGGTGTACAATAAATAGGCATTGTGCAAACGACTAAAATTTACCTATGCAACCCAGTGGCCTAGGTTCAAACAAGATGACCTGTAAAATGAAAAAAAAGTAAAATTAAATGTAAATTTGAAAAAACAAATCTTCACCCAATCCATGTTGGAAGACTTGATTTTTTCAGTATATATATATATATATATATATATATATATATATATATATATATATATATATATATATATATACAATTATTTCTATGAAAATTTCTCGGACATTCAGGCCGGTAAATGTTGTTTAATACTGTTTATTATAAACAGAGCATTTACATAAATATTTGTATCTATAAAAAGAATGTATAAACATAAAAATGTCTTAATATATATATATATATATATATATATATATATATATATATATATATATATATATATATATAAGGGAGAGGTTTTAGTTGTTTCAACCATAGAAAAGTGTATATTTTAAACAGAAAACAGTAGCCGAAATATTTTGAGTTATAGTTTGAATATCTTTTATATATTATACTTTACTTTTCATATTTTATGCTACACGCGTTTCTGGTCTTGAGACCTTCATCAGGCGAAGAATGATTATTTCCGCATATTATTTAAAATAATTTTTTCTGATGTTTTCTTGTGATACAAATTTAATTCTCATCAGGATCTGATCAGATTCTTTGAGTATCAGCTCAAGATGAAGATCAGAACTGATCGAAAGCGCGTTTGTTATCGACAGATTTTAGCGAAAGGTGGGTGAAAGTGGCACGCTTGGTTCATATGAACAGGGCTAGCCTTGATTTTCATTTTTCAGTTCTTGTTTCCTATGATAACCTCTCCTGGTTAAGATAGACTCTCTTTGTGTACTTAATGTGAGTAAGTGTCGTTCACACTCTCGACATCTCAGTTGGTTCAGCCCTTACAATTTTATCTGAAAAATTAAAGTTGAATAAAATTACTACACTTTGGTTATCAAAACTGTTGCGCCTGAAATCCTAAAACCTTCCTTGGCCGAAATGTAATTAGAGATAAAACTTTGCTTCACCAGAACGGTCTTAAAAACGAAGCCCAGTAACAGAAATGACTACTCAAAATTGGAATTGACCCCCCTAAAAAAACGCAAACCAGTCAGGATGGAAAGTTATGACGATATTCTCGAATGCAGGTGCGAGGACTCGTGCTTCACCATTCGGCAGTCTTGGCTGACCCCGGTCAACCTCCTGGTGCACCCAACATTACGATGTCTGATGCGAATTGCGTACAAAGTCAATTCAACCATCATATCTGTAATGTGTCTATGTGCAAAAATAATTTCTTCATTTCGCTCCAATAAGCAAAATTATTACAAATTCTTCCGACTCTGCTTCAATGAAAGAGATCATTGGTTTTCGAACAAGGAGTTGTTGCAATCAAACACTGAGAATATCATGGAAGCGTGTGTTGATTATATGAGAAACGAGAAATTTTCAAGGTCAGTAGGAACTACAGAAAAAATAGAAAGAAACAATCGAATGTAATAAAACACTTAATAAGGTAAGACATCTTGGAGAATTTGACACTCACACGACAAATTGAAAACTAGAGAAACAAAGGAAAGCAGCAAATAAACTATTTGATAAGTTTGAGCTAACGAATGGAGGGACAAACACCACAGAGAGACGTTATAAAGGACAAAGAGGAACACCAAAAAGAGGAAGCCGTGGAGAACCATAAACATCTATGCCTGTATGGCAATTAAAAGAATAATAATCAATTGGTTCTTGGATTAAGTTAGAATTGTGAGGTAGACAAATGGTGAATTTTAATGCCAATGAAATATGACACGACAAAGGTATATTCCTGGAATTCAATTCCATAGAGAAACGTATGAGACTGCCCTCCCCTTAATCGGAGAATACGTCTTAGAGAGATAACGAAAAGGAGAGAATCGTCGCTGAAATAACAGCAGACGACAGGTCCCTGAAGGTAGATTTAATGGCCAGTCCTCCGGAGCCTTAGCGGTCAACGGAAGCATTTCTCAGGAGTCACTCCTCGGACCAACCCCTTTTCGATCTATATAAATGACCTGTCTACGAATATACTCAGATCATTTGTAAACATTTATGCCGGTGATACAACTATATACGGGCGCACATTTAAAACTCTTGATGTTCAGAGATTGGCGACTGACCTCTCTTTCAATCTTGCACAAACTACCCAATGGTTACATTCAATGCCACGAAGACCAAGCTAGTTATATTCCATTATCGCCAATCTGACCCCGAATTACCACCAATCAGGATGAACGGACCTTCTCTCAGTGAAGCCCCGCTCCTTGAAACTCGGCTCTCTGTACCGCTTCAACCGGACCCGTCCTACTGTTGCCATATTTGGGCGGAAGCTACTCAGACCTCACTCTCCAGGATTGATAGAGTTCAAAAGCGTCTCCGAGTCCTTGGGGGTGACGAATTATCCCCCACCCTTCAACCTTTCTCCTACAAGCCTCTCGCTGCTCTACTGCTACTTCCATGGAAAGTGCTCGGGCGAACTACATTCTCTGATCCCGCCAAACCAAATGCTCAATCATGTACATCTATAAAACATCTACAAGCCTAAAAAAAGACTATATGTCAATTTTGACAGACACGAGAAAAGACCTTCAAGGCAGTGAAGAAGCAGGGAATTCATGAATGAATAAAGGATTTAAAACTAAGATTTTTTTTTCTTCCAAAAAACAGTTAAAACCTTATCATTGCTTAGATAACGTGGGAATCTTAACCATTTGTTGAAAAATGTTAAAATGAACATTTCACAAATTCTCTTAATAAAATATTATAACGAATTTTGTTGCTATCATGACGATGAAGCATGAAACTTTGGTCATCTATTAAATTGAAAAGATTTAGAAAATAGATTAGACTAGAACTTTAACCTTCCAAACAGTTTGTGACAAATTGTCAATGTTCGTTAAATATTTTTCTATTCCAACTTTCAGTTTTACAAATTATTTGCGAAGATAGTGATACTACAATCACTGTCGAGTCATTAATACCTACTAAAGTAGATACTTTACAAGTATACGAACATACCAGTATGAGTTAAGACGTCTATGTAGAACACATTCTCAATGGTAATCATTTTTCTTCTCAGAAATGTTGGATTTCATTTTTTCCCTAACTTCATCTCGCATCTTTATCGTCATGACACTTTCTATAAAGAGAATGAAAATTTATTCACGTTTCTCATTGCAGGTGCCGTGATCTAGTTTTTGATGAATCAAATCTTCCGACAACAGCCGTGGTCATTCCCTTTCACAATGAATGGCCAAGCATCTTACTTCGGACAATCTACAGCCTCATCAACCGCACCCCACATCGGCTACTCAAGGAGATTATTTTGGTAGACGATGCCAGTTCTCTAGGTAATTCTCACCATTTCTTGTTTCTCACCTTCAAGGTTCTTGTTATAAAATAGAGATTTACTCCGTATCCATACCTCGTACCAATTCATGCCAGCTGCGTATAAAAATCCCCTAAGTCTGGCACAAGGTGAAAATGATTGATCATCCAATGAGGATTGATCTCATTATCAATGACCTGCAAGAAGTTTAACCTGTTAATCAGAGTTTTTTTTTTTCAATCAAATCTAATGTCGTTTTCTTTGTTTGTATGTCAGTATCTGGGTATGACGATAAATTACATCCGGCAGCAGGTCCTCTGATCAGGAGACTGGAGGTTTTGAGGGGCGTGAAACCACCTCTTAAATGCTTTTGCTCCTAGATTCACCCTGATCCGGAGTGGTAGTACCTGTTAGGGTCCCAACTATAGGCAAACAGTGGTCATAGCGAATGAAGGTTACTCATTGACAGCACATAGCCACCAATAAGAACCAATAGGAAAGAGAGTCCCTTAATCCATGCTAGGAGGATATCTACCTAGGAGAAGAAAAACTCTGATATAACTCCTGCAGCACGCTAGCAACCGATGGTGTTGATGTCCTCTTTTGTTCGGATCGTTGCTTGTGCTGGTCAGGGGGCAGGATTGGCCATGTACCCCATTTTTCTTCACTTTTAAAATTCCATGCACAGGCATTGCACGATGTTTTGGCGGATTTCACTGGGTAGAGTGGGTATGGCAGGTCGCAGCCTTAAAAGACAACCATTGGCTGGGCTTAAAAGTCATATCTGTGCATGACACAGGTGAAACTTTGCGGTATGTTGTGTGATGGCCATGCTCGATAACCAGAAGGCAGTCATCATGTATGTATCACTTCAGTTCTGTTTCTATTATAGAATCACTGAAGGAACCATTGGACAAGTACATCGCCACTCATTTTCCACGCAATTTAATCAAGATGGTCCGCTTGAATGAACGTTCTGGTCTAATCAGTGCTCGTCTTCGAGGTTTTGATCTTGTCACAGCAGAAGTTGTGAGCTTTTTTGATAGTCACATGGAAGTCAATATCAACTGGTAAGCAACACACTTTTTCTTTTCCTCTGTTGTTTATTCTTATCAATGAAAAATAAAATTGTACTTGATACTCGAGTGTTAACAATAGACGTTGATGTAATTGGTACAAATTGGAGGTCGTTAACTTAATTTTTAGAAATCAAAGGGCGTTGACGTAATTAATAGAACATCAGAGAGCGTTAACTTAATTTCTAGAAGTTGAATTTCACAAGATGAATATTAAGGTAGGCGACACCTAGGATTATTTGCATTTCATATAATTTTAATTAGCATAGTACCCATCAAAAATGTCCTGATAATTTACGTATGTCCAGGATCAGTGTAGTGTCTGTGTGCTGGGTGAAAAGCGTTGCACACACAGATTTATCGTAAAAATTAATAATTCACGGATGAAGAGAATTTTATTTGCGTCGGTAATTTAGGAATTACAAAGTCGAAACATAAAAATTCAATAAAAGTTTTTGATATTTTATAAATACAATTGTCGCAAAATTATTTAAATATTACCATCATTTTATTTATTTCTTTATTTATTGACAGATGAAGAATTGAAAAAATGTATTGCTCCTAATGTCTGTACCTATTTTTCTATAACTATTCATTAGGAATGAAATAAACCTCCATTCTCATGATGCTGCTAACTGAAAATGTCCGAGTTTTACGATTTTACTCTTATATAAACTTAAATCTTCAAAGAATTTTAATGAAACGTATTCATAATATAGCTTGCACCTACCTACCTACGATATGCACAAAATATCCTACTCATTTCCAACATGTCGAATCCTTTTGTCTCATATTATTTAACTACTCTCGGATCCATAAGTGGTTCTATAGCAAAAGAAAATGTAATTTACCAGTTGTATTTAATGACGTCAAATAATACCCTGAACACAATCTTCCGTAAGGCCTTTGTCTTGTTGGTTTGCATTTAGCCAGAGACAATTTTGTCCATTGCTGAATAGAAAAGTGAATTAATTCAGAATAACTAAATGACGTGACATTAACCTCTTTGAATGGTTATATTGTTGTAATGTCGTCTTATGTCACTTTGACATTAAAGTATTATGGAGTGACGGACTAGTAGTTCACGGTATATGAATAAACATTATGCAACTATATATCTCAAGAAAAGTAACCTGTTGTTTTTTTCTTGTCGGAAGTTGCTGGCTTTTATTTTATATTAAACTAGCCGAATTACCCGCACCTTGTTGCGTGTCACACATTTTTTGTAAGAAAATGGTGATTGATTTTATATCATTGGTATAATTTGAAGAGAAAAATGAGGTATCTCAATGATCTTGCCGATGTGACCTCCATCTTCTGGCTTTCTCCTTCTATATTTTGTATAGTAGCCATTCCCTTGTTCAAATTTTAATTTAATTTAAATCGAAGGGAAAAAAATCAATAGTTTCAGAATATATGTGGTTATGGGGTCTATCTCCAAAACCCTAGGAGGAGTTCGATAACAAACAAACAGACAGGGGCTAAAATTTTATATATATAAAATCAGGAGAATGAATTTGTGCGTTAAGAAGGAAACTCATGCTTAGGCATGTGAAAAAGTTTTGTTTTCCTGACTGGCAGCTAAAAATGGAACTTAAGTTCGTTTTGATTCATAAACTACAGGATTTTGTTTGATTGTTTTTAATTCCCACATTTTTCAAATATTTCATGATAGGCTTCAACCACTTTTAACTGAAATAAAGAAAAACCGCTCGATCTTGGCGATGTCACAATTGGATTACATTCGAGCGAATACTATGCTCTATCACTTCAACATAGATTACAAACCTAGATATGGATTTGACTAGAGACTTGTGTTTTTCGAAGATTACTTTCGAAGCGATCAAATGGAAGGCAAACTACTTACAGATACTTTTCCGTAAGTACATAG
The DNA here is from genome assembly GCA_964036315.1 of Acanthosepion esculentum. NCBI lineage: Eukaryota > Metazoa > Mollusca > Cephalopoda > Sepiida > Sepiidae > Acanthosepion > Acanthosepion esculentum. The sequence goes on from OZ038477.1 coordinate 4,393,560, forward strand.
CAATTTTAAATCACCATTTTTTATCAAGATCTACAAATATTACTTAACAGTATATTCAATTTTAAATAAATGATGGAGTTTCAACGACCCCATTATGTTGGAGATCCTGTTAATCACTGCTCTATGGAAAAACGTCAGCATGTCATTATATATAATACAATGAGAAGCATATCTGTTGAGGCTAAACGAACAATAACACTATTTACTATGTTCCGCACAAAGATACAAGTGTGAGCCTCAGTAAGTATCGAACTCGCTACACAAATAAAAGCTTACAAGGTATTATATTATAGGCAGTTGCTCTCCTCATACACCTCGTTATCAAACATTCAATATTCATTAATTTTCCAACGAGATAATCGTATATTTACGAGATTACTGTCATTGCCCTCCACCCCACGCCACAACATGTTCTACGTTTTGGTCGTGTCCGGATACAGTAATGGTTAACAAGACTAACTGACTATTAGTAGTGAATTCAAGCTTCACTAAGCTCTCCATACTTATAGCCTTGTGTCAAACTAAGTTAAGTAAAAAAAACTTATTCTACAATGTTTGATTCCTAAGAATTTGTGGTAGAAATTTCTTTGTTCAATAAATAGTTAAATAAACCAATCTTGCTGGCTAATATGACGTGTAATTTCAATCTACACAAGTAGACTTCTAAGCTTACTACACATAGTTTATCTTCCGTTCCCACCTCAAAGGTCTATTTAAATCTAAAGCTATATTTCGAATGAGAATTTTCACGGTAGGCATTTGGAAGATTGTTGCAACAAGTTCTTACCATCTTCTGGTCTTGTATTGTAGTCAACATGCCTTCATATGAACACGAAAATATACTGGAAACGACTGATCCAGTTGAAACTATATAACTGCTACCAGCCTCTACACAGGAGATATGGTACCGCTCTTCGGTGCCTAATACAAAGACGAAGATTAGTATAGAGTCTCAATGTGTCTGGTGTATCGAAAAATCATTTAAAGAGTCAAAAATTGCGAAAACAATAAACAGGAAATGTTACTAAACACCTCACACCCCCTTTATAAGTAAATTCCTATTTCGCCTTCAGTGCTCTTTGATATTTAATAACTCTTTCATCATTCATTGGTTTATTTGAATTTATCTTCGCTTCGATTTGACAAGTGCATTGAAATAGTTGCGTATTTCTTTCAAGCGTCTATGGCCGGCGTTCGAACCCAGGAAAACGCCAAAATTTTGAATCCTCAACAAATCCCTTGGAGGAAAGACAAGAGATCATAATTCATCTTCCTGCTCTCTATCAACCATTTGTCGTGTCCATAAAGAAATACATAAATAGAAGAATTAATTATACTGTCACGTTGCTGTGTCCATAATAAGTATTCCTGTCTCTCGTGACTCCAGCAAATAAATAACAACCAGATAATAAATCAAACTCCTTTTGTTGTTTCCACGTTTCGCTGTTTCTCATTTTTACGACTATTTTTGTATATATAACTCAGAGTTAAAACTCCCCTACAATACAAGTGTCTTTCGTTTGAATTCCAACCCACCGACCCACGCCCCCTACATTTTTAGACTTGAATTAGTGTAAAATTTGTAAATATTTACTTACCTCAGCAGGAATGTTAGAAATCTCTTCTCACAGACGAATTCGATCATCACTGCGTATGTTATGAAAATAAATAATAAAGGGGCTCTGGTGCCTCTGCAATTTGCATTCTCTACCAACATTTGGTCCAAGGAGTAGAACGTTAAATCACCCTTTCTAAATGAAATTGGAATAAAAGATGATGGCACCTACCCCGAAATTATCATAGAAATTCAGAATGTGAAATTAATAAAATGTAAATACTTCAAATGTTTAAGTATGGATTGGTTATAAAATATTCATTATAGGTGATAATAAAATTGAACAGAGGTTAGATTAGCCTGAAAACCCGAGTCGTGTTCTTAAATAGCCTCGTCAGATCTAGAATCTCATGAAAGTCATACGTGGCGGCATTCAATTCGTTCCCAAGTTTCCAATCCTTCAGAAATTTCCAAAATAACAAAAAACACATCTGAAGACTTCCAACAGCGGCAGCAACTAAAAAGGCTAGCACATAGAAGTAGAAGGGAAAATAATGAAATAATCAAAACAGTGACTTAAGCAAAAGAATAGGAAGGAAAATCCGATTAATACTAGATAGAGCGAAAGCGGTGGATTTGAGAAACCTATTTTCCCGAAAAATTGTTTTAAGAAAAAGTATTTATAAAGTTCAACCTACAGTGGAGGTAAATGATGTTAATGACTGACCAATGTTTTCTGTATGGAAACAGTTAATCCCACCATCACCATTTATGATTTTTTTGTCTGATTTCATTTTTACTAAACTTGCTGTATGATTTGTCCAAATACATTTTCTTCTTTCTTACTCTCTTAGAGGGGTGGTAATGGTAGGAGCTGGATTTGCGGTGAATTCTGAGTATTTCAAAGAGATTGGTACTTATGACAAAGGGATGAAGATCTGGGGAGGAGAAAATCTCGAGTTATCGTGGCGAGTAAGTAAAATCTCTGGGTTTTTTTTTTGGGGGGGGGTGTTATTTTTATTTTATCTTCATTTATCCTCATTAATTTTTTTTATAATTTGACCGAACCGAATATTTTAGCGAACACCTCGTGAAAGGGCGAGAATATGATAAACATTATCGAATATAGTTTCTGTTTATACGTTATTTTTATAGATATAATTTATTTAAGTAAATGCTCTGTTTTTAATTAAACAGTATTAATTACATTTACCCGCCCGAATGTTCGAGAAATTCCGTAGAAAATATGCGTTCTCCGTCAGGAATCTGTTGTATCCTTAAAGAGGTTACAAACAGACAAAAGTGGTACTTGAGTGAAAGGAACAGCAACACGGGCGTCGATGGAAGAAAGAGAGGTTTATTGTAAAAGAGAATACACTACTGAAAGACAGGAAATTGGCTAGCACTTCCCGAAGCCAGTCTCAGGTATCTCCTGTGCACGCTACATATATTTACTCATATAGTCAGTCCACAATAGGTAATAGGGGGAGTGGAACATTCCATTACAACACCTCCCCCCGAGCTAATTTTCCCATTAAATTTTGCTCAATACCTTTTCTTTTTGGGGTTAGGACATAACGGTTTGACTTTTTTCTTCTTCCTAGTACATTTCCGTCTCACCAATTTTTGTGCTAGTGAGATTTGAGGCCTTAGCGGTTTTCAGGGAGCTGATACTTCCGGCACTGGCGGGGTTGGAGATACTTCCATCGGTACTAGTGGAGATATGGAAACTAGTATTTCAAATGTGTCATATATTACCTCCATTGGTAATTCTTCACTAAGCGTGACATCTTTCGTATGTTTTGGCCTTAAGTGATTTAAATGTCTCTTACACTAAAATCTTCTTCCTTTTAGCATGTATATCACTCTGCCAAGTCTTTTGGTGATAATTCCGTCTTCCCAGAAACTTTTTCCGCCTCTATAATTTCTGAATTTTCTTTTTTTTTTTACTACTCCTTCCGTTGGACTAGGCAACAGTCTGTCATATACTGATCGAATTTTTCTCAGGAACATCAGTTCGGCTGGTGATAGGCCTGAATCTATGATTCGAATTAAGAGTAATTCTGTAAACCGCTAAAAACTTTTGCATACTCCTCTCATCAGTATCTATTCCCTGGTTCTTAAAGCTCTTTTTAAAAGTGTCTACGAATCTTTCTGCTTGCCCATTTGATCTAGGATGGTAAACAGAGGTCATAATGTGATCTATGCACAAAGATGTACAGAACTCCTTAAATTCTCTGCTGATAAATTGTGTGCCGTTGTCACTAATCAAAGTTTTTGGTACACCGAAACGACTGTAAATCTCGTTTAGTACACTCATAATATTTGCGGATGTCTACACTTATTTCCGGCCACTTGGCGAGAGTGTCCACGATTATGAGGTAGTAGTAACCATTTATAGGTCCAGCGTTGTCGATGTGCAGCCTCGATCCTGATACAAATAACGTACATTTCGCAAGATTCCCTCCTTTCGCGACGTCAACTCCCCTATTCTAGCCATGGCTAGCAAGGTGAAAAACACTATCCGTTTTACCCCGGAATACGCGAGATCAATGGACACGAGCTGCTCAGGAGCGATATGAGCCGTCAGCTCGCGGACATACTCCCAGAAAAGGCGCACCTGAGGACAATGGTAGAAGGCGTGCGAGGCCGTTTCTTCTAAACCAAGGTCACACCGATGACAATTTGGCAAATCTACCTGGCCCCATCTGTAGAGTACGTCAGGAGAGGTAGCAGGTTCCGAATCAATCGCCAACTAAGCGAAAACTCAGTGTTACTAAGATAATCTGCCGCTCGCGCCCAGGACCGCAAAGAATGCAACTCTGATGCCGACAAGCCGAGACGGTCACAGAGAGGATCCTTCGCGATCCCCTCCACTAATTAATGATACAATAGTCTCCGACGCCAAGAAATGTCATTAGACCGAAGAATGGCACTGAAGGCCGACCGATACTCGCTACCCCCCACAACCGTGACGGCGCTTACCCCAAGAAATGGGAGGAGTGATGGTAAGGCTAGGGAAGGCGTCCCTAACAGTCAAGTCCTCCGTCAAAACGCGGCGTAGAAAAGCCAACATAGAGTTATGGCGATGACTCACCAGGTGTAGTAATCCCAGCCCCCAACCATGACACTGATAACAGGCTTCTTTACGGACCTAATGTTTGCGACCACCCAACAAAAGTTGACAACAAGCGCTCGATCGCTAATCCTATCCTTAAGCCTCTCCCACCACCTACTCCTGATAACCGCCCCCACAAAGTCCCGCTGCACTAATCTAATCAGCTGTTGCTGAAAGTCCCGCCTGTTCAGTAAGGACAGATTGAACTTCCAGTGTCCAGCCATTCTAGGCGTACTGCCTAACACCATCCGTGCATAAACAAGTCTATGATCCGAATAGCCTAAACGGTGGAACGTGGGACAATCTAGTAAATCTAGGTCGACCCTTCTGATTACCATTCTATCCAGGTAGCTAGTTACCTGGAGAGACGGCCAATTACGATCCCACCTCCACATCTCCCGCCCTGGAAGATCAACCCGGTATCTATCGACGAGCCCAAACACTTCGATCAGATCAACCAAGCTACGATCAGCCGTTGCATTCCCACTAGCTCCTCGTCCCCTGTCTATATTGGGGTTCAGGATGGTATTTCATTCCCCCATTAAACGCGAAGAATCTACCAGGAACGGCCCCAACTGATGGAAAAAGTCGACACGCTCCCCATAATCGTTGGGCGCATAAACCGCAACGACCTTAAACGAACCACTGTTCACGGCAATATCAGCCACGACCAACCGGCCCCCCGCGTCCACATGGACAAGGTTCACCCTCACCCCCTGGGGAACGCTTGACTAACAACGAAACACCGCTGGCCTGCCGATCCCCGTATGCTGAATAGACGGCACACTAGCATCGACGTCGCAAACAAAGTGTCTCCTGGATTGCGGTCACATCTATACCAAACGACAAGAAATCACGAAGCGGGTGGGCTGCCTTATTCCGATCTCTCAAGCCGTTCACATTCAAGCTAGCTAGCGTAATAGACATCTTTTAAGTTGGAGTCCCTTAGACACAGACTGGACGGAAATCTATGGCAGTCGGGACCCCGACGTTTTGTCCCATACTACTAATATCGGTACCAATATCGGTCGTAATTCGACCGTCTGAGACAATCCAGCCGACGTCCGTTGGACAGGTTAATTTTATAGCCCTATATAAGGAGGGGTGGAGCAAAACGGGGACACTCTCAGAGCAAAAATTAGACTTTTTTTCAGTTCAGGTGTTTCCAATTGTACCATCCTGATATTTGGGGATGCGCTTTTTGCCTCGGCCAGGTACTCCCACGCTTTACCACCCGTGTTCCTTATGAGTGTTAATACCCCAGAGGTCTTTGGGAAATTGCGTGGGTCTTCCGTGGACTTCCGATGCACTATTGTACATTTAAACAAGAGGGCCCTCCTCTGAGAAGAAAGTTCCCTCTCGAAGGCCTGCCTGTCGATCACGCACAGCTTTTCCCCCTTGGGAACAGTTTTTTTCTTCCTACTTCTTTTTCTTTCGTTCTTTTCTTGAGAAGGGTTAGGGGAGGGAGAGGGAGAAGACGGAGCCATTGGTAGTAATACTGTTTTTCAGTTCTTTCCGGTGAAGCAGGAACGGATTGGGTCTCGACAGCTACCAGGGTTTTCTCTACACCGACCAGAACTCCTCTCCCTTTTGGTACACTTCGGGGCCTCTTTCTCCTCGTCATCCCTTCCCCTTTTTAGTGAGGAGGATCGCGGTGGAGGCACCTTCTCCACTTCCATGAAGAGATCCAGCTGTGGTACATTCTCCTGTGGCTGGATATTCTTCTGCTTTGGTATTTCATGGAGCTACAGCTCCGGTTGCTGCTCTGTCAACTGTCGTTGTTTAGGTTGCCCTAGCTGCTTTTGTTGCAGCTTTTCTGGCGACTTCCGCGATTGCTGCTACTTCTCAGGTTGTCGGTGAGGCTTCGGCTTTGGCTTCGGCTTTAGATTCGGCGTTGGCTTCGGCTTTGGCTTCGGCTTTAGATTCGGCGTTGGCTTCGGCTGTTGTTGTTGCAGCTGTTTCGGCTGCTGCTTTGGCCTCTGCTCTTCTGCTACTGCTGTTGTTTTTTGGTAGCCCCTTTTTCCCGGACATCCTGCTGGGGAGGCGGAGTTTCCGCTTTGGCTCCCTTCCTCATCACCTCAGTCCACTCGCTAGTACTACTGGAAGCCTTCCTTGGTACACCCGCCTTGGTCTGCTCAATTGATAATTAGGCTGTGGTGCCGGGTTTCTAGTCGGACACAAGCCCGACAGTTGGGACGACGGCCCTCCACGACGACGTAAATATTTCGGCCGCCGCAGGTGATTACGTTGGGGAACTTGTTGAACTTTGGGCCGGAGAATGTCACCATGATTTCGTAATAACTGGTGGCAATGTCCGCCCTGCTTCTGATAGGGTATACCCCCTCCACAAGGATATAATCAAAGAAAAAGGCCCCCAGATTGTCCTCAGCGATGTACATGGGCACCCTATGTAAGGTAATCCGAGTCTTCTGGGTGCCCATGTACTCCGTTTGCACTCTCAGAGTCTTTGTTATAAGTACGCTGCTCGCTAATGCTTTTGCAGCCTCCCCTGTTGCCACATGGTATTTGATCTACGAGCCAATACTTTGGCCCCAATTTTCAGGCCCTTGTGGCCCTCCTTCATTGTCTCCCTGCTGACAGTAATGAATTTCCGGTTTTGACGTCCTTTGTCAACAGGGAGATGATCCTTGTGGTGATTGCCTCCATTACTGTCGGTACTGGTAAAAGTTCATGCCCTGAGATGAATGAATTGTATTCCTAGCTCAGGCCCCTGTAATAAATTGGTCCTTTTTTGGCCTTTTCCACCACCCATGCTGATGGCGCTGTCGAAGTGCTGGCCAATGGCTCTTTTTTCCTGGTGTGTCTTCGCCATGGCGGGAGGCTAATCCCCTCACGAAAATAACAAATAAAACAAGAGGCAATAAATCACAAAAACACAAGGTACAAAAAACTATTACAAAATGTCTCATTTACTACAAGTTAACGCAATACGCAAACAAAACTTTCTGACTGGTGTCCAGCCGGCAGAGAAAAGAAAAAAGAAAACAGGCTTGTAACTCAATACATGTCCCTCTCTTGACTAACACTTCCCGAAGTCAGTCTCAGGTATGTTCTGTGCACGCTGACATATATATAACTGACATAGTCAGTCCACTATAGGTAATAGGGAGAGTGGAATATTTCATTACAACAGAATCGAACCTGTATTCCTATACATTTCTCGAACATTCAGTCCGGTAAATATAATTAATACTGTTTAATTAAAAACAGAGTATTTATTTAAATAAATTCTAGCTATAAAAATAACGTATGAACAGAAAATATATTTAATAATTGTTGGACTTATTCCATTTCATATAGAAAAAAATTCCCCAATCTCTCTCTCTCTCTCTCTCTCTCTCTCTCTCTCTCATATTTTTATATTTTATTTCGCCTCTGCATTGAATTTAATACCAAACGCTTCTTCCTCAACGTCAACGCCCGTCTCCTTTAATGTAGTGGCAATCAATACTGGGCGTTTCTTTCTTTCTTTTTTTTTTTTTTGCTTAACGCTTTTCATAATATATTTTCATATTTTTACAATCGTGTCCATGACAAATACGTTTTTTCTCATTTTGATATTAGATATGTCTAATGACAACACTTTTGTATGATTCAATTACATAAAAATGAAATTGCTACATATTCTAATTTTATTTGGCCTAATATTTGATAACAATTTGTTTATATGTTAATTTAAAAAGTTTTTATTAGGTAACCTACAATAAACATTCGTTTTCTCAGCTATTTTATATCTGCGCCACATTTTCGCTTGGTTTCTATTAAACATTTTTTCTACCGTGTTTCATATTACACATCAGATTTACTTTCAATTTGCTGCTTTATATTTTTTGTGCTATAAACAATTTAACAATATCGATTGTAATGAAAAAAGTACGCAGGTGTAGGCTTTAAGAAAGCTTTATTCAACTGAAAATTCAAGGTTCGCGTATAGTGTCCTTTTATAGTCCCAGTATACAGAAATAGCTCTCTCAAAGAGGAGAGTAACAAAACAAAGGGAGACCACTCTTGATTAATCATAACATCGACATTTTATACTTTACTTTCAAGATTTACTCTTTGTTCTAAATGAAATTTGTCTTTATCGCTTTTTCCGGATCTTGTCAAGATTACTGAACCCAATTACGGCACGGTTTGCTATTCTTTTTATAAAAAGATAATTAAGTTTGTTATTCTTTACATGAGAATAATAGGGTACGCTGTTCTAGACATGAACATTTCGGTACAAATAATTTTAAGGTTCACTAGCTGTTTTCATATACTGGTTTTAATTTATTCATTCAGATATCCAGGAACCCTCAAGAATATGGATAGATCTACGTCCACAGAGGTTGTGAATCAATTACTTGGGGAGGATAGCTTACTAGTGACTGGCTGGATGAAGAACAAATCATTCATAGATAGGAATTCAAATTGGACAAAGTGCAGTGCCTCTTTGGATGGTTATATGTGGAAGTACCAAACGAAAGACTGTTCCCATCACAAACGAAATTTATCAATAAGAAAAGACGCATTTTTTGCTAAATCATAAGTGAACTTCTAGCAGTAGATTCATATCATTTATTGTTGGTGCAATGGAATGAGGGAACAGGAAACTTCTCCGAAATAATATGTTATTTTAAATGTCCATTTATCAATAAAAGTGTTCATTTAAATGGCCAACATTGCTTTTAATAAATAGGGCATATTTTGTCAAAGGTTTGCTCTTCTTTAAATGGGGATAATTGGGTTCGCTGCTCTTGAAATGAAATGTTACGTTCACTAATATTGACAAAATCCCTTTTTTTTCTTTTTATATACACCATACAAAATCATATTGCATAAGACTGTAGCTGTAGTTTGAGGAAATATTTTAAAATAGAAATACAAAATGAAAATATTTTAAAAACATACTTATTTCTTTTCCTAAATGTCTCTTTGTGTTCAGCGACGAGTCAACGAAAGTGTAAGACGAGATTCTGTGGCACAAAATTCATGTCACTTGGGAAAAATTATAAACAATTTATGGTAATATCTCCCTGGAAAATCTGTAGTTTTTATTATGTATACTATTTATATATTTTGGAACTTCGAAATAATAAAGCTTTTCTCAAGAAATTTCTTTCTACATAACTAGTTTATACTACCACAGCATTTGTTGTCAAGCACAGATTTCTCAGACTCAAGGCAGGATTAGCGAAGAACAGTTTACCAAACGGGTAGGTCACTTTACTTTTTTGTGTGATTAGTTACTAGTTCCTTAATTATAAAATGATTTTTTCCTAAAATGATTTATTTTTTATATAAGTTAGGAATTGGACATTTAGTTTGGCTAAAAGTTATTGTCTCAATTTTTAAATATCGCCAATATTTTTAACTATAGCTTGGCATGATCTGATTTGAATAGAAAAAAGATAAATTTTATTATTTTTATAAACAAAAGAATTTCACAAAAAAAAAACGCGTTTACCTAAATATTTGCTTAATTTTTTTCCATTTCTTTTAACATGAAACCATAGATTATTTCTTCTTGGCTTACTGATGTTGAAATATTTATACGACAAAAATTATATAAAGACCGCTGTTTGGATTTAAAAATGTTTATGTCTGACCGTTTAAAAATTATGAAATGCATCCAAATCATTTTGATCGATATATTTTTTATCTACAAAATTTACAATGAAATGTTTTTCATATAAAGAAAATAACATGTAAACTTGTAATTTATATTCTTAAAGAGAAATATATTTTTAGATATAAAATTTAACACAATTCGCAATTGGGTCAATCCAAGGGAAACAACTCTGAAGCTATCATTTAGATTTATTCCCCTTGTGTATTAAGTAATTTCATTGATTTTATTCGATTCCATATCCGTGCAGAATACTGATAATCGAAATTAATTAAACATTTATGGAATATTGCAGGACATTTTTTCCGGTGTTTATTGAAGGTATTTAGAAACAATTTCTCTATTTGGTTTATAGCGACTTAATGATTGCAAACACGACCTTCGCTGTCATATTTTCTAGTTTCGACAATCCTTGGGCAGCATCCTCTTTTATAATGTTTACTCTTCTCATTCAGAGTAACGCCAATTATCCAGTTGAATGCGATAAAGCCAAGAGGCCGCAAGTGAAGGAAAGTGAGAAAACGTTAGTGAGGAGAAAGGACAATAAAAGAACAGGTTTCAAGGAGACAGAAGATGACGACTGACATTGCATTTAAATGTTTGAAGATCAAAGTTGACAGCAGGAAGTGATTTCCAGTGGCGAAACGTGTAAGAGAAGAAATTATTAGGATAAGACTTACGATTGCAACTAGCAATTTCTAATACTATACTTAAATTCAAGAAGGTGAAGTGCCAATGAGGACCATTAAAATATTTATAGAAAAGGCAAAGGGAAGGTACGTTACGGCGGTGAGAAAGTGATTAAAGCCGAGATGCCAGGTCAGTACTGATAACATTGCAGATCCTTTGGATTTTGACAAGAAGATCTTGACACATAGCAACAGTACAAGATCAGATGTGGCAAGATTATTCAATGAATGGGCGAATGGTAGACTTATATAGGTTCAAATAGATTCAGGTGAGAAGAATTGACTCATAGTGAACCAATTTTCCTAGAAGCAGACTAAGCATTTGGCTCGATATAATATCAGTGAAAAGTGTCAAACCGAGAAAACGCAATGAGTTAGTCTCTTGGAGGTTAGTATTAGCCATGCTGATGGAAGACAAAAAATGTTCTTATTAAATGAGAGCAGATTCGTTTTGGAAATGAAGCAATTTGTTGCTCCAGTTAACAACAGATGGAAATTCGTTTTCGTTGCCAATTTTATTTCATTGAACATATCAGTTTTATTATTAATACGGGAGTAAATAGTTGTGTCATCTGAAACTCTATACAAGAAATTTACGCTTTTTACAATCATTATCTATTTACTGAGTCGGGAACGGATGTTGATGTTACAAAGACCAAGTTATCATTTTCTGTTCTTTGTTCCGTTTCGAGTTTGTGATGTCATTTATTTCGATTAGCAGAACCAGAATCACTTGAACCATTACCAATGAATAACTGTCGCCATTGTTGTTTACTGTAACTACTAGAGAAAACTGAAGCATTGGCTTATATGAACTTTCCTATTCTCTTCCTCCAAACAGACAACACTATTTCGTCGTGTTCTGGATTATTATTTGTAATTAACGTTTCTTTTAGTTTTCAACGCCATTCACCTTAGAAACAATCAAACATTTTCCTTCTGCAGGTGTCAATGTGTGGTGGTCAGCTGGTCCATTGTTTGTGTTCACATATTGGTCATATTGCAAGACAACAGCCTTACCATTTCCCTGAGGGTAGGCAGGAGACGGAAGTCTATAATTATAAACGCGCAGTAGATGTATGGCTGGGGCCCTACAAGAAATATGTCTACAATGCTCATCCATCTATGAAGGTCTGTCTTCCTTGATTCAAACTTACACTAATCTTTCTTTCTAATCTACCTTGGCTTTTCATGAATCTTGAGAAACTGGCACATATCAAAATTCATTTGATTCGCATATATAAATGAACGTAATGTCTATAACAAAAACATTGGTTCGCTTTTCTATACAATATAAATTCATTTTTGATCAAAAACATATCTACATGTAAATTTTACATATAAAGATAGATTTGCATCCAATTTAGTGAAATAGTGTTCTTTATTTATACGTCATTGAGGTTTTAATATGAAAAAAAAAACAACTTACACTAGATCTAAACTTGTTGCACAACTGAAAGTAAAAAGAAAAATATCTGTTAATTGAATTGATATTTTTATTTTTATTGCATCAACGACTGATTTTGGGGGAGAATGTTTTTATTGTAACAACTTTACAATCATGCAATACAAAAGAGTGGATAAGTTTGACTTATTATATTTTTGACTGATTATATTTTAAATGATTTTTAAAAATCATTTAAAATATAATCAGTTTTATTTATTTTTCTCGAACGTTGGGATTTAATTTATGGCATAAATGGAGAAAACTTTGACTCCAAAAATAAAGTAAAACATATCACTTTATTTGAAGATTAATTTTTTGTTATCGACTATGAATGGAATGTTTAAATCATCTAAAAATTCAATTTTCAATCCGATGTGTTTTGTGCTTTGAAAGAACTTCTCCAAACTAAATAAAGCTTTTATTAATAGGATCATATCAATGTACTGGGGATGGGGCGACTAAACATAGGGAAATTTTATTACACATCAAGAGAAAGGCAGAAAATGCAAGGATGCTTTTGAAATTTGAATTTGAAATATTTGGTGTGTCTAAATGCACAATCGGACCCCGGCCTCATTCAGCGTTTCATTGCCAAAATTAATGTTATTTTACTTTCGGCAATTAAAATTTTAATATACTATTCTTGTAAAAATTCACTATTCATCGAATTTTTTTCTTAAGATAATATTGTCCATAATATACTTTATTCATAAAAGCATTTAAAAGCTTTTCTAATTAAATAATGTCTTAGTTTTATTGCATTTTTCATTTTACAATTCAGAGCCGATTTTCTGTTATAGCGACGTGGGGCTTTGGGATTAAAATGAACAATTTATTTACCTCGACCACGAAGATTAATAAAGCATGATAATGTTGTGGATCTTAGAGGGATGGGTGAGTATTTAAGATTGTGCTGCAAATAAAATATGCAATATCCACAGACATAAATTATAAGAAATGGCCAAATGGATTCGATATTCAATCACGACAAAAAATACATGTTTGAAACAACAGATTAAATTTTATATACACAATTTACTATTTCTTTGCTTGGAATGTTGGGTGCAAAAGTATAGAGAAAAATTTCTTAGCTGTTTCAGAAATGTTCAATATCTAAAAAGTCGTCTGCCTTTGATTGAAAGGTTGAATTTAACTTAGACAAAAAAATTTTCTGTGAAAGATATTAAGTGAAAAAGTTTGTTGTATGAATTTTTCCAATCTCTCATAAAGAAAGTTTGTTTCTTTGGCGGCAATTTTGACACATAATTCCTGTGTGTATCTTTGCGTGTGTGAGTCTCAAAATGCGATGAAAATTCGTTTGCTGTTTCTATTTATAGTTTTTTTAACAACAAAATCGGCTCCAGTCAGCTTGGTAACTTGTTGCAAAATTTCTGAGAAATGCGTGGGCGAATGTTGTATTTTTTATTTTTTAGCCAATAGGATTTCTTGAAACATTTAAATTTGGGATGAATTTGAGAAAGATTTTTTGCCAGTTGAGCCTATTTTTTCACAAATTTTTGACTGTTTTGTTATGGAAATTTCTCGTAGCTTATTTTTATTTAACAACTAATGAAATTCAAGAAAATGCTTGAAACTTGAAATGAGGGTTACTAAAATAATAATGAGGAAACACACGAGTAATTTTAACAAAACAAAATGAGAAATTTATTCACGAATTTACACCCCCGAAGTATTGTCAGTAGCCTGTTAAGGAAAATAAATCAGAATTCTTAAAGTTTGCAGTTTTAACGTGTTGTCATCAAGAGGAAATGTTCATACAACAAATTAGATGATCTGACACCAAATAATATTAAAAAAATATTTAAAACATAATAAGAGAGTTCGTTGCTCACGAAGGGGATAGATAGCTGCATAGATTTAGAAGTAGACAAAGAGAGATAGTTTGAAATACTTAGCTTTCTTGGATTGTTGAGAGAAATTTCTTTGAAGTGCCACGTGCCTTGCTTAGATGCCGATAATATAATTGGCAAGTAATTTTATACTGGCAAGAACTTAAATACTGGTCGCGATGAACAGAAGCGAAACCTTTCACATGACTTATAACACCCTTCTCTTATTAATTTAATTTTTCTCCTCATTTTCTATCAACTTTTATTATAGGCTCGCTACTTTTCTTTTCTTCTTGGCTTACCGGCTAATTACTGTTATTAGTCCAAAAACCATTTCATATAAGCTCGCGAATTCCTTTCCTCCGTATTTGAAAGTGAAGGGAGTTATTATTTCGTACTCACTACACTGTAAATGGCAGGTTATGTCTTACCAAAAACACTTGATTTCAGTTCTCTGCGATCTTGTCCTTATTAACTAATATAAACATTAAGCGATAAAAAAAGAATTTCTCGAAATTAAATGAGTCGGAGCATCTCTTTACAAAGCTCATGATTTGCTTCAATAAAGTAGATAATATAAAAATATTGTTGATAAAAACAGGCACACATAATATTACCTACCAATGCAGTAAGAACTGCAAATGAAAATAGTTTATCAAAACTTAATATAAAATGTATCGTTGCTTTTGTCCTTCTTGTATTTCCCTGTCTCCTTCAATTTATGTCATGTGAATGACAAATTCTCCAAACCAGTTTTCCACATGACGTTCCCAAGAAATTTCCGCTGACTCTTTCGGATACGAAGTATAAGCATGATTTTTGTTTCCATTTTCCATAAAACTTCCTCGTTACTAACACATGGGACATAAAGACAGGAATTTACATTTTGAACTGCAAAATAGCCACAAGAAATACGAACGTGAAATGTCAATAAAGGTATATAGGAACAAAAAATGATCTTTTACGTGCAACACTCATTGTAATGAGTCTGAACATAATTTCGACTTAAAGAATGCAGTCTTAATTAAGAGAGAAAAAGTAATTTATTGAGGCGAAATTATGTAGAAAGTGCATTCAGTTTTTAGTCTTCCCTGGTAAATTTACGCCCAACTTCATACAACATGTAAGCTCTCTCTCTCTGTCTGTCTGTCTGTCTGTCTCTCTCTCTCTCTCTCTCTCTCTCTCTATATATATATATATATATATATATATATATATATATATATATATATATATATGTCCCTTGGTAAGGAGACTGGGCTGACATGTGGAAGTACTGCAATACAGTACCAACCCATGGTAAAGCTGGAGCAAGCCGTTAATACTTCGCCATGTTCTAAAAATCATTTTAATATCGAATTCCGCATATCGGGGACGTATCAGATATTAAGCGGATAAGAACAGATACTACGCCTTGATCTTCGCCAAAAGGCCGAACCAATGGTTGGCCTGGTATTGCAGTGCTTCCAGGAGTCAGCCCAGTTTCTCTACCATATATATATATATATATATATATATATATATATATATATATATATATATATATATATATATTTTAAAAAATAAATTTCGGCGCATTTATTATTTTTATTTATTTTTCATATATTTTATTTATTTTTTAACCCAGATTTTTAAAATTATTATATTTATTTCATTATGTATAATATATTATGTATATTCATATCAATAATATAATAAATATATCGATAATATTATATTCATATGGATAATACAATTGTTCTCCGCAGCTCATTGATTCTGGTAATCTGACCGATCGACTTATGCTTAAGGAACGTCTCAAATGCAAATCTTTTGATTGGTATCTGGACAACATTTGGCCGGAATTATTCCGTTTTGAAGTCAATGTTTCGGCCAGTGGTCAGGTAAATACAGATTTCTATTGTTTTATTGTACGTTGTAAAACTGGAAATAGAAAAACATAATCATATATATATTGTTGTTACTTTGTTAGATTTATAAATTGTCAAGATGTATTCTAGCGAGAAAAATTGTCGCGACGCAGTGAACCAACTTTGCTAGCAGCAAACTTGATTCAATATAATCCCTCCACTCGAAGTTAATGGAAAACGTAAGAGCAAGAAAGTCCAATGCTTATCGCCTGGGGGTTAGCATCGGTTATGCTAAGGGTTTTAAATGTTTATAAACACAAATCCTATGCAGAAATTCAATTTGACAATAAGATTTGCATAAACCTTCCAACCATCCAGAAGTTGAATTATATCTTCAAGAGATTGAACCTGACCTAAAGTTCATATCTGAAACTGAACTCAACAATTTTATTCTAGTTCAAGAATCCACAATCCCGGTTTACTCGCCCCTTAATCACAAAAGAAGGCACTTTAAATCGACATGGCCATATACGTGGGGCTTATATCAATGATGGGTTCTCCTATAGCAGCAATCCCCTAGGATCCACCATGCGTCAACTCGTTCCCATTCTCTTTGTATTTCTTTTGGAAAGAAGAAGTTCCACTCAGACAGCTTATTTCCCAGAAATCTCACTTTGACTCCCGAGAAGATGCTTTCTCTACCACTAGAATTTGAATCACTTCAAGTTTACGATCAACGTTTATCTATCCTACATATCCTTATAATATGTACTTCGTCTCTTTACCTCCTTACAACCTCCATCAGTTAATTTCTATCTTGAGTGGCTCGGGGGCCTTTTATTGAGTGAACAATAATCTAAAATAAACTTTAAGAAAGGCTATTTCCATCCACAATATTGTTCAGATAAGTGAACCTTGTTTTTGTTCACTCGATCAATTCATTTTTGGTCTTTTCTTCAGCCTCCGTCAAGTGAATTCTGTCAGTGAAAAAAGAATTCTTTTGATTTTCGAAATGTCGAAACTATATTGTGTAAAGTTTGCATGAAATAAGTCTCAAAGCTAAACTTTTATTCATTTTATTTCTTTCAGATATTAAATGCAAAAGAAAACGTTTGCCTAGACAACAACAATTATTTTTATCAGAGTCCCCAAAAGTTTTCCGCTCGTGAATGTAACCACATCTTTGCAGAACAAGTAAGAAAATTAACTTTTTAGCGCTCTTAACAACACATTGTTTTCAACTGGTTACATTTGATATGAAACACTTGTCCTTCTTGCCCTTGAGACTTAAATATGCTCTTCTCTCCGATATTATTATTATTATTATTATTATTATTATTATTATATTTTTAAGAGCGTAGGCGATCTTGACTTTCCACAAATTGATTTTTCTTTCTCGTGAATTGCCATGTGTTCTTTGAAAAGATAGCAGAGTGGGGTTCTCGTTGCTTTCTCTGCGGCTTAGAACTCATTTTTCTTCTCTTCGCCTGGTTGCCAGCCAAAACTAGTGAGCCTAGTCTACTCTCTTATTTAACCCATTGGCGGGGTAAGAAGAGATTGTGCGGTATAGCAGCGTACAATGCGTTCTCTGTCTTTGCGTGACAACCAATATATGAGAAGGGAAACTCTAAATTTCAAACCATAGAGATGACAATGGGAAATCACTCCAAAGAGCATATGGCAATTGGATGTGCATGTGGTGTAACGAATATCGACGCTGAAAGTACAATCTGCGGGCCGAGTTCAAATTCAAGTCTAGTCTGTTTATGACACTATTGGAAAGGCGCTAGTAAATTGAAAAACACTAAATTCCAGTAGAATTTTGACCAAAGGGCTGACGGGAACGGGTTTGGTCAGGTGACCAAGGAGGAGAGAGCCCAGGGGGAATTTCAACTCTACGATCAGCCGAGGGGATCGAGCTTGAATACGGAGCGGCCGGAGTGGACGTCATATTTGGTAGTCGTGACCAGGATTGACTCTGAAGACGTCACATGTTGTGTTCAATTTTGCCCTTTGCCCTTGAGAAAGGCATGATTCCATTTATGCTTCTTTTCTATTAAGAGAATTTTTATTTTCTGTAATGTGAACAAAATCTGAACTCCTTCATCGAGTGTGTGTTTGTTTTTTTGTTTTTGGTCTCTTATTATGAAACGTTCAAATAAAATCTACATTTAATCTCGGCAACATCTTAATTATCTTTCGTATCCGTCTACAATTAGTGAAAATCTATTTAATGACGATTACTATGGAATTAATTTGGATTCATGAGACGAACTATCGATATGGTCTCCTTCTTGTATTGGCCTTTTTTCTATGTTTCAAGTCTAAGGTTAACCACTATCTTTCCTACATAACCTGATGAACTTCACTTCTGGTCTTTTCTTTCGCTCATACAACACCGCACAATAACCCTCTACCTTCAGTGGCTCTTGAGACTTTTAGCGGTGTCTATGGCGGCTATGCCTCGATTTCAAATATTTTCACTATGTATAAAGACACTTTCATTTTCCCTTATGAAAATACAAATGTAATGTTTAGAAGAAAAAAAAAACAGGAATCCCTCGATTAGTGCGGTTAATGTGTATATCAAAAACTATAAATAAAAAACAATTTTCAATTACTCTGGTTAAACTGAAGAATGTTTTACCGCACTAATCGAGTATTATTTTGGTATATAAAAATTTTAGCTCACTAACAGAATAGCAGTATATACAGGGATTTCTGTATATATTGTTATAATTCTTGATTTTACATTTTCTAAGTAGGCTGTGTTGTTTTACCACGACACCATTATGGTTCAGCGCCATTCAACTCAGCCATTTAAGTGCCCTGATTGAGACAGTAACGTGTTTCATAACATTACCGTTCGGCGTTCCAGCCCAGGTAAAATTAATATTTCAAATGCATATTTTCAAAGCAAAAAAAATGTCAACTTGTATGTCAATATATTTTCATACCAAAATTAATAGCTTTCATTAAATGCCAAGTGACACTTAACTTTTTCAATTCTCCAATATTCTCTTAACTACATTTGGTGATTTCTTAAATCGTTATCGCGTCAGAAGTTTGAATTTTTACTCTTAATTCTTCCAATCAATTAGCAAGACCCTTGTGGAAATAAGAGAACGGATGGCGTATTTCTGCTCTATTTTTCAGTCACGTTTCTCGCAATTTGTATCCAGTCCGACGAGATTAATTATGCCAGTTGAGTTTCAATATGCTATAGTTTTTGGTTTATTCTCCATCACACATTGTGAATTGTGCGAATACAATTGATTTCCATGGTCAAATTCAGTTGTTTGCCCAATTCCCAGTAGATCACTTTTAGTACCCATTCATGTCTTTTTTAAAACTGTCGACATACAGTGCGGTTCGATAAAAGTGACTCACCTGATTTTTTTACCAAATGTTGAGCTAAATTCAAAGGATAAGCGATCTAAAATCCGAAGAAGAAGCTTTGAAAACTCTTTGAATTCAGCAGTAAGTACTGTCAAGCATCCGTTCAGTATAATGTTCTGGTGATGTTTTTCTTTTCATGGACCTGGTTTCTTAAAACCTATTGAAAAGAACCTCAGGAGCGAGCAGTACAAGAGAATTCTACAGTTTTGTCTGCTCCCTTCTGCTGAAAGGGTGCAAATCGACCCCACCAAGCTCATTTTTATGCAGGATAATGCTCCCTGTCACAAATCAAAATTAATGAAGGAATACTTTGATGAGAAGCAGGTGAGTGTTATGACATGGCCGCCCCAATCTCCTGACCTCAACCCCATAGAAAACTTATGGAGCATTATAAAGTACAGGCTCTCGAGATAGCAGTTGAGCAACAATGAGGATTTGATTGTGAATTTCATACCCGAATGAAATTCAATGCTTGGAGATGAGATTTGCCAGAACTTAATCAAGTCAATGCCAAAAAGGGTTGAAAAGGTTATTCAAAATAAAGGAGGACCCATAGATTATTAAATATTTCGAACTATATTACCTATTATAAATAAATTATACCTCTATTATTCTTTATTTAAAGCTGTTCGGTTACGTTTCTATTGATTACTAGTTGCAGGAAATAAGCGAGTCACTTTTTTTGCACAGAGCTTTTCCCTAAATCTCATTTATATCCAAAATTATAATTATAAATAGAATACCTTAGGGGGAGTAAACTTTTTTACTAGGTGGTCGGGAAGGGGTTTTTATATTAGTAAGATTAAAAATTAGTTTGACCCAAAAACAATAGGCGAAAAGCTTTAAGTAAAAACAATCAGGTCAGTCACTTTTATCGAACAACACTGTAGTTGAAAGCTCAAGTCGGTATTAGGTAGACTTTCCATGCCTAAATATTAAAGGTCGCTTAAATTTACGAGCGCAGTCTGTGACAGCTGAAGTATAGATGTACAGAAACGAAAAAAGTAATCTTGATATTATTGAAAATGTCAAATGAATATTCCAAACAGTTTTATCTCTGCTTTATGATAAGCAACACTTTTGAAACTATCGATCATTTTACCTCGAAATGCTCAATACGCGCACCCAATGAGTACAAACACCGACATGAGAGAGTAGATCGATATTGACAATGAAAGATCTGTCATCACTACGGGATAAAAAGAACGAAACACTGGTATGAAGTTTCTGGGATTTTCCTATCAACACAAATCGAGCAATTCTAGTAAATCGCCCAGACATTATCAAAGACAGAAAAGAAAAAGTTTCCACATTGGTTAACATGAGTGTACCAACTGACAAAAACGTCTTTGCAAGGGTTTTTGAGGAGAAAAAAAACGAAGCAAATACAAAGAACTGAAGATGGAAATAGAAAAAAATGGCACTTCAAAACTGAAATTCTTTCTGTTGTGGTTGGAGCTTTGGGTCTGATAAAGAAAGGAATTTAAGAACAAATCAATAATATTCCTGGTGCACCATCTCTTCAAGAAATCTAAAAAGTACTTCTGACATGCACGGACCATATCCAGAAGAGCTTTGTCCATTTATTATATTTATTAAATTTTAATTACACTAAACACAAATATTAAGTGGAAATAACAAAAATATCACATCCTTCACTTACCCTAAGGTAAAAGGTTATGATTATAAAAGTAATGCAGGCCATTTTTTAATAATAATAATATTATTAATAATAATAATAATAATAATAATAATAATAATAATAATAATAATAATAATATTCTTTGTTTTTTCTGCAGGGCTTTTCCTTAACGAAAAACAAAAAGCTTCGTACTTCTTTGAACTGTGTTGGCACACAGTGTGAAGAGGGCACTTGCTTTGCTGTACTGATTGACTGTTATATTTTATCACTGGATCAATGGGAACACACCAAGGTCAGTAGCTATTTTATTAATCATTTTACCCTCACACTCTTCCTTTTATCTTTTCATCCTTTCTCTCCCTTTTGTCTTTTTTACCGTCTCCCCATTGTCCTTTTACCGCTTCCCCATTGTCCTTTTACCGCTTCCCCATTGTCCTTTTACCGTCTCCTTTTTCTCATTGTCTTTCTTCCGCTTTTCCCTTCCGCCTTTTTACCGCTTCCCTCTTCTTATTGCCTTTTTACCGCTTCCCTCTTCCCATTGTCTTTTTACCACCTCTCTCGTCTCATTGTCTTTATACCGCCTCTCTCTTCCTATTGATTTTTATAAATTTGTAAATAGATACTGTTTATATATCAACTTCGTGTCTGCTTGTATTTCTATCAATCACACGTTTGTGTAATGTTGAGGATTTTGAAGGGCCCCAGGCCATGTTTGAAAACTGACATTTGCTCCCCACGTATTTAACCGATGAATGACTCTAGTACAATAACAATGTTGTCATGATGTAACCCCCACCCCTATCTACTCACTGTCTCGCCTCTTCTGCCCCAGTCGCTAGCGCTGAGTAAAAAGAAGAATCAGGCGGGAATAAGAACTCCTTCAATAAAATGTACAACAGTTCTCTATTGTCGGATGGTAATTTGAGAAATTTATTAATAAACGCTTAAGTAATAACTAGCACGTCGCCTTTCACTCATTTCTGTCATGGGCGTGTCTGTTCGCTCTGGCTACACGAATTGATGATGTGCGCTTTAGCGACAACTGTCTTACGAGGAATCCCAGGCATCTCCAAGACGATATTCTCCTGGGCCTAGCTCCGTGTTTGTGTCTTTGGGACTGGTCAAAAATTTGACATTGATGTATCTAATTTCTCCACCCCGACGGTCTTAATCTTAGGAAATCTTGTTAATAACTACGTGGTACTTGTTTTGAGTCTTCCTAGATATCTTTCTGTAAAGATAATAGTGTTTGGAGATGGACAACATCAACACAAACAAATCCCAAGCTTTGGAATTACCAAAATCCAGATACTTTTTCATTTACAAAAACTTGAATCGTTCTTTTCTCTAAGTACACGCACGTTTTGAACATAAATCTGAATTTAATTTCTCAAAACCTCAGAAATTCGGACAACACATTAATCATGTCTTCTTCTTATCGGCGGGAAGGAGATAGCGGGAGAACCTTGCTTTTGCTCAATTTTACTGAATCTTGGCTAGTTAATTCTGAGTTCGATTTCTGTTGGAACTGCTCTTAAATTCTTATTTTTGTAAACCAAATTTATGACCCGTTACTCTTTTCATTTTTTACCAAACATTCAAAATACTCACCTGAGAATTTTAATAATTATTTTGCAGTTATTATCCCGCCAAATCGCCATCTTGTCATTTTATGTTAACGTTTAACAAAGTCAATGCCCTATTACAATGAAATCCAAATAAAAATCTGGTATTATATGTATCTACTGATAATCCATAAATTCCAACTTAATCACATATTTTAGGACGGTAGGTATTATCGGATTAAGCAAATGTTTGGTTGGAAGAAAAATTCTTGCGGTTTTTAAATAAATTTGATTATTTAGAATTAGCAAGAATTTTCCTTCCAACCAGATCTAAGAAGTTTAACGGTTGTTGAAGTTCTCGTTTTCTCTTGTACGCAGGTAGGCCAACTTCGATCTAACAAAAACCTTTGCTTGGACCTTGATGAAGCGAAAAATGTCATTGCATCTTCTTGTAATGATTTTGATGCTAAACAAATGTGGACTTTCCTTCCTATCTCCACTTGACCAAACCTGAAATCAATTGAGGAAACCCCAAAGGTAATCGATATGAAACGATAGATTCTCTTAATTCCGATTAAAGTCTCGATCCACTTAATCGATGAAAGATATCGATTAAGCACCAAACTGCCGTATTGAACTTGACTATTTCTTGCTTGATTTTGACTTTAGTGATGATACTACCAAAACTTTTTCCAGGCGATCCACAAAGAGTTTGTTTCACAAATCATTCGTTCAGCATACATATATGAGGGAGATGCTGAGAAGCTTTCGGGGAAAATGTCAAAGGTCACAGGAAACAATGTTCAGTGTATGTGGAATCCCATGCATATTTTCCGTCTCCTATCGCACGCGCGCGCGCACACACACACATACATATTTATATATATGTATATATTGACGATTTATTAGGTGTTCTTCATCAAGGAAATAATTTAACTTAATATTGTAAAATTGAAGTAAATAATTGATATGAACTTCTTTATATAAAGGGACAACATGAAATAAATAAATATTATTATTATTATTATTATTATTATTATTATTATTATTATTATTATTTTAATGATTATTATTATTATTATTATTCCGTAAATAAAGATTATTAAAATAAAAATATCACAAATCTTAGGAACCTCTCTATAACACATGGTCTATGCAAGAGAATTCCCTTGGAAGTAATTCAGCTCTACAAGAATAGCATCGAAGCGTCAATTATAAGTGGATCTCACTCTCAGAAGAAAGGACTGGTTCCAAGAATCAAACTGTCGGAGTTAGCTCCTCCTCGGTTGCTTAATCCTTCAACAGGGGTCACTTTCACCCCTGGCTATAAACACTGGCTGACCCTTCGCCGCGATCTCTCTTTTCCACTTAGGCCTTGGGCCGCCTCCTCGCGTGGAGGTGAGGTAAATCTCTCTTTTCAACTAACACCAATATGTGACCTCTCACAGGTACAGCGTTTCCCAAATTCTGGGAACACGCTAAGAACAATACACGTACATACGAACACTCAGAACACACACACATAATTTCTCCATACAAACACTATGTAACTGTTCATGTCTTTGTGTAACTTGTTATTAATATATATTTGTTTACACATATATATATATATGTCTTGTTTGTTTTCTTTGTCTTCTTTGAACTTAATTAAAGTCCAACATTCTCATGTAGCTGGACCGGCTAGCAGGAAATCTTAACCTTTTGATATCTCTTCACGTCTTCAACCCACGGTCCCACTACAGAACTTAAACCAAGCGATGGAAACATCCCACTCGTTCGCATTGGATCCCTTTCCTGGTTCGTCTGTCCTGTTCTATGACAATCAATAAAGCAGAGGGGAAAACAACCCATAGAGTTCTCATACACTTGCAACAGCCATGCTTCACTCATGCTTCAAAGCTATGCTTTACGTAACGCGTTTACAAGAGACAAGGCGATGAAGTGTGACAGCTCAAAATGAATCCACTCATAGCCGCATCAAAGGACGTGCCGTAACCGATGGATTTCATATAGACTTTCACACTTAAAATAAACTTATATTATTAAAAATGAAATAAAGAATAATATAAGTTTTTATTAACCAAAGATAACCTAGTAGAACAGAAATGTTATTTTGTCGCAGACTGGGGCAGTATTTTCATTGGAACGTGGGGTCAGTACTTTGATTGGCTGTCCAGTAAAACAATTTTGATTAACTGATAAATATTCATTGGACGGTATTTAAATTATCCGTGAATTTTTTACGGGTCCAGCTAGTAATCATAAATAAATCAAAAGAAGAAACTGAAACTCTTCATCAGTGTAAGAGAAAAGCTTCTGTTAAAAGACATTTTTTAAATGACAAGAAGGTAGAGATAAAGAAAGAAAATAATTGAGAAGTCATTGCCACTCTCGTCATTATGATAGTGTTCAATTATTGACTGCCTCGTCGAAAGATGTAGTGTGAAATGTATATTTAACCTCATCTACGGAATGGAAAATTGTCACCGCCATGAATATTGCTTACATCTGCAAGAGACAAAGCAGAACTTTCTGGAGTTTCCGAGGCTAAGAAAATTTAACTGCGATAAAATAAAATTTCTGTTTTACTCGGTCATCTTCCAGCATATTTTTACATTAAAGACGCCCGGATCATATGTGCTCACTTTAGCCAAAGGCGACAGGCGAAGCCACTCAGGACTTTACCAAAAATCAACTAATTTCCAGATTTCAATAAAATGTTCAGTAAGTATTAATTTATCAATGTATTAATTTATTAAAAAGAAAAGTAATTCATGAATAGAAAAAAAAAACTTATGCAAATATTTTTGCCTAACAAAGAATTTTGCAAAGATTTCTTGAGAAGGCGTTGCTTGGGATAAAATTTCTGCTTATTCCGCAGTTCAGCGCGTTTGGTTGGTCATGTGATCGCCAGCGGCCAATCAATCTTCTGGTGGAGGAGGACTTTGTCGAGGAATCCTTTGAAGAGGACCGCTTTATAGAGATTGCAGGTTTGTATGGAACGAGAATGAGAACTTTGGAAGAAATTGAAGTCAACATTTTCAGGAGTTAATTTCAACACGTGGAGATATTTTTTATGTATTTTTATAAAATGAATAACAAACATGATTTATAAAAGAGAGAAAATACACCAAAATGTGCACACCGATAACTGGAAAGAGGCAAGAAAGAAAAACATTTATAGGGTTAGCGGTGATGCCCCACGTGACCGGGTGACTAAATTCCCCCCAGAAGAGAAGACAGGACAAGACCTACCACATTCGAGAGAGAGTGAGAGACCAGACCAGACCAGGTGAGAGTAAATACCTAGAAGTAAAACCTTAAATTCGCCAACTACAAACAGCAAAAAATGTCTAGAGAGCAAATAATTACTTTATTCATAATTATATTCTTTCATTTTATGCTGTACAACATAATAGTAATAAATTTTACTATTATTTCTTGGTTCCTCTTTTTGATACGTGGAATTGATGATGGTACTAACAACATTGATAAGTGGAATTGGTGTTACTAGCAACATATTAATTCCTATATTAGAATCTCGACTCTATCTTAGTAAACCGTATCTTAACGGACGTCACAATCTAATGATATCTATACGATCTTGATAAACATCACTGAACTCTATTTGACCGCACATAAGATATGGCCTGTTTGATAATACTATCTTCAAAACAGTAATTTTAGCACGGACGAACTCGTGAATAGCAACTCTTAAAATTCAATCCACGAACGAGATTGTTCGCCCTGCGAGTTTGTAGGAATCCTTCTACTCGGTTTTTCGTTGAATGTTAAAATTTGGAGTGTCGGGATTCGTTACATTAACAAAATATCGTTAAAGGGTCGCTCGTAATTTGGCCGTCTAGAATAATCACACGATTTTCATTGAAGGAATAAAATTCTGTAGAAAAGACAACGTAGTTTCAACAAATAAACATAAATTTAATATAACGACAAGAATACAAGCAGTTGATGATAGATTGGAAAGTAATGTCTTTTTGTTTGGATTAATAAAGATCTGAAATAAAATATAAATTCTCTTTGTGTACGTATGTGAGAAACAATAAAATGTTGTGATATGTGTGTTTGTATGAAAAAGTCAACATGTGTGTGCGTGATTCATAGTAAAAACGGATACGAGAGATAGGAATTGTATCTGACTGTTGGCGATGTTGCCGTAGTCTGAAGTTTGTCAACGCTGTCGCTTTTAACATGAGGTCATGAAGATCATCAGCGAGAGTTGTGTGGAGTTTGGTGACGGCAGCGTGTATATTTTGGGGGGAAGGGATTTCGTATGTTTTTATACACTTTTTCCGAACAAAATCGGCTCCAGAAATAAATTATTTATTTATTCCTAATTGGCCCTAAAAGGGCACGTGGTATGTCTTCTACTACGTCCGTACGATATTTGGTTGGTATCTACCTAAAAATAATGATGACTAATACAACAAACATTCTGATTTGTAATCTATGATTTTATTGGTGTGATTGGTTTATAAATATTGTATTTGATATTTTCGTGGATACGACAAGTTCATGCCCGTGTTTATAAAAAAAAAATTTAAAATATTTTAATTTTATCATTGATTTTATGCAAATAATTTTTATTTGAGTGTGAAATAAAATATAAAAAATCTGATTATCCCCGAACCACCAATCTCAAATTCTACTTTTTATCAATGATATTTTTATCGTGTTTTAGACACGATAATTTCAACCAAGTACGAGCACTGGAAGTATTTATAAACTAGTGCAAGTATACAAATCTAAACGAGTATAGTAGCAACTGATACCAAATCAAATTTTATGAATTAGATCAAACGATGTTAGTGAAATATCGAGAAAAGTCTATAGCCTAAAGATTAATTTAAAATACTTTAAATAAACGGACTTCCAAAGATTCGCGGTTCTTAAAGTTTAAAATGCATTTTTAAAAATGAAAAATCTTCCTTAAAGCTTTTATTTTTGTTTTAATTTCAAACTAATGAATTAAATTTAATATTTTCAATAAGCAAACTACTTTGCTCTATTTTACAACTAATTTAAATTTAGTGGAATGAGTTTTTGTTTTAAAATTGCAAAGCATCGCTGATTTTAGCGGCATTTTTAGACATTTTCATCACATTCTCTTTATTTTCAAAAATAAAATATACTTTTCTCAAATTTTATTTGAGGAATATTAGCTGATTTAAAGGTTAATTAATCTGATTTGAAACAAATATTTTAAGTTTAACATCCAGAAAAGCATTTTTTTAAAACACGGCGGTAGCTGTTTATTTTAGGTGTAGACAGCCTCAATGGCAGATGGGAGTTTATCTAATGTTTTTCTACGATTGACATATCTGTAAAATTTACTATAAGAATATAACGTGAGCGCTTTTTATATGATTTTTAACTACCTAGTAATCTTAAAAAGTTTGGAAAATGTAATGATTTTATTGAATTTTAAGTACTTTGGCTTTTTTAAATATTGGGCGTCGATGAGTTGTATTTACTTAATAACTATATCACCTAACCTCCAAGACAAAATTTTAAATGATTTAAAATTTTAGAAATTATTATAATTAAAATTTAAAAAAAAATAAAAACAATTCTTGTAAAAATTCATTATTCATCGAAATTTTTTTTCGTAAGACAATTGTGTCCATAATATATCTTATTAATAAAATCAATTAAAATCTTATTAATAAAATCAATTAAAATCTTATTCATAAAATCAATTAAAATCCTTTCTAATTAAATAATGTCTTAGTTTTGTAGAATTTTTTTCTTTTTACGGTTCAGAGCAGATTTTCAGTAACTGGGGTTCTGTTTTACTAAAATAAATTGACGATTCCCCAAGAAGTTCTGCTTTTAACTAATATAAACATTTATCTCTACAAAATTTAATTTCTCGAAATTCCACAAAATTAAATACGAGTGGGATAAGAGATGTCAAAAAACAAAAAAAAATTACCAAAATTTTCTACAAGAAATAATTTCTAAAATAACTTCATTCATTTGTGAATAAGTTATGAAAGGTTCATTAAAATCTAGTAATTATTTAATTTTTGCAAGAATTTCCAAATCACTGAGGTTTTTTTTACCACAAAAAGACGCTACAATTCCTTATATTAATCTTTGGCCATTGCACTGACGCAAAAAAAAAGAACTAAAGTTTCGAACGTTCTAAAAAGTATCAAGGACCATATTTTTTTGCATAAAAAAAACTTTTACCATTCCTCTTAATAATAACAAAGATTCTGACGATAAAACTTTTTTCTTCAATGTCTGCTTTTCAGCGAATCAGTAGCGGTACTTATTTAAATATTGATTAAAAATATAGATTTCTAATTAATAAATTTAAACAAAAGGGGCATCTCGACGTGATGTAATGGCTAGCAAGCTTATCTCGCATGAGATATCTAATTAGTGAGTTCGATCCTCACTAGGTGCCCTATACTTTCGGCCTTATGCCACATCTAAGTTGCGCTTAGAAAATCACCATACAAAAGCTGGCGAGCCATCGTACAAAGAATAGAGACTCATTAAGAAAAAATGAAGCTTTGATGCGCAACATTGCAATCGTAACAAATCGTAGTCGCCTGTTTAAGACCCGTGCGTATATAGCATCATAGTCATAGAGCAATTTTAGAAAACTGATTGTTTTTACAATAGACAAATTAGAAATCATGACAAATTAAAAATCAAAATCATTTAAGGGGAGAGAACTTTAAGTTATGTCGCCTAAGGGAGAGAACTGAATTTGCTACTGAAAAAAAAAAATGTAACCAACACTAAGATGATAAAAAAATAACTTATCAATAACACAACAATAATATGTTACATAAAATGTAAAGACTGATACAAGTATTTATATAGGAATATTTTAAAAGAACAAACAATTTAATATCAATGACATATCCTACAATTAAGGAAAAAACATACTGAAAAGATTTCTTAAAATCACTTCACTCGTCAAAATGCGGCACCAGAAATTCCACAAAAAAATTTCTATATGTGGCCTTTTGTGTGTACGCATTGCATCCGATTTATAAATTACCTGACCAAATAAGGCAAGCAATAAAATAAACATACATAAAACGTATTCACACGAATCTGGAAGTTGAAATTGGAATCAATAAGTTTGTAATATATTTCTTCTTTTACATAACTTATACAATTAAAGGAAAATAACAAACATACAAAAAAAAAAAACGAAGAATATTTAAACAAAATATGAAAACGTAGATGTTACTAAAAAATATTCGAGGGTTCTACTCAAAATAAATAATGGAATCGCTTAAGGATAGATAGGGTTACTAAGTACACAACGTTCGTGCTTCTCCCATTGTGTCTCGGTATGAAAATATTCCATCCTTACAACACCTATTATAGACCTGGCCATGAAAAAAGAATAGAGAAATTAGGTTGAATGTGTGGCATGTTATTATTATTATTTTAAGTAAATAAAAAAATATATAAAATAATGATAATAATAAAAAATTATAAATAAAAAAATAAAACAATAATTTTTAAACATTGTTTAAAAAAAAAAAAAAAAAAAATAAAAATAATAAAAACTCTCGCTGCATGCAACAAAAACTGTTCCGGTCGGAAATACAGACATCCTGCAAAAAAAAAAACGTTAAATTCAATCTCTTCAACACGAACTTTGGTACGGGCAACACGTGTCCGACTTCTCTCTGTGATGTAGCCTGTAAAACTAAGGAATAAATTTCTCCCTTTTATCGCATGTACCATGAAACAATTGTAACATAAAAAATACACACAGAAATATAATTAAATTGTATGAAATTCACATAAGATTTACCATGTTTTTTCTGATATTTCTGTACGTTTTATTTCCTGTCAAGTATGATTTCATCGAGGTGAACACGCGACTAATTTCTCCTACGATGTGAGAACCTCCACAAGTGCACTGTTTTTGTGAGGTTGCCTTTCCTTTTCTGTGAATTGCTAAGACTTTTTAGCCAAACTTTTAAAACTTTTAGACTGACTGTTACTGAAGCCCGACCTACACTCCGTTTTTACAGAAAAAAAGAAATAGATCTATACCTTTAAATGTCAGAATTTGAACTTTAAGAGCCACACATCCTATATATATATATATATATATATATATATATATATATATTAATTTGTATCAGTCTATATTTCTGAGATAAGGTATTATGTACACTATTTAATCCTAGAATAAATAAATGCTACAATTGAATCATATGCCTTTTTGTTCCTACTATGCGTGAACGAGACTGTTCTTGTGTAATCCTAGAATAAATAAATGCTACTTTTGAATCATATGTCTTTTTGTTCCAACTTTGCGTAAACGAGAATGTTCTTGTGTAATCCTAGAATAAATAAATGCCACTTTTGAATCGTATGTTATTTTTTCGTAATTTGCGTGGACGAGAATGTTCTTGTGTCATCCTAGAACAAAATAAATGCTACTTTTGAATCATATGCCTTTTTGTTCCTACTTTGCGTGAACGAGACTGTTCTTGTGTAATCCTAGAATAAATAAATGCTACAATTGAATCATATGCCTTTTTGTTCCTACTATGCGTGAACGAGACTGTTCTTGTGTAATCCTAGAATAAATAAATGCTACTTTTGAATCATATGTCTTTTTGTTCCAACTTTGCGTAAACGAGAATGTTCTTGTGTAATCCTAGAATAAATAAATGCCACTTTTGAATCGTATGTTATTTTTTCGTAATTTGCGTGGACGAGAATGTTCTTGTGTCATCCTAGAATAAATAAATGCTACTTTTGAATCATATGTCTTTTTGTTCCTACTTTGCGTGAACGAGATTGTTCTTGTGTCATCCTAGAATAAATAAATGCTACTTTTGAATTATATGTCTTTTTAATCCTACTTTGCGTGAACGAGACCGTCCCCATTCGCTATTTTTTCCAAATGGCAATAGATCACGTTCAGAAATATTATTATCATGATCACAAAAGCAAAGTTTGAAGAAAATGTCAGCCATATTTCATAGATTTTATTTTTTAAGCAAATAAGAAGTATTAGTTGTTACCTAACGACAAACATTGTGTTGCACGATGTTATTTGCAACCTGTTGGTTTTTATTATTAACTCTCTGCCAGTACGATCTTTGAATTCACGTTCTTTCATTATTCTCGGAATTCTTCGGACAGGTATTCATATATTTGCTGTTCACAACGTTTCATTCATTAATCTTGCAGCCTCGATAAGCCTTCTAAATTTATAATCATTTTTCTGCTCGCTTGCATCCCTGCTTCCAATGAAAGCGGATGAAATTTTCTGTTTGAAATTGTTTAAAGATTGCTAGATGCAATCAAAACTTTTCAAGCCGTGAAATCTTCTCCAAATAATCGCCAAATAATTCACGCGTTGAAAAGTTTCGATCGAAGAAAAAAAAAGAAGCGTATTCAAATCGTCCATATAATTAAAAAAAAAAAATTCTTCATCTCAGGACGTTAAAAATAAACCACTAATTATTAAGCTGATAAAGAATACTTCCCCCAGTTAAAATAACTTTTTTCATGTTACTCGTAAACCTTTCTCTTAAGGCCGTCATATTATCTATTTAAGTATTTTATGTCGTCAGTCGTTGATGTTGAAAATGATGAATGGTAAAGTGAATTTGACCGTAAACAAAGGAGAATTTTATTTGTAAAGTCGTAGTGATTCTTTGGAAAGTCCAAAAAATAAAAAATAAAAACTGAGATAATGATGTTAGTTCGAAAACGATTTCTTATGTATTTAAGAGAAAACAACCTAATGAGAAAAAGAGAGTAAGGTTGGTATTATAACATTAATATCTACCCGCACGCATACGTCGAAAATGTACAAATTATTCCCAAAATGACTTACTGAGATCCAAAATGATGAAAAAAAAACAAAAAAAACAGCACACGCAAAGGCAAATTTTTCAAGTGGCTAATCTGCAATAGATTATCTACAAACATAAGATTGATGGAAAAATAATCAACATAATGTCCCTTACTTTAGTTTTGTTTCATTATGAAAAGACATATGACTCAGCAGAAAACGCAACGGTCTTTCATTCACGACGCGAGCAAAGTATTAACGCAAACAAATTAATTAGAATGTATCCGACGAGACAAAGGCGTAGATAAAAGATTGGCAATATAGTGAGACAAAAAATATGATAACACTTAAACTATTTACAGCAGACCTTTTCGAAAATGAACTGAGAAGGAATGAGAGTTATCATAATCCAAAGATGGATATGCAATGTGATAGGTCCTCATCTGGCATCTCGACTCCAGTCACTTTCTTACAGACGTGATGTAGCTTCCCTCTGTCTTTTCTACAAATATTTTCATGGCAACTGCTATGACGACTTATTTTCACTGGTAGCTCAACTGCATGAATTGAAGCGTGCTACTAGGTTGGCATGTCGGTCCCACCCTTTCACTGTCGAAACAGTTAAATGGAACCGAATCTTCTACTCCAACAGCGTCTCTATCGCACTTCCTGACAGTGGAACTCCCTTCTTCTTACTTGCTTCCCTGATAGCTATGATTTTCAAATAGTCAAATATAATGTCAATCAACATCTTCTGATGCCTTGATCTTGATCCCAGTCGTTCTCTTTATCCTTTCCTCAAACAACACTTTTTTTACTTTTACTCTCACTCTCCGTAACCCTTTGCGTACTTGTGGCACTCCCGCCTTTAAAAAAAAAAAAAAAAACTTTACAATTTACTTACATGTTACCAAAATCTGGATATGTTATCATTGGATGAATTACAAGAAATACTAAATGACTTGAGTTAGGAAAGTTTGAATGTTACGTTTTAAAAAGAACGAAGACAAAATCTTGTTCAATTGTAACTATCCCGAAAAGAGCATCAAAAATAGAAGATGAAAAATTGGAACAAGTGCAATTCTTACGAGTCGTGATAAGATTAAAGTAAATAACGAAATTAAATAAGACATCGGATAACGAATATGGAAGGAGAATTTAACACAAATCGATATAAGGAAAGGTTCCTTGTAAATATGCTTAAAACGTGAAATGTATAACGAATGTCTGTTGGCAGCTCCGTAAGACGTGTGAGTGGGAGAAGCAGGGAAATGAAGAAAATCAATTGGAAACAAATCCAGAGACACACAATAGAAAGAGCAATGTTAGGGAGAGATATAAAACGGATGAGCAAAAACAAAAATAGAAGTGGACAGTAGACATAGCAAGAAAAAAAAACGATTAGTAGATGGAGTAAAAGGTTACTTCATTTTGTAGTAAATATTGCAAGAAAAAACATGACAAAAGATGGAAATGTGAAATAGAGGAAATTGGTCAGAGTACCATTATAGTCGTCAGGGGAGGATATTAGAAAGGCTTTTCTCCTGCAATTAACTTGCAAGAGTTTATATTATTTTACAGTGAAGATCACCCTGTACAAGGCTCGGGATCCACTTGAGCTAGAGGGTTACAGAGTCTATGCGGATAGGAGGGGAAGATAACTGTTAACTCTAGACTTCATCAGGTGTCGATTCCACGAGGCAGTGGCTCGCGGAAAGCTGTTTGGGCAGGACTTACTCCTCACCGATGGAGGGAATGAGTGTGTGCTTTGTTATAATGTAAGTAGAGTATGTCGGATTCTAGCCATGAATGTTACAATTGGTGGAACCAAGGAATATATTTCGTCCGAGCACTTTCCATTGAAGTAGCGATAGAGATGTGAGAGACGCGCCACATCCCGTCTGTGAGGGAGGGGTTGGAGGGTGAAAATAATTCACCACCCACAACGACTCGAAGACGCTTTTGGACTCTATCGAGACTGGAAGGTGAGGCCTTGACGTCTTCCCTCCAGATATGAGAACAGCAGTGCCCCATTTTCGGTCTGATCTGACTCTTGTAAAGCTATAGGATAACACGAAAAGTCGGATACTAACTGGATCGATACAGTGAACCGACCGTTTTTCCTGCATCTTTTTCAATGGACCATATGTACGAGTTCCACTTGATGTCATAGTAAGTTTAAGACCCAATCGTATCTGTCTGTTTCTGAGATGAGGTATTATGTACACTGTTTAAATTATCCGGACTATTGTCCTCATCTTTCTCGACATATTTATTACAACGTTTCGGCCGTTGTACGCTCCGTCCTTCTTCAGGTGGTTGGAATGTCGAACTGAACCCTTTATTTCACTCACTGGGGTAGACTGTTCTAGTTCCACGTGCCATGTTTAATGGATGTCAGTTGTCAGTTATCTCCTGTTAAAGGCGTTAGTTAGATCCAGTGACAGGACCCAAAGAGTGTGAGTTCAATACCCAGTTAAGGTAGTGGAGAACTTGGAGGGGGGAATTAACAGGAGATAACTAACAACTGATATCCATTAAACATGGCAGGTGGAACTAGAACAGTCTACCCCAGGGAGCGAAATAACGGGTTCAGTTCGACATTTCAATCACCCGAAGAAAGCCAGAGCGTACAACAACCGAAACGTTGTAATAAATATGGCGACAAAGATGAGGACAATAGTCCGAATAATGTAAATAGACCCAATCGGGTTATCCATTCATCGTGACTAATGGTAGTTCGGAGTTTGATTGGCGATGACGAAATGTAACTAGTTTCGTTTTTCGAGGGATTGAATGTAACAAACCAGTTTTCCCCAGAGCTGTTAGAGCTAGATCGGATGATAGATCTGCTCCAAATCTCTGATCAGCGTCCTATCGTCGGTATAGATACTCACAAATGATCTGAGTATACTCTTAGGCAGATCATTTATGTAAAGGAAAAAGAGGGTTGGTCCGAAAAAGTGACACCTGGAGTATCCCTGCGTTGATTTCTAGGACCGCCCGGATGACTGGCTGGTAACCACTACCTTCAGTGACCTACTCGTTAGGAAGGACTTTATAATTGAGATGTCTCTTCCAGTGGTTCCATAGCTAGAGGGCTTGAGCAGCAAACCTTTGTGCTACACTGTATCAAAGGCCTTCAAATATCTGATGCTAAGTTCCTTGAGATGTGTTTGTTGTCCCCTGCCTCACTGATTCTGTGAGTAATGGAAGTTAGGACATCAGCAACGCATCGGACCGATCGAAACCAGTACTGCTTGTTGCTCAGGAGGCTGTTCCTATCTTGTCATGGATTATAGCCTCAAAAATCTTACTAATAATACTGAGGAGACTGGTAGATCTATATTCAGAGGGGTCAGTGCTCGCTCACGTTCTTGAAAACAGGGCATACGCTTCAAACTCTGTACAGGCTTGGAAAGGATTTCTACTTCAAGCAGCAGTTAAATAACTTCGCTAGAATCGGAATAGTTCCGGGTTGATATTCTCAACCATTGGAATTTTGTCTGGGACAGTGGCTTTCTTAGAGTCAACTCTTTTAATAAGTCTTGAAACTTGTCGGACAATAATGAGAATATTCCTGAGAGTGTGCTCAGTGAGACATGGCAAGTTAAGGAGGTGGCCTTTGTCATCTAACATGAATTCGAGGCGAATTTGGAGAGAAGTATCAGGCTGTTTATTGATAAATTTCCCCGAAAATTACGCACATCTGTGGAAATCACTTCCCTATGAAATGAAGAAACTAATTTCTTTTTTCTTTCTTTTACATTTAAGTTTAAAGGAAAATTTGTTAGCTAATCACTACACTACACGCACATCCTCCACACACGCACATCCACACACACACACACACACACACACATATATATATATATATATATATATATATATATATATATATATACATACAAGCTTGCGAGTAGCGTTGTGTTTAACGGTGCGTATAGAGAATCGACATATCAGGTCCAAGATCCATCAAGTTCCACGGTAGTTGCGTTTCATTTCGCGTAGATCACATTAGAAGAAATTACGGAGACTTTCTTCTGCTGTGACATGGGTTAAATAGCAGGGGAGACGAAACTTTCTAGCCTTGGTTGGCAACCACTCTAGGAGAAGGCGGGTTTTTGGCAACTTCGTGGCAAATGGTGCACTATTCCTCTGTTATCAGCTCTTCTTAAAAGTGTGGCGGGCTATACACACGCCATTACTACATGAATCAAAACATCTGTAGCGGTAGTCTAGCGGTCCAATTCTAAAACAGAACTGATAGGCACTCATATGACAAAATCGACGGAAGGCTTCAATATGTAAATGCATACATATATATATATATATATATATATATATATATATATTATAATTTTGAATTAATGCTGTGAACGTTAGAATTTATATATTATGTTCGTTCTCATTACATTCGGATATATATATATATATACATATATATGTGTGTGTACATAGGTGTGTGTGTACATATATATATATGTGTGTGTGTGTGTGTGTAGTATTTTTTCCAAGCGTATCTTATATGTGGCACAAAGCCAAAAGTGAGGACCGAACTCACTACTCAGTCGTAATTGATCTGTCGAGAGACGTTTGCTAAACCATTACACCACGTTAGTGCCCAAATGATTTTCTA
This sequence comes from Acanthosepion esculentum, assembly GCA_964036315.1. Lineage (NCBI taxonomy): Eukaryota > Metazoa > Mollusca > Cephalopoda > Sepiida > Sepiidae > Acanthosepion > Acanthosepion esculentum. Next base: position 4,430,766 of record OZ038477.1, read on the forward strand.
AGCGTAGCTTAGATGTGGCACAAGACCAAAAGTGTGGGGCACCCAGTGAGGATCGAACTCACTACTCAGTCGTAACTGATCACCGGCGAAACGGGTCATTAACAAAAATTTACATTTCGTGTCATCTTCCTATATATATATATATATATATATATATATATATATATATATATATATATATATATATATATATATATATATATATATATATATATATATATATATATATATGTGTGTGTGTGTGTGTGTATGTGTGTGTGTGTGTGTGTGTGTTCAATTGATGTTCTTACATATGTTAAGATATATTAAGACATACGTAGTTAAAATGGTGAAAAAATCTGCTTAAAGGACGTTAAGAAATAGTGTAAATTGTTCATTTTAATTATGTGCCACATTCCTTTTTATAAATTATGAAATTTAATCAAAACCCTACGAACTGTTGTTTTATTTCACATCGACAAAAGTTGTAAATCCATCCGACCCGTGTCCAGAAACGGAGTAGCAAATAATCTGTTCTTGTTGAGGTCCATTCATACAGGAATTTGTTTGTACAGTTTGGATAAAGCTGAGGAAATATGTTTCAGCCAGTACAACAACCCCTCCCAACGACGACACGATTTCTTCTAATTTCGATTTCGTCTCCCTGGACATTTCTCTTCATTTGCAACCCCGCCTCTCTCTCTCTCTCTCTCTCTCTCTCTCTCTCTCTCTCTCTCTCTCTCTTTCTCTCTCTCTCTCATCTTTTGCCTCCTTACATATGAATTAATGTTTAAAAAAAGACATGATAGCACCAAATTTAAAAGAAAAATCAATACCTTCACTATTCATCAGGCCAGTGCTTAATCTGATATTGATCTTTCATTGATACGTGCAAAGGACCGGCAAATGAAAAACGCACTCTCCACGAAATCTGCACGAAGCGATGGTTTAATTGAAAAAGTGCTCAGGTGTGGGGATGAGGTGTAAGCATGGAAACAGGCAAGCGGTGATAAAATTATTTCTGTGCACCACAAGCAGTTTTATTTAACTCTCTCTTTCTCTTTCTTACTCTCCCTCCCCTCTCTCTCTCTCTCTCTCTCTCTCTCTCTCTCTCTCTCTCTCTCTCTTTCAATTGATCTCCCTATATTTTTAATCAGACGACCCGGTTTTTCATTTTCTTCCCTGGAAATACATTTTGGTAAGTCAATTCATGAATCTAACTATTTTTTCTTATCTCACCTGCATTCTCTGTCACCGAGCAGCGAACCATGTGGCTTTGTATCAGACGATTTTAAACTTAATATCTATAGAATATAGAATTTTGGTTTTAGTCATTTCATCCCAAGCAAGGCAACAGAGACACTAAGACACGGGAGGGGGTACTAAGTGTAAAAGAAAATAAAGAAAATTATTAAGGAGTGAGAACAATAAAAGAACAGAATTTAAGAGGACAGAAGATAACGATTGACATTGCATTAAATTTTTCAAGATCAAAGTTGACTAGAAAGCAAGAAGCCGGAACAAAGTTCCACGAGTGAGAAGTGTGAGAAAGAAACTGTTAGCATAGAAATTACTGTTGCATCTAACCATTTCGACTGTAAAATGATGAGACCCTACCGCCAATCTAGTAATGCGCTTAAATTCATAGAATCTAGGTACCACAGAAGAGAGTTTATTGGAAAATTTACCATGAATTAATTTATAGAAAAGGAACAGAGAAGTTACATTTCGGCGGTGGGAAAAGGGACTGAAGTCGAGATGACTGGTCAGGACCAATAACATTGCGGATTATTCTTTGGATTTTATCAAGGATTTCTAAATATATAACAGATACATCAGATCTTATGTGACAACAATATTGTAAGCATGAACGAATGGTAGACTTGTAGATATGTAAGATAGGTTCTGGCGAGAAAAGTCGTCAAGCACGATAGAAGGAAGGAAACGTTGTCATTGGAAAAGCTTAACCAGAAATTGTAAATTTAGATATCGAAATTCGGATAATTTTCAAGATCTTCTTGTTACCCAGAAGATCTTGTGAAGATACGGAAGGAGATTATCTGCATCTGGTCGAGATAAGTCACGAGGGTTACATGACAGCTGCATAGTGATGTAAGCGGCAATCAAATTCAGTTTCTTCAGCAGATAAACGGTAAGGTTGTTTCCTTTAACCTGGGCCCCACCTTGGCCAGGCCAGAAGCTAGATTTGACACCTAACAACTTATAAGCTCATGGTGCCATTTCCCTTTGAGAATATTTTTCACCAGATATACAAACACCACCTGGCAGTCCTTAATTTGGGAAAAGCCAAGACTTGCTGTTTCCCGTTCATGGAATATGTTCTCGCCTGGGACATAGATGAATCAGGCGCGTTTGAATCTGGAGCCCTAAACATGGCTTCTCCACACACAGCAGAATGTCCATATTGTATGTAAGACCCTTCTTTTTTGTTTCTCCTTACACTCTGCTTAACTGTGTAGATATATGTGATATATTATTCTACGTGTGGGCCACTTGTATATATAATTTTGTGATAGAATGGTAGATGTATATTTTGTAATTCAAATTTATCAGTAGAAAAGAAGTCAGTTATAACACGGGCGTTGATGATGATACCATTAATACCAAATACGATGGTATCAAATATAAAAGTGATTTAATGACGAAAGAAAATATCGTATGATACCGATGCTTTGTTGTGTCACGTCTCGTCAAGTGTAGAACCAAAGTAGGAAAGGACAAAAAGAAAGGTTACTAAAAAGACTTTGCTAGCATAGGTGGGAAAATAAAGTTTCAGATTATAGGGAATACAGCAAAATAGCGAGTAGAGTTTACACGAGGTTCTGTTTCTAAAATGAACACATGCTTGCTTGTCTGTATGTTGCTTTAAAATAGAATATATAAGGAATCGCTGAAGTGAGAAAACATCACATCAGCTTTCAGTTTGGTAGATACCATGTTGAGAGCTGATGCCATCGGTGGGGTGGGGGTCATTAATGAAAATTTAATTGAGTTCTAGTTGGGAATATGGATACTCCAGAAGACTTAAGAAGACGTATGTAAAGATAAGTGAACATTGAAGTCAACACTCAGAGGCGACAGGCTGTTTCATGCTGGATGCAATCATCAGGCCGCCTTTATATATATATATATATATATATATATATATATATATATATATATATATATATATATGTCTTGTTTTAAAAATGACAGTGTACGTTCTTTATCTTTAGAAGGAATCTTTTTGTTCAACACTTCTTCGAGAAAGATTCGTTGAAAAAAAATAACCAAAAAAAAAAACGCAAACATTGCAAAAAACAAAAAAAGTAAAAAAAAAAACTTCATTAATTGTGAAACTGAAAAAGTGCGGGTTCAAATAAGGAGGCACGACTAAAATAAATTTATTACTGAAACAATAACTCGAGGAAACCTCAGTGACACAATTCTCGACTTAAAGGTTGAAAATATCAGTCCAGAGGAGCGTCTCGAAGAAAATCAAGGTGTGAGTCGCAAGCAGCATGCTGGTAACGAAATGAGGTCTAATGAATAGGAGGTACCTGATTAAAAGATGATTGGAGCGAAATATTAATGGATTCTACAGACTGATTATAGTTTCCAAGAGGATAAATTCAAACTCGGGATTTTTTCAGTCAAAACAATTTTTCTGTTTTTGTTCTTGATTATTGTATCGTTGATTCATAATTGTCTCACTTCTCTGATAATTTCTTCTCTTCCATCAACTTAGCCTTAAGTCCAGTTTACCTCTCATTGCATCACATGTTCAAATACTCAAGAAGAAAGAGCCGTTGAATGCCATGATTCTTTTTCCATATGTATAATATAAGTGCATTTCAATGCTAAAGAGACAAGAAATGTTTTTTGGGGTTGATCCAATTCTCAAAATCGATCTTCCAGTGATTAAATATTAGAATTATTTTACAGATTAAAGCAAATGGAGTAACGATGCGTCAAGTGTAGTGAACTGCAGGTGAATATGTGGAATGGAATATCTTTCGGACGGGCCGAGAACTTTTCAGCACGCCTTCATAGAGGCATTATCTCAGTCATGTTTGACAGAAGGACACAAGAGATAATCCCTCCCACAGATCGAATTCACTAAACAAATGAATAAGAGAACCATGCGCCAACTATTGCTCTACATCAGGTGTCTATTTATAAGCAATACGCAACGGACGATTGTGAAGAGTTCGTTCTTTAATAGGGGTGATGTCTATAAAGATAGATTTGAATCAAACATGTTATTATTAGTTTAATGGATGTAAATGCAAGATCTAAATATAATTTCAGCTTTTGGTCTGTTCATTTTCGCACTGATGCTCTTGTGAAAGCCATGAATCTGTCTCTTCTCATCCCAGCCATGATAGTAATAGTAGAACTGATGTGACACTATTTAGCTACGGTGGTTAATTGATTTATTAATTAATCACAGAAATTAATAACGGGAATTACTTAAAGCAAAAGATAGATCGAAAGACATACTGAGCGACATTAATTGTTTCTTTTTACAAACAAAGAATGGGTAAAAGATATTTTTTTATTTGTTTTCATTTGCGATGCGGGAAAGCGGAAAGTCGTAGGAAAACATATCTCAGGTCTGTCAACATTAATTAATATCCTGATAAGAACAACGGTTTTGACCACACGTATAGCTGGCACTCGAAATTTCGAATGTCGGTCAACTGCGTGTGAAAAAAGAGGGTCAACGGATTTCGGTTAAAAAGAAAGACAAAATTAATCGAATCAAGCGAAACAAAAACATTGATATGGAAAAAACTGTGTATACGACAAAGGATTTCTGTCGCCAGAAATGGTCACCTGGACAGTTGAAACGACAGAAGGAAAAGGGATTTTGTTCGTCAAATAAAAACCACCACCCAGTTATGGGTTGATTGCAATAGTTAAAAAGTCAGCAATAAATGCGCTGGACAATTACCAGATGTCTAAATTCAGATAAAAGAATTTTACGATCACACTCTGTGGGGTCTAAAAGAATTCCGTTGATAACAGAAAGGATTTTTTTAAAATTATGGCAATGTGGCATTCATAAAGATTTTGAATGACCACAGGAAAAGAATAATTCTTTTTCTTTCTTTTCTTTTTCCTTGGAGTGTCAATGTAAGCTAACACCAGCCTAGCCACACCCACACCAGGGTAGCATGAAGTGGTAGGCAGAGGTGAAAAATATGAAAAGAAGGAGAAACTTGTTGACGCCCACGAGGAGGTTGGTGTGAGGTACCAATGTGAGGAAGGATAAGCCTAAGGGGATAATTCTCATCCGACCTCTCCTCACAGAAGGTGAAGATATGAGAAGGAAAGGAATTGTTGTTGACGCCCCTCGAAGGGTTTGGTATGAGGCACCGGTATGAAGAGGAAGGTTTTTAGGAGGGTAATTCTCCTCCGACCTCACCTCACGAAAGGGGGACCACCCCTCTAAACAAAGAGCGATAGATTTCCAAAAATGGAAAGTGATACATTTTCCTGTCCGAAAACAAAGAAAATCCTTATTGGGGATTTGAAATTATCGAAAAACCCAGACCGCGTCTGGCCCCACACCGGGTTTTGGTCGACGTCCATATAAATGAACGTCCCCGGGCGTTCAGTCAGTTCCAGTTCCAGTTCGAGAGTTCTTCAGACACAGTTCGACAGTTGCAGTTGGAGTTGCAGCTGGGAGTTGAGAGTTTGAGAATAAGCCTCGCAGCAGGTGACCGCACGAATTCCACGCCTTTCGACTTAGACTTCTAGCCAAGAACAGTTCAGTGAAGTCGACTTAGATTTTTCCACCAAAGCCAGTTAACAAACATCGATTGAAGATACCAAGGCCAGTTTTAGCAAACATCGATTGAAGATACCAAAAGCCGTTTACTGAAACACAACTTAAGATACTAAAACTCGCTAAGAAACGCAGAAATGTCACAATCCATAGACGTGGGCTGGGAGAGAGAGACGTACCACTGTATCCAACAAACAGATAGAAAGTAAATTGTTATTCCTTAACAACATTCGAAAATCCTTGAATTGTTCCTTTATTTTTCTTCTACATTCATTTGTGCAGCATCAACCTTGACCCGGATTCGGCTCGCACTACGGCCCGACGCCTGATTGATCTCGACAACCTAAAATCAAATCAAAACCTGGGTAGGTTGGACCGAGATCAAAGTAGTTGCTTCAGTAACCAGATGTTGGGGGCGAGCTGGGGACGACAAGGCTGATGCCGTATCTAACCAGACATCATCTGCGGCGAAGACAAGAGTTAGAATCTCACATCCGATGCCGTGGTAACCAGCAGGATTAGAGTGTCACATCTGTCGTCGCGATCAGGACTTCAGCGGGTGTCTCAGACTTAGACTGACTCACATACGGTGTCGTGATTGCAGAATCAACCCACCCACTCGTGGTCAGCATCTCAAGTGGCGCCGCTACCAGGACAAGACCCCGAATCAGCAGCTGCCATATGTAGGCCGTCACACTGATTACATTCTTCTTCTGCTTCCTATATCTCACGTCCCTTCAGGATATGGGCGATCATGGCTCTCCACAATGCCCTACCTATCTTTTTACTATTCTTTCCACTCCTTTTCCTGCCATTTATTTACGCAAGTTCGTTAGCTAGGTTAGACGATATTGTCTTTTATCCCTCTTGATTTGAATATGTCGTGTGAGTGCCAGATTCTCCAAGTACTCTTTCCTCATTATATGTCCCAAAAGTTTCAACTGTCTCATTCTGATTCTAAGTATAAATTCCGAAAAGGACATATTCTATTTTAATGTCCCCCCGCCCCTCATCGCTAACGTGGTCGGTAGAACCACATATATATTGCTTTGTCTTTTTCATCAGTGAGGAGAATGTTCAGCATACGCTGCCATATAGGAGGACTGATATAATATAGCAGTTACATTTGTATTAGTTCTATATCTGATCGTTTAGTTTCCAATTTGCAAGTGAATACCTCATGCAATTTCTAAAGTTCCTGTTCATTGACGAAAGGACTTTTGACTGGTGCGTAAAAAATGTTTAAGGACAAAGATTCGAAAATGTGCCAAAGATATGTTTAGAGTAAAAAAAAAATAGGACAAAGAAAAAAAGGACGAAATAACGAAAGAAAGCAAAGAAAGAAGACATTATTTTGGAAGTTTTACGCTAAAGAAGCCGAGAGTGAAATATTTTGAAATAGGTCCAGATTGTTGAATCAGGACAAAGATTTATGGGACCTGAGAGAAAAATGATCAATTTTTTATTGCTTCAGTAGCCGCTTCTTGGCTGCACAAGAAAATTTCTGGAACAATATTTCGAAACGCATTTTTGACTAATAAATGCTCCTTTTTTGGTTGTAAATCTGAAAGCTCAGAATGAATTATTTATTTAGCTATCAGCGTTTTTTGGCGTATCTTTATCAACGCATATATATATATATATATATATATATATATATATATATATATAATGATAACTATATTTCTGTGTAAATGTATTTCTTATAACTATTATTATTGATGCCTGCATTACAAACTACCAACATATAACAATTAAACTAAAAATATACAATAGAAACAAATAGTTGCCTTAAAGAAAATATCTTTCACCACAGGGGAGATTATTTTAAGTGTGTATGATATATTTAACACGCGTATATAATAATAATAATAATAATAATAATAATAATAATAATAATAATAATAATAATATCGACAAAATAAGGTATTCCAAAAGGACCTCATGAAATAATTTTACAGGGAAATTGGAAAAGCAGTTATAGAATTCAAAAAGCCACCATCTATTGAAGACGTGAAAACATTTTGGGCGAATATTTGAAGCAACCCTAAGGAATATAATCCAAATGCAGAGTGGATCAAACGAGAACAAGAAAGAATGAAGGATAAATCTGTGCAAGAATACGAAAATATAACCATGAATAATGCCCTAAAAATTCCCCAAAATGTAAATCCCCAGGAAATGAAAAGATGCACAACTTTTGGCTCTATCATGCTATCTTTGAAGGGTTTACATATCTCCTACCAAAAACGACTGAAACAGATGATCCAAAATTATAGGCCAATAACATGTCCGTCCACTACACGTCTGTCCTGACAACTTGTATTTACTTTTTCTCGATTAAAACAACATTCTTCGTCTTGAGCACAAGGGTCTTGAAGAGGTTCATATGTTTGCAAAAATCAACTACTAATAAATAAAATGATCTTGGAAAATTGCGGGAAAAAAGGGTAGAAATCTCATCACAGTTTGGATAGATTACCGTAAAGCCTTTGATAGTGGGCCGTACTCTTGGATCATTAAGGCTTTGGAAATATACAAAGTCTCTTCGGTGAGAGTAAATTTCCTTAAATATAGCATGAAACTGTGGAAAACCACTTTATACCTGAATGACATCAAAGGTACCGACACTTTGAATAATCGTTTGAATATCCGACGAGTAATTTTTCAATATGGCTCCCTTTCGCCCCTCCGTTCTGTCTGTCCTTAATCTCCCTTTCACATGAACTAAACATTAATAAATATGGATACAACATAAAAAAGAAAATGTTTAATTACCCATTCTACATGGACGATATGAAACACTTTGCCAAAGACGACATTGAGTTGAAATGTACCCTCAATACATTAAAATGTTTCATTATTGACACCGGTATGAATTTTGGATTAGATAAATGTGCAAAAGAATTACAAAAACACACTCAGTAGATGTAGATTTTGTCACAAAGATTAGGGAACTGGAACAAGTAGAAACCTACAAATACCTAGGAATCAGCAAAGGAGATGGAATACAGCATCCCGAAATGAAGGAGAAAGTAAGAAGAGAATATTACAGGAGTGTACGCCTGGTGTTAAATGCCGACTTGAATTCACATAATAGAACATCAGCCATAAACACTGTCCCTGTAGGGCAAGATAGTTTCAACATCCTTAATTAGTTCATAGCTGACATTAAGCGATTGGATGTCAAAACGAGAAAGCTTCTCACTTGCCACCGCATGCATCGTCCTAAGGCTTATGTTGATTGTAGGTTGGATGATGATTTGTGTCAAAGAACATGAAAGAAATAAGAAACTTCATTCAGTTATAAAGGAAGCCAACAAATTCAAAATGGGATTTCAAGTGGGTGAAGAAATGCAAGTAAAACATAATACACCTATTGTATCGGTAAAGACCCTGAAAAGAAAGCAAATGCAATGTACCAAATGTAGAACAGATGGCAAGATAAGCCTCTTCATAGTCCATACTCTGCCCGTATCAAAGAAGCTGACGTAGAGAAACACCGTAACGATATGCAGGGTTAAAAGCTGAAACCTAAGGTTTTATTCTTGCTGCACAGGATCAATACTTGCTAACTAGAAATTATGAAAGGATGACTTATACCACGGAATTTGTAAAGTGCGGCGCTATATCGAATCTAATTAGTCACTTTATCGGTGAGTCTCGTTGGTAGAGTTGGTATAACGCTTGCCTCATATCGTAACTGTCCCGGTTCGATTCTAGGTAGTGGATGGCGCTCCTGATGTGTCCTGGATTACTGCATTCTGATGATCATTTTTCCGGATTCGATGAAATTCGAATGCTCCTCATAATTTCTTTCACTTATGTCTATACACACACACACACACATATATATATATATATATATATATATATATACTTTCTAAAGAATTAATAAACATTTCATCTTAACGTGACGTTTATAAATGTAAACGTTATATTTTTGTAGATAGACGTATTTGAGTAGACGTTGCTTCTTTATTTTTTTAAACAATGTCGTTTAAATATATCGGCCTGGGTTCCTGTATCTCTCTTTGTAGAGGAGACCGCCGTCAGATCCAGCATGCTTTATAAAATTAGCCCGTATCCCTTCGAGTCGATAATTAGCCTTTGAGAGGATCTGAATGATATTTGCATTCTACAAAAATGATCAATTAAATGACAATAAATAATTACTTAAATGACAATCAATAATCAATTCAACCTTACTGTGGCAGAGTAATCTTAAGCAGACCGGATCAGATAATAAATTTCCCAAGAAAAGGATCGCAATTTTCGAACCGTGCCTTAGAGCACACATCTTCTTTATCAAATTTCTCAAACGCAAAGGCGAATAGATATATTCACACTGTTGGAAAAGGGGGAAAAACGCGTCTAACCAAATAGATGCACCAACACAAATCTAAGTTTTAAAGTAATCAGATAATAAAATATATATGCATGAGTTGATTAAATCCAATAAAATAATTAAATAAGGAACAAGTAGGACAATTATTTTACATTTGGCATTTTATATTTAATTTTACGTTCACTATTTTGTACAATCTTTAGGCCTGACCTCAGTGTCGACTTATATATATATATATATATATATATATATATATATATATATATATATATATTATTTTTTATTATTTTTCATTATTATTATTATTATTATTATTATTATTATTATTATTATTATTAATTAAAGAATATCAAACACATAAAATCCCATAGGTAATAATTTTTTATTTCATGATTTCATAAATCAAAAATGACATTTGTGATTTGTTTGTAGGTCTTCAAGAACTGCTGTTTTAAAGCTCTCATGCAATAAAAAAATATTACCTATGGGATTTTAAATGTTTGATAGTCTGTAATTAATAATAATTTTGTTCTGTCTTTTGACATAGACCTCTCCCTGGATCTATATCCTCCTGGAAATTCCATACGGCTTACCATATTGTATCATTACTATATATATATATATATATATATATATATATATATATATATATATATATATATATATATATATATATATATATATATATATTATATATATATATATATATATATATATATATATCAACACACACACTATTTTATTTTTTATGATGTTTTCACAGTAACATTGAAATGCGACCAACCAACGTTTTGTTTCTAATCACATCATCCGACGTAAGTCCATAAAGCAACTAAGAATAGAAAACCAAGTAAACTGGGAGTGCGCTCAGTATTTGACCAGTGTTTGGGTTGAATGGTGTAGCGTCAGTATCCACATCATTATCCTTCTTCATGTCTCCTGGCTGAATAAGAAAGTGCCAACTTTTGGTTACAACTCAGTGTCATCTTGAGACGGTCGGCTATCTTCTTTGAAATGTTACCTTGTATGAAGATTTGATTTAAAGCACTTTTAAGGGTAGAATTCTTCAGTTGAATTCTCTTAGAATTTGGTGACTCTCTAGAAATGGTCATTGAAAATAAATGAGGGATGGTTTTGTAGAATTCTAGGGATAGCACCATCATGAAGATATGTTTTCCAAAGTTTAACTGCAATTGTGGCTCCTGTTTTTTCATCAAAGCCTGACGATTCTCTCCTTATGTCTTCAGGTCGAAATTGTAGTTCATATACCTAAACAAAATTTAAAACCAAACCTATTTTAAATTCTTGTAAAAATCTAACAAAAGATAGTAAGCAAAATCTACATTAATGAGGTGGTCTGTGATTTCTAAGGAAAATAATTTAATTTAATAATTCAACAAAAAATTATTATTATTATTTGTCTCATAAAAAAATGAACAACTGAAAGTTTTGACGAATTAATGTAAATAAGATTTAACTTTGGGCATCGCTAGAACAATTACGACTGAGTAGTGAGTTCGATCCTCACTGGGTGCCCCCTACTTTCGGCCTTTTGCCACATCTAAGCTACGCTTTGAAAATCATTTAGGCACCTCGAGGCGATGTAATGCTTAGCAAGCTTGTCTTGCTAGAACAATTACGACTGAGTAGTGAGTTCGATCCTCACTGGGTGCCCCCAAACTTTCGGCCTTGTGCCTCATCTAAGCTATGCTTGGAAAATCACTATAAGACTATTGTCTTTGATATTCATTTTTTAATTTCAGGTATATAAAGATTGCCATTCGTCGTAAGAAATACATAATCTCAAGATATAATTAAGATATTTTAAAATTACTGTGTAATAAAAATATAACTTCAACATTTGTCAAAATAAAAACAGAGTTTGATCAATCAAATAGGAACTAAAAATTAAAAGGTAATAAGTGAAAACTGTCTAAAGGAAATATTTGAATAATCTGGTGTTGCAAATGTAAACAGAGCGAAAAGATACAGAATAATAGGAATTAATTGCCTAGTGATATGGAAGCAACTAAATTATTACCTTTAAGTATACACCAAAAATAGAAACATGTAAGTTGGGCGAAAAAGTACATAAAAATACATTTCTTAGTAGAAATTTTTAATGATGAATTTATGGTTAGACTGGGTTGACCTGGTAGTTGCACAGGAGGTTGGATACTTCTTGGAAACATTTAGCTGGGAATGGCGGTTTAATATTCTGGTCAGGCATTGTAGACCAGGAAGTTAGGTTCTTTCATATGTCATAATGGTTTCAAGTAAATGCAAATAATTAGTGTATGAATTGTTTCGGTGATACAGGTTATAAGCAAAACATTTTAAGCAGAAACTTTTATATTCATACAAGACAATGCCCTTTCACATTCTGAAATACGGACGATTACCCATATTGCCAAAAATAGCAAGATAATAATTTCGAAGAAATAACTTTGAATTCCTCAATTGCCTCCATGGAACTTCAAAACGTCACTTCAACTCTAATTCGGGCTATAAGTTCAATTCCAGCGAATAGACCGATTTGGGCCAAAACTCTGATTTGGACTAAAATTCAAATACAGGAAGAAAATTGAGTTCTTGAAATCATAAACTCTTCGGAACTTCAAACTACACATCACTAAACATCTTAATTTAATTCTGAATCCTTGGTATTTTGAAGACATAAAATTGATTTCTTCAATTTACAAACCTTTGGGGATATTTTAAACTGAATTAAAAACAAAAATTAATCTCACAAAGTTTTTGTGTTACTTTAAGCTCAATATAAAGTAAAAACTTTTAACTTTAATTCTTTTAAATTTAAATTTTTAAATCTTCCCTACTCATCCAGAGACACATCCTAATGCTGGATCTTCAAGCACCAGAGGAATAGCAGATTTTTAATCTCGGGATCATTCTGATTCCAAAAAGGTAATATATTTCTATGTAGAATAAGTGTGGCCCGAGGTAAAGGTGTTTCAGACACACGGACGGACAGACAGAATTTGCTGTTTATTTATTTAAATAAAATAATAATAATATTAATGATGGTGGATGGGTAGAATAGAGACGGAATGGCCACCGTATATCGTCAAACATTCCATATAAGAATACTCCAGCGTTTTTTTTTCTATCCAAAACCTATTCATACAAGTTCTCATCAGTATTTTTAATAAGACATTATATATTCTAAGCTGATACTCACATGTTCCATTGCCTATAGAAATATAAGTATATTCGGATAATATTACCAACATCAGCTATATTATGGAAATATTCACTTGTATAGTCAAATCTGACAGTGTAATATTTTTATCAGATACACTGACTGCAATAATGAAGGGGTATTCTTGCTGTAGATTGAAAGAAATTTGCATTTCATGAGTGCAAAAAGAGAGAAAGCATTGAATCCTTTCATCCCAATGACAAAAATGAAACACATTTTGGACACAGGACAGATTCAGCACAGGATAAACATCTGACTCAGTAGTTGCTGGCCTAAGTCGTGTTTTGTGGTTGAAATTTTGTAAAGTTTGGAAACGCAAGCCTGCTTTAGCGGGCGCTGTAGATTTGAGATAATATCGTTTGCAAGATTCTCAAGAATATTTGTCTATGAGTTTCAAAATTTTCACCTTTAACAGGAGATTTTGCGTTTATTCTGTAAAGATATTCACAAAGAAATGTCATCTGCTCTTCTATTAAACCATTTCCGGTTTTATCTTCCGATTTATGTTTGCTGATATGCACCACCTCTGATAAAAAGTGCGAGTTTCCATCAATCGCAAAGTCACAGACAGCTCAATTGGGCTACAGCAAATATCACATTTGAAACAAAACCTTGTATCCAATGAGATGGATAGATAGATAGTGAATACACTGATAGATAGATAGATAGATAGATAGATAGATAGATAGATAGAGAGATAGAGAGAGAGAGAGAGAATACACTAAAATAGATAGATAGGTAGTACACTTATATAGATAGATAGATAGCTATGGAATGCACTAAGTATGTTTCTCAAATCCAGTCGTCGTTTTCGCTCTTTCCAGTATTGATTCATTCCTAATGTTTTGTTTGAATTAATTTGGAATGGCATCATCTTGATCATATCATTATTTTCACTTCGAGTTACATGTGATATCCAAAATGTCTTCAAGTGATGTGATTTTATATCATTTGGAATAGATATGAACAGACTGCGATAAATGGTTAGATAGATATATAGATATTAACAGACTGTGCTAGATAGATAATGTTATGGTGATTTTATAAGCGTAGCTTAGATGTGGCACAAGGCGGAAAAGTACATGTTCCCCAATGAGGATCGAACTCTCTATTCAATCGTAATTAATCTCGCGGCACAAGATTGCTAGCCATTACACCACGTCGAAATGCTCACAAATGATTTTCTAAGCGGTGCTTAGATGTGGAACAGAGCCTAAAGTGTGGAGTACCCAGTGAGAATTGAACTCAGAACTCAACTGTAATTGAATAGATAATGCTATTTTACTTCAATAAGAATATGAGATAAAATCTTTCAACGGAAAATAACTGTTTATACATCTGTGAACTTCAATAAATTGACATCAGCCATGGAGAGTGTGTGGTTTCCGGGACTTTTCGCGAGAATGTGTGATGTGTTCTCTATTTTATTTCTCTCGAGTTTCGTATTTATGTAACTTCCTGTTCGTCGATTATCTTGTGTGTTTATATCCTCATAAGTCCATATGGGCTAGTATCCTATGAAGCCTGATTGTGTCCCACGATGGCTACGAGACGACCGTCTCAAGGTCAACTCTTTTCAGCACCTATTTGTTTTGGGGTTCTCTTGCGATAACGAGTATACTTACTTTGATTATCTTTTAGGTTGAGCTTACTATCACCACAGGGGATAGTAAGCTCTTTGATTCCTTGTTGACATTAAATTCGATGTTGATGCCGGCTATTACCTGGCATAAACCACATACTACACATAGCTTCTGTATGTGATCGTAGTTTTAACATATATTTTCAATCTATCATAAGGAAACCGCATCGCTAATCCTCTCGTGGACAATATTTTACCTTGATAATCAGTATCCAGTATTGTGGACATTGCTTGCTCTCCAGTCTCACCCGATATAGTTTTTGTCATAAAAATGTCCACCAGAAAAAATCCCTAAAAATCTGTTGCAACTGAGAATTTTTGCTTTTGTTAAAATTATAGTTTCCTCCGTTAAATAATAAACGAACATGAAAATCTCATATTGAACGCCTATATTTAGCTTAGTCTGGTACAAGGCCGTCAAAACTGAGCGTTATATGATGATTCACTGTATTATTGGAGTTTACAAATCATTGAGTTACTGAAGGCAGTACAAGTAAGTTTTTACTATACTTTGACATCAGGCCAAAAAGTGTGTAATTCCCCGCGAGAATCGAAATCAAATAATAATAATAATATTTAATAATAATAATAATAATAATAATAGTAGTAGTAGTAGTCTGAAAGTCTAGATTCATAGCCAAGAATTAAATGTCATAGTTATTTTCACATTAAGCTTTAAAGTCAAGTAGAGGGTTACAGTCGTAGAGCACCCATGTAAATGCGCTACGGCGGGCGCTTTCAGTGCATCTTAGGTATTTAAACTTCAAACTCTGTTGTCTCAAGTTGACAATTGTGCCACTAAGCAACACATCAGGGATTTTGTTTTACTTCCACCGTTGGTATTTTTACATGAAATATGAGACATAAATCATAAGACAACATTTGTTTTGCATTTCTCCTCGAAGTTACGACTCAGTTTTTGTCAGGACTCAAACGATGGTTTTACGAATTTTCTTATGGCAGATAATCGGAACTTTTTTGGGGGGGTTTAATCACTTCCTTTGATATTATCTGTCAACTGTTCTTGAAAACTGAGCCTGTTGTGAACGAAAAAATAAAAACTAACAAAGTGACGTCAGAAATAATTACATAATTGGGACAACGAACTTAGCTTTCATTCTTATCTCTCAATATTCTTGAAAACAAAATAAATAATTTTTATAAATCTGTTGATTTTAAATGCATCAACTGTTATATATATATATATATATATATATATATATATATATATATATATATATATATATATATATATATTTACTTTAATGTGTTGTTTAAGCGAATATAATTTGCACTGTTTCTGGCTTGTGACGCTACAGATTCATATTGACGTCAAGTCCATACTTCCACAAGTGCTAATGATGTTGGTGCCATTTTCCACCTGTATGTCACACAGCCTGCACTTGTCCAAACCCACTTAATGGTAGATGTTCTTCTTGAAAACACTTTGTATTCACGTCTTGATCTTAAGCAGCTATGCTTTCTGTATTGCGTTTAGTCTTTCGTCAACCAGAAATGAAACATTATTATTATTGCATTTAGTCATATTGTTCATTAAAATAAACAATCAAATAATTATATGACAAGTTAATAACAGCAAGTATCATTGTTTGTTTAATTATAGTAGTAGTAGTAGTAGTAGTTGTAGTAGTGAAGTCATTAATAATACTAATTATCTTTATGAAAAGCAATGGTAAAGGAAATAACAAATCCAAATAAAATCTGGAAAGAAAATTGCAATCTCATCAAGCAAGCAATTAAAGGTGAAACTTCCCCTCGTCGATATCTTAAAATCAAATTACACAGCTTCTAATTAAGACTGATAAATTGAAGATGTAGATTTTTTAAATTAATTAATAAATATGCATCTATTCTGATATCATTTCAAAGGTGAACTGAAGAATTTCACGCCGACAAATAAAATTATAAGACAGTCACCTCGCCGTGAAGAAATGTTACAAACATTACTATTCTAGCAATTTAGAGATTCACTAAATGCCTCACATGTGTGGCCTTGTGTCAGACTAAGCTATGCTGCAAAATACTTTTACTAGATTTCCAAATAAATACTAGAGAAGTTTAATTTAACAAAACAGAAAGTGTCACAGAATCGTCTTTTATGAATATTAGTTTGCACTGAATTCTGAGATAGATAAAAACTTTGGTTTTCGATATAAGCTGTGAGACCGTATCAGCGTTTAAGATAAAACCAAACGGATACTTTCTTTTATATAAGTACAAATGCAACGCAAGGTAAATTTTGAAATAGTTGACAAACGTACTCGTTTTCTTCGAATTGAACCGCCATCAGTTTCTACCAATGGTCATATCCTTCTTTCTACAATGGGAGGTAGCAGACATATCCTCAAGTCCAAGTTAAAATTGCTAGAATCTACTAAATTCAAAACCTACTAATGGTGAAATGGGAGTTAGTAAAGCTATTCAAAAACGTTTATTGCTAAAATATGAATGTATCTTTGTCATTTCTTACTTTTACATTTCACATCGTCAGCTGCTGAATACAAAGGAACAGGTTATTTAAAAAGATTTAAATGTTAAACAATTTTAGATCCATCCTTCAAATTGAAGATTTGATGGTAAGATTAAAACTAAGATGTGAATAAAAAGAGTTCACCGAGAGATATTTAAAAAAAAATGGAGATTAAATTATTTTAAATTCCTGATCAAAGGACGTTTTATACAAATATAATTAATAATAGCATCCGAAAATCATCGGAACATATTTCATCACTTAAACACGGTGGGACCCATTAAAGTAGTCAATGTTTTTGTTGAGAGTAACGAGATATGTTATGACAAATAGATGCTCTCTCCTTGTATAAAGCCAGATATAACCAGGGTGTCGATAATGGTTTTGCTGGAGTTATGCAAATGACTTGGGTTCAAGCTTTAAATTAAATGTTATAGGAGTTTTCCTCGGGATTCGAGTGAATGGTACAATGCAGACTAGACGACTAGATCTTATTGTTGTAAACAAGTCAGGAAAATTAGTTTGTCATCGAGAATTTCTCATCGATATCACAAAAGATAAAAGCTGAAGTAACGGGAGAACGTCAATAAATATTAAAACCTCACTTAAGAGACGCAGAAATTATATTACATAAAAATGAAGTCGGTAAAAAGTCGAACTAAAACTCTTATTATAGACTGGTACTTATTGGGTGGGGTGCTGGGGGATTGTGGGGTGTTGTTGGGGGGAGATGATTATCATGATAACAAATACGGATTCTTATGATGAAGGAAAATATCCAAATCGATGGGAATGTTTTTATAATGGCAAAAAGAAAGAAAGAAAATGAAATGAACAAATAAATGACACAAATCCATAAGATACTTTTGTAGTGAGTCTCACTTTAGTCTTGACTGGTAAGAAATATACAAGCAAATGAATCGCTAAATCAATCAATACCCATCGTCGTTGCAATCATGCATGGGAAAGGAAAAGATTTAGGAATTTTGGTCCTGCAAAGTCATCAAGACAAAGAAAACAACAATAAAAAAAACTTCAACTCTTTTTAATTTAATCTTTTATGGCTTCTTGTCTTTATCGTTATTTCGTTATTTCGTTCTTCTTCTTCTTCTTCTTCTTCTTCTTCTTCTTCTTCTTCTTCTTCTTCTTCTTCTATTTCTTCTTTCTTTTTTTCCATTTCCCCCACCTATCTATACTTTCATCTTTTCTCTTGAAAGCGTATTTTATCTTCTTTTTATTATTTTTTATTATCTTTGCCATTTTCTCCTCCCTTTCTTTTCTTTCTTTTCTATTTCTTCACTTTCTTTTTTTTCCTCTTCCTTTTTTTCTCTCGCATCCTTCATCTTTCATTTCTTTTAACTTTAATTTTCATTTTACAAATCTTTCTGTCATTTTCTTGTCTGCGCCTTTACTTTGTTTCTTTCGTTATCCATAAATCCTTTTCTTTCTTTTTTAAGTCAATTTCGGAATTTCATAAACAAATTTGTTACATTACACAAATATAAGTCCGATCGAAAGTAATTTAACTTTTTTTCTCTCGCTTTAGTTCTTTGCCACTTTCTGCTACAAAATGGAATCGGTGTGTGTCCCATTCCGAGAGAAGAAGCGTTTGCCAGAAACATTTTTCTATTTGTGTTCAGTGGCAGCTTTCTTAACAGACACTGAGATATAACGATGTAATATTCAGAGACCTATGTCGCTGCCTACGAAATCTCAGATATGAAAGTGTATGTCGCTAAGACCAAAGTTTTGATTTAAGTACCGCCGGGGAAAATCTTGGGAACTTTTAATATTAAAAATAACGGATGATCAGTGGAATAAGTTGTAAGCTTGTTTCACTTAGAAAGCTTTTTGTATATTCAACCAAATGTCGACGACTAAATCTTCCAGCAATTAATACTACTGAGAGCGAATATGGAAACCTTCAATATGGTCACTCTTAAAAGAAGCCAAATTATTGGGATTTCAAACAGTTGTTGCCAAGACATTGCTCTATACATGCGAAAGCAAAGAGTAATAATCTTGAAGGATTCTATGAAATGGGAGGAAAGAACTGTTAAAAATTCGGTCGGTGACAGAAGCAATCAGATGAATAATGAAACTAACATTAAGAATCAATTCCAATGGACATATCTTCCGAATGAAAAATTACCGAAGTTTATCGAAACAATATTTTATATTTCGAATTAAGTGAAAGAAAACGTAGATGGTCAAAGATAAATATACAAGGGTCATCTCTCAGCTACCCTCCAGAAATCTGGCATTTAACTGTCCAAAATATCATGTGTATCTGGTCAACACCGAGAAGAATTTACTACCAGGCAATTACTAGATTCCCATAATAATATTCGCCTGGAAATCTGGTCCCTTGATCAGATAACGATGATGGAATTCTATATTATACTCATTATATCTTTTTTCTTAAATGTTTTTCCGCCTTTGTTTTGTGCATTTCTCGATTTGGTTTCTTCATTGATTTAGTTTCTTTATCCGTTATTTTCCTCTTTTAATTCTATTTTTTCTTTATCTTCACGCTCTTACTTTTTCTTTTCCTATCATTTTGATTTCCATTTCTTTTTTTAATGTTCCCAGTATTTTTTCTTTCATCGCATTGCTTCATCCATTCCTCCTCTTCACGCAAAATCTATTCACGGCTTTTATTCAACGATACGTTTGCTCATTTCAGTAAGAAATTTGTATATTGAACTCAAAGTTCGCATAAAATATTTGAAACTCATTCAAATTTACAAACAGCATTCGTGGTAAATATCATGGGGTGGTTTTCGAAAATCCATTAAAAAAATCGTTCGATTTATGAATATACAACAACAGTCTCCCTTTTAACTGTGAAAGATGCTATTTATAAAGCTTTATTTGGCATAAATATGAGGCAACCAATGAGAATTTAATTAACTACTTAGTAGAAATAGAAAACGAGACTAGCTCGTTAAACATTACCCCACCCTATTAGAGTTGCTTTTTCTCGACAGGCGATAGTGATCGATTTTTGGACCTAGTTATAAATCAGGATTACAAACGATGATTTTTAAGGCTAGTAAGATTAAGCCGACGCAACACAATTTTTCTCCTTCACACTTGCACCATACTAATTTGTAAAGAACTAAGATTAATAATTATGTTCTTGTACTAGTTATATATATATATATAAATATATGTGTGTGTGTGTGTGTGAGAGAGAGAGAGTGTGTGTGCGTGTGTGTATGTGTGCACGCGTGTGTGTGTGCGTATGTATGCGTGTGTAATTACAGATAACAAATGTTCATCATTTAGTCGTTTTATTACAAATAAAAATCGAAACTGAAAATTACGGAAATTATGAATGAGTGTAAATAAAATTTTATCAATCGTTAAAACATCTTGCGATCGCTGAAAAGCAAAAAAAAAAATAATTAATCCTTCATTAGTCTCTAGAATTTCATTATTCTTTCAATATTTATTGCCATTGATTACAATCGCTTAGAGTGAGACTCACTCTATTTCATAAAAACGTAATATCAATGTTAAATAGGAATTCACAATGACGTCTTTTATTCAGTGTTATTGGACCATGACCCAAATATTTTCCTAGATTGTGTAACTGGACACAACGATTAATAGTTGTATTTAATGGGACGGCGTCAGGATGAGATTTTCCAGTGATACATACATATATATATTTAATTGCACTAAATTCAATTGCTTGCCCTGGATGTGAACTCAAACCAAATGTGTTTATTGATTTACATCAATAGAACCAAATCTTAAATTTTGTTGGTGGCGTGGAGACTTCATTGTTTCATTTTGTTTTGTTTTTTGGCTGATTTAGCTTTCCCGACAATTCATCAAGCCGCGCTATATATTCTGACACTGCACGCAATACCCAGCCATGCTGTCAGCGGTGGTCATTCAACAAACCTTTTTTCCCAGTTTTTTGTCATTCATTTTTTATTCATTTTCGTTTCTTTTCTGTTATTATCTCTTGTTCATTTTTCTCTCTTCACTCTCGCTTATATATAATTTCCCCCACTTTGTCTTTCATCTTTTCTTTTTTCTTTCATCTTTCTCTTTCTTTTATCTTACCTCTTTTCTTTCTTTCCTTCCTTTTCTTTTTCTTTTCGCCACTTTCTTTATTCCCTTTTCTTCAACCTCTTTTTTCGCTATCTTCTCGATTTTCTTCATTATCATTTCTTTCTTTTCTTCTTCTTCCTCTCACTTCCTCTCAATTGTTTCTCTCCTGTTTCTGATCTGCTTTATTGACCTTTTGCGTTTCATTCTTTTAAGTTTATTCTTTCATCATTCGTTCATTCATTCCTTCATTCCTTTCTTCCTATGGTCACGCGATCATTCCTTTGTTCAAATAATTTATTACTTTCCGAATAGTTGACTTGATTTCTGATCCTTTTTTATTTAAAATCTTTCTCGTCGGCTTTCAGTCATTTCCTTTATCGACTTCTTAGATTTTCAAAAATGCATTTACGAATTTTAGTTTCTAAATACAGATCAACCTTTTCCCATAAATACTTCCACACAAAATCAAATTTCATTACAACGCTTTATTTACACTCAGTGATGGTTGCTTTCCAGCAGAGTTACTTTGGAATTGCATCTCATTGGCCAAAGAAATTTAATTGTATTCTAATCAATTTCAGGGTTTATTTTGAAAACTTGTTCTGAAGACATCATGAAGATCTTTTTTTATCTTAGTTGTTTGTTGATTTTTCTTTTTGTTTTTCAATGAGAAGAACAATTACATTAATTTATCGTTTCACATGAGAACAGCTAAAGACACAATTTTAATAATAATTTTTACAACAATGAAATCTAGGGAATCTCAATAGGGATCAAGTGCCATTTAGTCTTATAAGTTAGTATGCAATTTTGTTGATTTCAATAATGCTGTTGCTTGAATATTGTTTATTTTTACACAAACATCCTCTTTTAATCTGTTTTTTATTCTTTTTTTCAAAGATCAACACTCTTTTAGTGTCTCAAGTTCTTCAGTAATAATGAATACAATTATTACTTTAATATTTCCAATTATTATTATTATTATCATCATCATCATCATCATTATTATTATTATTATTATTATTATTATTATTATTATTATTATTATTACACTTTGTGTAAAGAAATAAAATAAAGATAAAACATACTAAAAACACATTTTACATGGATAAAGCTTTTCGTAGGGTGTGAGTTGTGCTTTTAAGAATCTTTTATTTTCTATTTCTTTAAGGCATTGGTTGCTACGGAGCCGTTCGATGAGTTTATAAGAACATTTTACAAACAAACCCAGGGACTCAATAACAACTGATGCCATCAGATGCCACATTTTTGAAACTTGCATTTCAAGATCTTTGTATTTTCATAGTTTTTGAAAGTCTTCAAAGTTGCATTACATTCTACAGGAACTACCATTATTACTGTTGTAACCTAGAATGGGTTACTGAATGAGGAATTACCAAAAACGAAATGAAATGGTAATCTTTATAACATCAACAAAATACAATACCCGTCAGCGGCGTGAAGGAGGTAAACAACTCCTAGTGATAGGCTACTTAGACAGTATATTATAAGTATTATATATTATAAGTACAATCTTACTAATATTGATAACACTTTTACTTTTCCCCAAAACTCTCTGCCAAATTATTGTACTTACTTAAGATTTATAGATAAAATGAATATAGAATCGGAGATAAACATCGCGTCCCGCAAATTATCAAAAGTTTTAACACTACACTTCGGAACAATCAGCTCGAATAAAAATATGGCCAGCTAAGATATGAAATGCACACACACACACACACACACACACACACACACATATATATATATATATATATATAAAATTTCTCGGACATTCAGGCCGGTAAATGTTATTTAATACTGTTTATTATAAAACAGAGCATTTGCTTAAATACTTGTATCTATAAAAAGAACGTTAAACATATCATAAATGTCTTTAAATAAATTGTCGGACCTTGTCCAATTCAAAAAATATATGACGTCATTTGTTTACATTTGATACGCTAGAGCAGATATGAATAGAAGAGATTCATGGAAGATTTAAGTTTAAAGATAGTAAAACCAGACGCTTCTCTGTGGCCGAACGGTTAAGGCACGTCACGCGAATGACGGCTCCGTATAGGATACAGGTTCGATTCCTGTCGGAGAACGAAAATTTTCTATCTCGGACATTCAGGCCGGTAAATGTTATTTAATACTGTTTATTATAAAACAGAGCATTTGCTTAAATACTTGTATCTATAAAAAGAACGTTAAACATATCATAAATGTCTTTAAACATATATATATATATATAAGCTACGAGCAAGAATTCATTTAAATAAATTTAAATTCAATAGAAAAGGTAAGCTTGATTAATTCTTACTATATATATATATATATGACCCATATATATATATATATATATATATATATATATATATATATATATATATGTGTGTGACCCATATATATAAATAGTCGAGAAAAAAAAACGCATGTGGCCTGATAATTGCGTCTAGCATGAAACATTGGGTCGCCTTCAATGCTCACTTTATATATATATATATATATATATATATATATATATATATATATATATATATATATATATATATATATATCTTTGTCAAAATGGTGGTTTTCTAAGCGTATAGATGTTGTACAAGGCCGGAAGTATAGGGTGCTCAGTGAGGATCGAATACACTATTCAGTCATAATTATGTTGTATGTTGGCTTAAGATTGCTTTATTCCGGACTGCATCCGGAATAATTAAAGATCGCTGCCACTATCTTATACACAAGAACCAAACACTTTCTGCGCCCCATAAATCAACTAGTCCCATACCTGCTCATGAGACAGTCAATACCTTTAACAACTGAATACTTGTATTAAGTTTTCAATTGAGAACGTAAAATAAAATGCGAATTTGTTCCCTAAGCGTTCAAATGTCAAATACATTGAGTTTGTCATAAATAATTAGCTTAGCAGGTGTTTTGTGCATTCATATCCAAGTTTTCTACGTGTATATGTCATGAAAATACGTTTTTACGATTAGGAATTTCTTATACACAGCACAGAGTAAATATCCAAACATCTTTTATTTGTCCATTTGAAAATCGAAATGTACCTGAACAGTTTATTTTCATGATACAATAATGAGAACAATATATTCCTTGTCGCATTTCTACTGAAGTTTATTCTGCATCAAGTGATAATAAGAACAAGAAACAAAGAAAAGATTGAACCGAAATTTTGTCATATCTCTGCTCTTCCTATGTGGAATTGAATACTAGATAATTCCCTCACTGATGAAGAAGAAACGCGAAAGGAGAGGATGCTGGGGACAGTACGGATGCTGGGAACACTATGGATGCTAGGAATAGTATGAATGGAAAAACCTGAGCAACGAAGAAGATTGAAAATAAAATGAGAACTAAAAGGACACTTATACTTGAAATCAAAAAGAAATAGTTAAAATTATAATGAGGAAAGAAGGTTCGAAGAATTTAACACTCACAGGGCATATTAAATGCAGAAATGGCAAAGAGAAACATTGAGTAACATAACGAGTTTGTGTGAATGGATAGTAGAACCGCAATAAAGAAGGACAGTAATGAGTTAAACGTTGCTTAGACCTACAAGCGAGAGGAAGCTGTGAAGGATCATGATCAGGGGAAAATAGATGGAATCAAAAGGGACCTACCCAATGATTGAATGAATAGCAGAGCAAGGACAAGAAAGGATGGTTATGAGTCAAATGTTGATTAAAGCTACGAGGAAGAGGAAGCTGTGAAGGACCATGATTATACACATCCGAAGGTCACACAGCACCGAATAAAAGAATAAGCTTTCTTATACACAAATTGGCAGCAAGACTACAATATAGTGAGCTAGCCTTGGAAAATGGAACTCACAATTTAATTTGCTGAATGAACATTCTAAATACTTGGGTACGGCATTCGTTTCAAGTGTATTTTAAAGAATTCCATTGGCAAATGAGAGTTGTTCATTGGAAGAGAAATACTAAAAATGTCTTTTTTTAAATAAATTAAAAATAAAGGAAAATAAGAAATGTTCAAATCTTCGATCCCCTTCAGACTGATATTAGTTTTCAGTTCTGAGATAAAAGTTCATTTGTTATTATTGTTTAGCGTTTTTTTTTTTTTTGTTGTTTTTTTTTATGGAAGAGTAATGGAATACACAGCGACATCAATTTTAGCACGCAAATGCTGTAACTGTCTAAAAGGCTTTGAGGTTACAATCTATTCTCGTTCACACAAAAGTAAAGATAAATTGTCTTCTATTTTGAACGGCATACGCGTTGTTTCAACGTTGAACAGCAGTTGGCGAGTATGAATGTCATTTCTATTCTTACGATCATGGCTCTCCACAATTTCCTGTTCCTTGTAGATCTTCATAATGTTTTCTATTATTTCAACCAAACCCTCATCTGCCATCCATTTACTCAAGCTCACTAATTATGTTATGCTTTGTTTTCCTCTGTCTCTCTCCTGTGAGTATCAGATTCTCCAAGCCCCCATTTCTTCACTATGTGCCCCAGAAACCTTAACTATCTCTTCCTGATGTTAAGTATAAGTTTTCTTTTTGTTTCCATTTTACGTTTTAAAATATCATTGTAGATAAGGGATTCGCCGAACAGAAATTATGAAGAAGAAAAAGAAATAATTATAATATATATATATATATATATATATATATATATATATATATATATATAATTATATATATATGAAAGAGCCAGAATTAAGGGTTCATGGTGATTATAATTTATTTCCTTAGAATCGAAATTCGATTCTAATTACTCAGATCAGCATTTTCATACAAATAAATGGATGACAAATGTGAAAGGTATGAATCCTCTTCTTCTTCTCCCCGCTATGGGTAAATAGCAGGACAGACCGGGTTCTATAGCCTTGGATGGCAACTGGCGTACCGTAGAAAGAAATGACAACCTACTGCGGGAAAAAAATTGCCTCATCAGTCATGTATCGAAAGATACATGATGTATACTAACTGAAATGGGTGACAAATATTCCAAGTATAAGAAGAATTCAGTATTATTATTTTTAATTTATGCACACATGCGTTTGGGGAGGCACGTTTAAATTGGTGGCAGGAGGAGCGTAGAAAGAAGAGAGTGAGTGAGTGAGTGAGTGAGTGAGAGAGAGAGAGAGAGAGAGAGAGAGACTAGTCAGGGAAAAAAGAAAAAGGAAAACATGCATGCCGGGACACAAATAAAGGATGTCTACGATCGGATTATGACGTTTTAACATTAATATTTTAAATAATAATAATAATAATAATAATAATAATAATAATAATAACAGCAAGTCAAAGTTTAAACAAACAGAAACAAATCTCCAAGAGAAAAAAAATGTGTAAGGTTTTTTTTTATAAAAAATGTAAGGAATTTTTTCGAAAAGAAAAAGAAATTATAAAACAATATTGAGCTAAGATGGAAAGAATACAATATTACATAGGTACCTCCATGAAATCGCTAAAAAAAGGAGCATAGCATGATGAAAAAGACACCAAACTTGACGGAAAGAAAATTTTATCGTCTAAATGTTTATGTTATTATTAAGAGGAAAGACCAAAGTTTTTTAATTATCTTTTTAAAATTTTTCCTT
Organism: Acanthosepion esculentum; assembly: GCA_964036315.1. Taxonomy (NCBI): domain Eukaryota; kingdom Metazoa; phylum Mollusca; class Cephalopoda; order Sepiida; family Sepiidae; genus Acanthosepion; species Acanthosepion esculentum. The sequence goes on from OZ038477.1 coordinate 4,457,906, forward strand.
CTTTTTAGAACATTATAAATTTTGATTAAAAAAACCTTGCTTCTCTTTGTATCACCGGAACTAGTAAAATAACATATACAATTTTTAACACGTTTTTTTTTACACACATTAATTTGGAAAATCTTGCAAAAATAAAAATAATTGTCGGATATTAATGAAACTTTCCGAAACTATTCACAGATGATCGAAATTGTTATAAATATGTTTGTTTTTTTTATTAAAAAAGTGGTAGAATTTTTTTTTAATATTTATTACCCCCCGCCATTACTAATTTTATGAAAACGCAAGAAATTCGATCGAGTCTACTTTAGTGATTACAATAGTTAAAAGCACAAGGCTTTGAGGAATGCAAAACCATGTTTTTTTTTTTAAATTGGATACCCTCTACTTGAAAATCAGCTCGTAATTGTAACATACAAAACTCAATAAAACAAAGATATTATTTAATTTCAAATGCTTAAAGCAAAAGATTTTTTCGATGAAAAATGAATTTTTAATACAATTTTTTTGTTATTTCTTTAATTATAATAGATTTTTACATTTAAGTTGTTAAAATATTATAAAATTAGTTAAAATCCGCATCCACTTTCGTAAGTGTCCTTTTTTAGTGCGTTGTAAATTGCATCATTTTGACTCATCAGAAGATCCGCAGTAATTCAGAAATGTAATTTTGTGTTTATAATCGGACTCTAATTATAAAGTACGGAAGACCAACCAGAATACAATTAAGTTGCGTTATTTGAGTTACGCATTGTTCTCCGCTGTTAAGGCCTTTACTTTTGCGAAACACGTGTGGAGAAGTTAATTTGATTTTTCAATTTCAACTGAGAAGGGTACCTACAAGTATCAGTAACATCTTATGAAATTTATATGATCTTATTTTTATATTAATCTCAGTTATGACATTTTTCCATAAATGAAATATCAAAATTAATAATAAAATGAATGGAAATACAAATAACACAGTAAAATGTAATAAATGTACATAAAATACTATAATTTTATGTACACCTCTGATAAAATTTCATAAGAAAGGTACCAATAAATTAATTAAATACCTTTCTTATGAAATATGAAATTTAATCTCACTCTTAACAGTCTTATTTTAATTTCTTTATAATATATTTTCCATAAAGCATCGTAAACGTAAAGGTGAAAACTAGGTACAAAAAACAAACAAAAACATTAGAGCGCTGAAAGTTTTCCTTAAAAATAACGAGGTAAATAATCTGTTCACTTAAATCTAAATAACTTCACTTTTCGCCTTCCGTTGAACAAATTATGATCACGTAATCCGTCATTCAACACATGTCAAGAGTCGCGAAAGGTTATGACATGCTTTGTTTTATTTTCAAATTACATCTTTTCGGCGCAGAAGCTAAGTTAACTTTGGTTCAAAATATTTTAAATAAACATTATAATTTCTGATTTTCTTAAAATAAGTTTTGAAAAAATGATAAATGATTTTTAAAAGAATTTCAAGAGATTTTCATTTTTTTTATAAGATGAAAAAAAAATGAATGCCATGATTGATTATCTGTCAATTTTGCTGTATAAAAAAAAAACAAGATTTTTAACGAAAATTTCGGACGTGCTCGGAACGATTAAAAAATAGCCCCAAAATATTTTGATCTTTCCTCTTAATAATAACATGAACATTTAGACGATAAAATTTTGTTTTCGTCAAGTTTGGCGTCTTTTTCATCATGCTATGCTCTTTTTTAGCGATCTCATGGAGGTACCTAATATTACATTAATTTAAACAAAGAATTAAATCGACTTACGATATATAAACTAATTTTTAAGAAATTATAAAAAAAAAAACCTGTAGTATTATATCTGAAAAACTTATGTATTTTCCATTGGTTTGTATATACAGGGGAGAACATAATTCTAACAACAGAAACATGTATATATGTCACGTCAGTACACGATATATATTGTACCGGTAAGTATATATATATATCGCATACATATACATATATACATACGTATATCCATAAAAACAACACATGACTGAAAAATGCATTAGCCTGTGGTAACCACCACCACCATCATTCATAGAAAATATGCAACAAGCATTCATTGGTTAATCACCTTCAATCTAGCCCGCTGATTGGTCAGTTTCGACCAATCAAATCACCCCCACGCGACAGGTCTGTTTTCGCGCCAACTAAGTCTGATCCAGTCACGTGGTACAACATACTATAACAACCAAACAAGAGTGATTCTCGCCCTCTTTCGTCACGCTCCCTCTTGGTTCTCTCTCGCGTCTCAACTCCGCTGCCAAAATGTGACCCTTAAAGAACCCCCGTCTTGACTAATGCAGTCAGACGTAAAAGAACTTTACAACATTTCATGCAAGTAGAATTCTGAACTTTTACCAACGTGTACAATACACAATTCCAAACATGCAACAATTCATTCTTCTACAGCTTAATAATCAATTTATTCGTTATGAGCTCAGGTACAAATATTACCTAGTCTAAGAGACACAACTCTGTCTAATCCTTTCAGTTCACATGCATGTACATCAAATACTTAATAAATTCAATTCTTATGTTTTCAACCCTACGTTCTGTTATGTATTTTATACCATGTGCTATTTCACGTCAAATATAAATTGCATTGTGACAACCACATTGGATAGTGACCTCCAGCATAATGGCGTGATCCTTTCCACACCTGTCCTAAACAAAATAAAAATAATTGTGGCGAACACCCTTCACACATTCGCGCTACAAATTTGGTGACGCCGACGTTTTCCGCTGCAAGCCTATTTATTATAAATGTGGAGATTTTATTTTGTAACTTGTATTTATAGACAGAAGTAAAGTGGCGGAAAAATATCTTTAAGTTTTTATTTTTTTAAATTTGTGAACGCTCTAGAATATTCGTAAGGCTAGCTGTGTAATCAAAAGTAAATTATGGAAGACACTATCTGATGCAATTTATTGCCTTGAAATTAGTTTTTATGCTGGTTTATGAAAGGAGTATTTCAATATTTAAAATAAATAAATTAATACATATATAAATAAAGAAAACAAAATAAAATAATAATTACATTAGAAAAATTAATAAATAAATGAAAATTCAACAAGATTTACTCATTTTCTTGTATTAGGCAATAAATTACATCACTTAGCATCCTCCATAGTTTACATTTCCTTACACTTTAAGAATATTTTACCGCGTTCTCAAATTCAAAACTTAAAAATTTAACTATATATTTCCTCCACTTTATTTCTGTGTATAAATATAAGTTACAAAATAAAATCTCCAGATTTACCTTGATAAAGTTACTCAGGTGACGAAACGTGTTGCTAAAGAAAAGTTTTCATATTTGTTTATATATATATATATATATATATATATATATATATATATATTATTGTCATCCACACGTTCATAAAGTCTATAATACATACATACATACATACATACACACATATATATATATATATATATATATATATATATATATATATATATGTATTATAGAATTTATGAACGTAGGAATCAACACAGCATGGTTTCATCCATAAATAATACTTATATATATCTAAATATATACGGGATACGATGTGCAAATTGTTGCCATTTTATATTTTTAATTTCGCGCATGCGCATTGTTTGTTTTTGATTTTGTCGACTACACAGTCCAGTAGAGTGACTTGGGCACCGTCTGTGAGAACAAAAAAAGCACTATGATACAATTCACTCCGCCAGAAATTTGGATACGAACATTTCAGTTTGTTTGGGTGTCAATCCGAGAACAGTGCAGAGCATTCGGGAAGAAGTGGATGAGTCTATTGGAGATTACGAAGGTAGGGAAAAGAACTCCCGAATTTCTTTCTGGGGGACTTAAACTCAACATGAAGGCCTACAGCAAGTGCATTGAGGTGTTAGTACTGCCCTGGGTCAAGAGTTTGGCTGCCGGAAGACCAATATCTGGAAACAAGCCACACAAGCAGGAGAACCCAGTGATGGCTGTCAATTTCTACGACCACATCACCCCTTACATCTAGCCAGCTAACTCCCCAGGCTGCAACCCCCTTGATTATTATGTGTGGGGACCAGTTGAGCAAGAGACCAACAAAACTCCTTGTAACACCAACGATGAACAAAGCAGCATTCAACAACTTAAACAAGGAAAGGGTCCAGAAGAGTTGCAGGAGATTCCGACGTCGTTTTGAGACCGTGCTTAAAGGCAATGGCAATTTTATTGAATAAATTTAGTCTTTAGTATTTCAAGATATTTTTGTGTAGTTTTGTAAATATATCAATATATCTTTTAAAACGAGATATCAGTTTTATTTTCGTTTTTGCGTAATTTAGACGATAATTTATTCATCTCAGCATATATATATATATATATATATTATATATATATATATATATATTATATATATATATATATATATAGTGTTTGTTTGGTTTGTTTTGTTTTACGGCATATCAACCTCAGTGGGTTATTTAATGCCAACAAAATTTATTGCTGGTAATATTTTGTTTTGTCAAAAATCTATTTCTGGTAATTTTTTCCTCAAAAATGTATAGCTGGTAATATTATTTTAAAAAATGTATTGCTGGTAATAGTTTTCTTCCTTGAAAAATTTATCTCTGGTAATAATTTTTACAAAGTATTTCTGGTATTAAAACCTATTTTTACACTTTCATAATGCTTTTTACCTCAGTTTTGGGGTTAACTATTCGCCCATAGCAGGGACCCTAACAGGTGCTACCACCCCGGATCAGGTTGGACCTGGGAACACCAGCAATTAAGAGGTGATTCCACGCTTCTCAAAACCTCCTGATCAGAGGCCTTGCTGCTGTAGTTTATCGTCATACCGAGGACAGCCTATATGTATATATATATATATATATATATAAATATATATATATATATATATATATATATATATATATGTGTGTGTGTGTGTGTGTGTGTGTGTGTGCAAGGTGTGCATAGAGGTCCGCAGGCCTTTAAACGAAAATTAAAGATTGAAAACAGTAGAAATGCGTTTTTTAAACAACTTTGGAAGCACATAACTTTATGCATGCATACACACATATATAGATAAAGATGTCGAGAAAAAAGGATGCAATGATATGTACTGGAGATAAAGAAAGACATAAAGGAAGTAAGAAAGAAAGAAAAAAGAAGGAATAAATGAAAGATAGGAAGGCTTAATAAAATCGATGAATGTGATCTTCCTTCGTTCAAATATTGTCTGAGAGCGGATCTTTTACAATCCCGAAAAGATGTCGGTTGGATAAGAATTTCTGCTCCTGTGTGGCGGCCTTCCAAATTTCTAACTCGTGCATTAATACAAAAAAAAAAAACAATAGAAAAAAGTACAAAGTCAAGAAGAAAATGGCGTCTTAGTTGGCAAATCGATTGACACGAATAAGTGCAGAGGCAGAAGTAGATGATTTTAGTGAGTGGTGGGATGGGAAAGGAAAAAGAGTCGAAATAAAATATAAGAAATAAGTTCTTTAGTGAAGAATCAATCGGATCATGTGCAATTGTGATTTATCTCCCTTGAAAGAAGCAGATTGTGTCTCACAGCTCTACGTCATTATTGACATTTAGGTGTGTCTCGACGGATGTACTTACCTGTATTATGTTATTTACCTATACAAGTACTTTTTACAGTGTGTATGTGTTTGTGTGCGTGTGCACGTGTTTGCTTTTGTAGATTATTGGTTTATATTTTTACACATATAAAGAGTACTATTTTACTCCTAATACAAATAGGCACTTACACAAAAAACATATGTACACATATATTTATACCGACATATATATATATATATATATATATATGAAGTTATATATATATATATATATATATATATATATATATATATGAAGTTATATATATATATATATGAAGTTACATATATATATATATATATATATATATATATATATGAAGTTATACATTATGAAATGGACAAAGTCCGACAATTATTATTTAAAGACATTTTTATGTTTAACATTCTTTTTATAGATACAAGTATTTAAGCAAATGCTCTGTTTATAATAAACAGTATTAAATAACATTTACCGGCCTGAATGCCCGAGAAATTTTCATAGAAAATATTCGTCCTTGGACAGGATTCGAACCTGTATCCTATACGGAACCGTTATATAGCCTGACGTGCCTTAACCGATTCGGCCACTGAGGATCGTTCGGTTGGCAAGGTGAATATTTTCTATGAAAATTTCTCGGGCATTCAGGCCGGTAAATGTTATTTAATACTGTTTATTATAAACAGAGCATTTACTTAAATACTTGTATCTATAAAAAGAATGTTAAACATAAAAATGACTTTGTGTGTGTGTGTGTGTTTGCGTGCGTGCGTGCGTGTGTGTGTGTGTGTGTGTGTGTGTGTGTGTGTGTGTGCGTGCGTGTGTGTGTGTGTCTATAAATATTTAAACAGATAAAAAAAGTATACAGAAAATTCTGTAGCTGTCTATATTTCTGAGATGAGGTATTATGTATATTATTATTAACCCTTTATTTCGCTCCCTGGGGTAGACTGTTCTAGTTCCACGTGCCATGGATATCAGTTATCTCCTGTTAATTCCCCTCTTCAAGTTCTCCACTGCCTTAACCGGGTATTGAACTCACACTCTTTGGGTCCTGTCACTGGATCTAACTAACGCCTTTATCCACTGTGACATGTCAACGGGAGATAGCTGATAACTGACATCCATTAAACATGGCACGTGGAACTGGAACAGTCTACCCCAGTGAGCGAAATAAATGGTTCAGTTCGACATTCCAACCACCTGAAGAAGGCCGGAGCGTACAACGTCCGAAACGTTGTAATAAATATGGCGACAAAGATGTGGACAATAGTCCGAATAATGTAAATAATGTACAGAAAATTCATATTTTACAAGCCATCATAATTCTGTTTCCAATTAGGGCTAGAATAATCGTGAAGCCAATGTAGCTGAAAGATCTGCTAAGTTCAAAATAATTGTTAACAATTCTTGATTCTTATTAAAACCAGCTGGCGAGACTGTTTTCATGGTTGCGTCCGTCAAATTTTCAAAGTGTTAAAAAGAAACTAAAACATAGACAAATGTCTATCTTACACGTGTTTTTTGCATTCGACTTCAATTTGGATGGAGAGGAAGGACAGGAAATCAATTCACACCTGTATAAATTGAGGCGAATAACATAAGCATAACATAAGCTGAAAGTAAACCTTATCTTTTAGCGGTGACATGCGTATGTGTAGGCGTTCCGTTCATTTTTTTTCTGTTTTGTTTTGATTTTTTGAGTAAATTACATCTAACGGCCTGCTTATTGGGGAGACTTAATAAAGCCAGTGTGCACTCTCAGAGAGCATTACAGACAAACAAGGTTAATTACCATTTTAATGTATGTACATCTTCTCGTTCTTGAAAGCCTGTGTCTGCTGAATTTTATTTTCGTATTCGAAACATAAAGAAAGTCATTTCTAAATATATTGTGGAATCATCCACGTTATCTTTCACCCCTACTTGCAGAACAATCAATTCTTACACCCACACACACCTGTTATCCAATCAAAACACTTATTTCGACAAACTCAACTTCTCATTGGTTAACAGCCTAAAAGAAATGAGAATGCACGTGAAAAATCACTTTGGCGCTCAAACCTTTTTGAGCCTATTTTTCCTTCTCAAAAACTATAAAAAGAAGAAATTGAAACAAAATTCAAGATGCCAACCAAATCCACGCAATCCTAAACGTGATCTTTCCGCGCAAATCAAACTCTGACTCAGCAACCCATTGGCATAATCTTTCTCTATATATCGAACAAAACTTCACAAACTTCATTTATTATACTTAAAAAAGTGATAATTATTCACTACAAAATAAGTAATAATAACTAACAACATTTCATTCACGCAACAACTAAAGGTACGCAACTTCGTACGACATAAAAAGAATTATACATAACACTTACATATACACACTAACAATTGAACCGCAACATCGGACACTTTTGTACATAAAACAACAAACTGTTTAATTCTTTGAACAAATCTTATTAACACTCGCTAAAGCTTTCAAACATACTTAACAACAAACTACGCATTTTAATACATCAATACTCAACAATTCATCAAATCTTAACTCATCTGTATATTTTTAAATTGTATATAAAATCACTGTATTGTTATGCATTCTACTTGCCTTGTTTTTAACTTTGTTCTGCATGACCTGTTCTGGATGAATGTTAACGAACACGCCAACAAAAGAAATTTCCTTCTGATTTAACCAAATACATTCACTAATCCCCAACAATATAATGGGATTTATTATTGTTAATCCCGATATTGTTTCTTCTTTCGACTCTAAGCGTTATTTTTAGGCGATAAATAATTATGGATGTTAATATTTAGAGTAATTAGATATAGTGTAGGATTAAAAATAAACTTCATTAATTCTTTAGATAATTATTCTTAACTGATACAAGAACTTAATACTTTTCTATTAGTAATTAATATTATCTCTCCACTGGAAATGGACTTTGCTGCCTGCAATTTAACTGAGTGCCTTAAGTACATTTAACACGTACCCCACGGTGGAGTAATGGATAGCGGTTTGGATTAAGGAATCGAAGAGCTGAGTTCGAATTCCAGTCTAATCCGTTACATACCCATGAGAAAGGTATGAATCCTCTTCTTCTCCCCCCAGCTATGGGTAAGTAGCGGGACAGACTGAGTTCTATTGGATGGCTGCTGGCCTACCGCAGAAATAAATGGGAACCTACTGCGGGAAAAATCTGCCTCGTCAGTCATGTATCGAAAGATACATGATCGCCTAAGCGTGTATCACGCATGGCACGTAACTGATCCTTGTACATAAATCTGTACCATGAATAGGTACAAAAGCAATATCTTCTAGGATACATAACGTTATGACTATCTCGTTAAAGAAACTATCACTTTCTTGTAGTTAATATCTCATCTATTTTACGCATTCTTGTATCGTTTTATAAGCTCATCTTCTACAAATACGTGTTTTACTTTTAAGAGTTGCTGTGAATATATGGGTAGAATGTGTCTTAGTTTATCTGGTTGGATGTGAACGCCCGTTTATGCTAATGCGTTTTGTGGATGCGGGAGATTTTTCTTACTTTGGGATTATATTTGTTTTTAGAGATTTGGAAATCCTGACTGTAATCTTCCCCAGGAGTAGCAGGTTTTGTCGGTTTTGATTGAGCTACTGGGCAGAATTCTTTGATTGATCTGTTTTGAACGCCGTAGATCTTTACGGATTTACCAAGAAACTCCGCTTATATTAATAAGCTAACGGATTTCTATCTTAAATGCCAAATTACCTATCGACCTACCTGTCACGTGATTGATCTCTTTCTTTTCCACTTTTTCGTGGCGCATCATACAATATTTTTGTCATTAGATGGCCCACATTAACCAGGTTGTTGAATCTTCTTCCTGCAATAGAATGTATTGGAATAAAGAAATTCGGTTCAGTATACAATTTTAAAAAATACAAAGTGGCTTGGGTAATTTGTCGTCTAAATAACGCAAAATTGAAAATATGGCTGACATCTCATTTCAAGAGAGATTTTTACGACAATTACACAAAAATATCTTCAAATACTAAAGAGTAAATTTATTCAATAAAATAGACATTGGCCTCAATCACGACTTCGGAATCTCCTGCGACTCTTCTGAACGGTCTCTTTGTTTATGTTGGTGAATGCTGCCATAATCCTTGCCTTCAGTTCATCTTCGGTGTAACAAGGAGTTTGGTTGGTCTCTTGCTCAACTGCACCCCACACATCATAATCAAGGGGGGGGGGGTGCAGTCTGGGGAGTTAGCTAGCCAGATGTAAGGAGTGATGTGGCAGCAGAAATTGTCTGACAGCCATGACTGGGTTCTCCACTTGTGTAGCATGGTGCAGAGTCTTGTTGCCAGACATATGGTCTTCCAGCAGACACCCTCTTGATCCAGGGTAGCATTACCTCCTCAATACACTTTATGTAGGACTTCGTGTTGGGTCTATGAGCCTGTACGAAGATGAATGGAGGCATAACATCGTCATCACAGACGGTGCCCAACTGACCCTACCATACTGTGCAGTCGACAAACACAAAAACAAACAAAGCGCATGCGCGATATTAAAAATATATAATGGCGACAATTTACCCATCGCACGCTGTATGTACAGGGTGACCCAAAAAAACGGGAATTTTTGAAGTGTGTATTGCCAGACATGAGCAAGGGGCAACACTGCGAGACAGTGACCATAAGCAAGTAAATATTTCGCCATTTTAGTAACGAGAATGAAATTCACAGTATCCCAGCTGAGATGTTGCAGCAGCCAATGAGGAATCTCAACAGCAGATTTCAAGAATGCGTTCGTACAGGAGCACGCCATCTACAGGACGTAATTTAAAAAAATGAAAATCCCATCATTGTTTCTTAAATGGCATGTTTTAAGGTTTCAATTACTATGAATTAAATATTTTTCTTCCATCGCTCTTGGTTTTATTGGATTGTTAAAAAGTTCCCGTTTTTTGGGGTCACCCTATATTTTTCCGATAAAGTTCATTATACTATTTATGAAAATTATTTTTATTACTTAGGGTAATATTCCGGTATCAAAAAAACAAAGGTTTTAATGTGGGAACGAGTTTAAGTTTGATTCGAAATCAGAGTATAATGCTAAAATGGACGCCCCCACCCTGTGTCACGTGTGCGACAAAAGAAATAAGACAAAGAGAAATAAAGGGACCGAAGAAAGATCAATTAAATTTTAGAGTAAACAAAAGAAAAGATTTAATCATAATTTTAGCGATTATGGCCAGCGGCTAAAAAAAGGAAAAAACATAAAGGCTTACCAACAAGAAGTTAGAAATACTTAAAAATAACTTCAGTCTGGAGTTGCTAGGTTTTGGTGGTATATTTTACATATCAGTTCAGCGAATGGTCGTAAACGGACTGCTCTGAAACAGATTTCTACAACTGACTTCGCCAGCCAACTCGCTTAATTTTGGCGGCAATCAACGAATACGAAGACCCGAATAAAGACCTTCATTTTGTAATGTCATCGGAACCACATCTAAGAATTCTTTGAAGTCTTTGATCTAAATGTGTGTGCTTCCTTTGTGCAATTTTTGTGAGAATGTCTTTGTTGGCAATTTATCTGGGAATGTCTGTGTGTGTAATTTTGGTGAGAATGATTATGTATATATTGTCACGTGGGCGACAAAAGAAATAAGATAAAAGGAAATGTCAAGAAGATCAACTAAGTTTTATAGTAAAAAAAAGGTTTTATTATAATTTTAGTGATTTGCTCAGTGACCAAAAATGAAAAAAAAACAACGGCTTACCAACAAGAAGTTAGAAATACTTAAAAATAACTTCAGTCGGGAGTTGCTAGGTTTTGGTAGTATATGTCAGGTCAGCGAATTGTAGTAAATGGACTGCTCTGAAGCTGTTTTCTGCGACAACTGATTTTGTCAGTCAACTCGCTTAACTTTGGTGCCAACCAACGAATACGAATACCTGGATGAAAGACCTCCACTTGTAAAATCGTCCGACCACATCAAAGACCCAGAACAGAGAGAAGTTTAACTCATAAAAAATTCATCCAACCGCCTCAAGGAGTTCCAATCTTTGTTCTCCTCTTAGGCTGAATAACAATCAAGGATAGAGAGCCCATGCCACATTTGAGCTTTATCCTTAGATCTGGTAGGCTATTCCTGCTTTTCACAAGGCGAAGATGAACACGTTATCACCTGGAGTTTGAACAATTGTTGCCTATTCCATTTTCCGTTCTGTTAACCATTACGCCATCGCCATCTCCTCTACGTCTATAGTCTATTGGCGTAAACATGCAAATCATTTATTTCCATTATATATACTATATAAATAGAATAAATCGACCTTTGACATGTTTGTTCTAAAATATATTTATATAAGAAAATGCAACAGAAATCGACACCAAAATATCCCGTTAATTTCTTATGAAGTCTATCCAGATATGAGACACTCGCTTTGTTCATCACTTTTGTGATGTTAACAAACACTCGTTGCCAACTTTTCTAATGTCAACGAATACTCGTTGTCACTTCCGCAATGCTCGTTGCAGTAGAGACTTTGTAATCGCAGATACAAATATAGTACGCCGTTGAACAATACTGGTGTCAGACGCCTTCGAATAACATTCGCACTAATAGTACTTGATCGATAATACTCGAATATTAATGCGTATATTGATCCGAATAGAAAAATAATATAGTGAATAGTATAGAGAAATAGTATAGCGAATAGAGTAGAGAATAGCGGTCTGTATAGTAATAGAGGATAGACTAGGAATAGCGATCGTTAATCGTCAGCTACTTCCTACATATATGCGTTTTCACTATGGCCACGTGGTCTGCTTAATTCAATAATGGGATCGCCTGCGTTTACTCACTGGCGATCTATGTTCAAACTCAGCAGCGACACTTTATTCCTTTATAACAATCACATAATTCCAATCGTTTTTTCACAAAGTGTATTTATATGAACGGTTGTCTATATAAGTAATCATTATGTATTTAATGCATAATATAACCCCAATTGCCAGTGTGGAATTGAAAGTGCATAAATCAATTGCAATAATTACTGTTTTCAGAAAATGAAGTGATTTTTGATAATGAAGAAGGGAATCAAAATGAATTAATTTCGGCTTCTTTGGAAATAGACTTATTTCAATGCCTTTTCTCCGGGCACATGTCATCCACTACGGTTTTCTAAAATATGCAGAAACATATTCTGCTAGTTTCTTCATACGACGTAACAAAACTAATCCTTGATCTTAATAGAATTTTATTTCAGAATTGCATTAGGACATGCATTCATTTTTCTTATCTCGTATTAGTAAGAAGGGTTTTTTCAGTTATAAATAGTACAATAGATAGAAGTTTAGGGGAAAAATTAAAATTAAAATTTCTTATGCATAATAACTAAGCACACGTAGTAGGCAAAAAGCTGTCAACACAGTAAAGAGATGGTTCAGTTCATCTAATTACAGTCAGAGCTAGAAGGGGAAAATAATCTTAGTGAGAAGTATTCATACTGTTAGAATTTATGTCTAATAGAACCACTATCAATTCTGTCTTCTACGTGAGAACATTGTCAAAATTCAGAACAAGGCTTTTCACAAAAATTACGCGTAAACACCTACAATGTCACTTAACAAGAATTTATTGAACTGGAGCGGCTTTGCTAAAATATTACATTTGGCGAGTACTCAGAAAAGACTTCGGTGTTTCTTCACAAACTCCTTACCCTAAACAGATACACTATAGTTAAGTATAATAACTAACGCAAGAACTAAAACAACTCACAACATATCTATTGTAGAATGGTTTTTATTAGTTATTTATTTGACGTTTTATAAATTCGTTCACAATTCACTGGGTTTTTACGATTTAGGTCTTGTACCTGACCCAGATAAGTATGAAAATAGTGTAGCAATGGTTCTTTTAGCAGGTCACTTTTGAAATATATATTTTTTATGTTTGCGAGTCTTTATCAAGTTAATGAATAAGTAAAATTATAGAATGACACAAAGTGAGAATCAAATTACAATATAACATGTGGGTATATTAAAACTGTAAACCTGGAACTAATGAACTAGATCCTATTTGGATGAATTTGTAAAGTGTTTTGATATTAATGTCACCCAGTATTATCCAAAACCATATAACGAGAATAAACTTACAAGCATGAAGAAGTCATTTCTCTCATGTGCTTAGTTTTGAATTTTCTTTTTATATGAAGACAATCCCTTGTGATGTCTATAAAAAAGATTAATAAACTAAATACGTTTGCTTTGCTTGATAAAATCTGCGACTTATTATAGTTTTCGTTTTACTATCGTCTGCTTCTTACAATTCTTTTTCCGCTCAATATGTTTGTCATCGCAAACTATCAGGCCACAACCTTTTAAAAAAATAATCAATTTAACGATCGTCTTTTTCTTTTTTCAAATTAGCAATAATAATAAAAAATATTAAAAAGAATTAATAATTCATTTTCCCGTTAGATTAATACCATTAAAACCACCATTAAAAATTCAATTTTCATAGATTTTTTTTTGTTGACTGTCATACCATGATACCATCAAATTATTGATCCTAACTTCCTTATTATTTCGAATCATTTCCCTTAGATTTGGCATCATCTTTCAGCTAAACAGTATATTCCATTTTAAAAGAACGATTTCAGTTAAAAGCAATGAATTCTTCAAGATGTTTTAGATATCTTGAGACCCGCTGACTAGACTAAGAGTGCTGCATGGATCGAAACGAATGAGTCTGAGAGTGACAGGCCTGGAGAATAAACCGTCTATGAATGAATATCACGTGCTAGCAACATGAATGATGTGCCTTATTACAACTTGATGTCATGCACCGAAAATCGCATTATCCAGAAGGAAAATGTATTTCTGTTCTATTGCAATATTCAAGACTGCTGTCTGCCTCTAAATTTATTTGGTTTGTATTGGATCTTTCTTCAAGAATTATTTTCTAATTCATCAGTTCTGTATTCTGATATCTTTCAGATTGTGCTTTTTCTTGAAATCTTTATAAAACACTGCAAACTATTTCTTACATATGATTGTATACTTTGCATCAATACAATAATTTCTAATAACCCAGTGCTAAGCTTCCGCAAACTAAACATGAAGAGGAAACAGTATTGAATTATTTTTTATTTCTACTATGATTTTCTCCAAATGAAACTAAAATTATCAGTTTTTCACGAGTGCTTACGCACAAGAAATAAAATGTTGAGTAATTTTTTAAAATTCCATAACTTTTTGCAATTATGACACTAGGAAGATTTACATCAAAATAAAAAGTGGAAAGAAAGATAGCGATGTATACAATCACAGACATCTTTACTGTGAGTTTTTTTTAAGAAAATAAGTAGTTCCTAATTGGTCAGTTCTATTCGCGTATGTGCCCTGAGTCCAGGAAATATTCACTTGGGTTAGAATTATGACTAAACGACGAGTGAAGCTGCAATAAAAAAAAAAAAACTCGTTCATTTTCTTTTCTTGTTTTTATTATCTATAAACATATTCGTTAACATCGATTCTTCAAAAGATACTAATAGAAAAAAAGGAAATTTTTGCTAAGTTATGTTGTATTTATTTTAATTTTAGGGGCTGTTTTACTGTGACAGAAAAAAACTTGCAATTAGATTAATGAATTAAAAAATGAAGTAAATGAGTCAAATTGCCAACATGTTAAACTTTATTAATTCTAAAGAGAAAATAAGACGAGAAATGAAAGAAATCAAGTATTTCAAATGCGATTAACAAAATACAGTGTATAAGTCGGTTTCATATACAGTGGGAACCCTGAATTTTTTGGCATGAATTTTAACCCCTCCATAAAAATTACCATTGTATATTGCAAATGGTCACCGAAAATGCATATTCTTCAAAAAATATTACCCGTGTATAGTGCGACCAGCTATTTTTGCCTAAAAACCCTGATCATAAAAGATCGTACTATACTCATGTATATAGAACAATTTGGTCGGACTTTATGGAAATATGTGAGGCGTGATATTTAGAAGACTTTTCACATTTGAGTCTTTATTTGCAATCTGTGTTCCCTGGATAATCTCCTTACACACACACACACACGCGCGCGCGCACACACACGTGTGTGTATGTGCGTGTGTGTTTGTGCGCGTGTGTACGTGAGATTTACTCTTACTCATATAAGTGATGCTGCTCGCAATATGCAGATAACATAATACGTACAGAGAAGTGGATATGAATAACGACTTTAATACGTACTCTTGCGAATATTCATCTGCAACTAAGGTTGATTGGACAGCTTCCCTTCATTAATAAAAGTTTATTTAAAGACGAATAAATACAATTTCTAATTAACTTTTCACCTTCTGGCTCAATGAAATCGTGTTTGGATGCTCTGTAATCTGCTTACATGATTGCAGTTGTATTAGTACAATGTTACTATATCAACCCTTTTTTATTTTAATTAAATTTAGTATGTAGGTTGAACGTGATGACTATATAAAAGGATTACTCTATCACCATTGAAAAATAATCTAATTTTATCATTACTAATAATGCCTGCCTTCAGTAATTCCTCTTAAACAGCACTAATATAATTTCTGAATTTCCTTTTCTTTGGTGAGTGAACTGAGTCACCAAGATACACAAGCATCACATCTATAGGTATGGAATTTTGAACACAAAAGCGTTGGATGAAATAATCCAGTAACTTGACCCAAAGAGTTGTGTGTTCAATACCTAGTCACAGCAGAGTTGAACAAAACTTAGTTACTAAAGGGAATTAACTGAAAACCGAGATATCCAGAAAGACAAGGCATGGCAGTAGAACAATCTAACCCCCGTGGATTAAATAAAGGGTCCGGTTTGAAATTCCAACGCATATTACCTGAAGAAGGCCGGAGCGTACAACGGTGGAAACATTGTGAATATGACAATGAAGATGAGGACAACAGTCCGAACAATATAAATAATGTAAATAATGAACCCTGACTGCAACTTACTGTTATTTCCATCAGTACATGACATATATTCATAAACTTTATCTACAGAATATAATTGTAGAAGAAAAAGCGTGAGAATATTGAAGAACTTACATTAAAATAAAGAAATATAAAAGTAAATAAGATCTTCAGTTTGTAAATTTTAAATATATTCAAATTTTAAATATATTCAAATTTTAAATATATTCAAAATAAAACACATTTCCTTCCCCAGTGGAGGATTTAGTGCTTATAAGCTACAATATGCGTAACGCCATTTTAACGGGCAAAAAGCAATGCGCCGAGTTTTAAAGTATTTAAAAATTGAAAACAAATAGCATCCATAGATTGTCCCTGATCAGGTTAATGGCTACAATTATGGTTGAAAGTGCTCAATCGTTTGAACAATATTAAACTTTCATTGCATCTAGACACACAATCTTTCATATGTGCACCAGAAAACATTCCTTCTCGATCTTCTTTCATAAAATTTGTATTAAAAAGACTCAGATATATATAACAGTTTCATAGATTTATTGATTAATTTGTTTTTTACTGATTATCAACATGTTGTAGGTTATTTAAAGCCAGATAATATTTGTAGATTGTAAGAATTTTTTCGAGATAATAATGATTTGCTGATACAAGTAAAGCTAATTAACCCATAAATGGGGGTGCTGATGTGGATTCATATCTTTCCCAAGAGTATTTGTGCATAAGTGAATATAACTAGCCTAACTGGAATTGGAACTTGGCTCTTCGATTTCCAATTTCGATCCGTTATTCATTACACCAGCCGCACATCCAAGCTTACAGTAGCTAGTAAACCTCAAGCGCTTTTATGAGAACCGGTGTTTCAATGTGTTATGTACGTAATCCATTTTCATAGAGAAGTTCGCTAAAAAGGATTCAAGTACATGCAGGTGCGACGACAGTCCTACATACCTGCATCTGCGGATTAAGGAGGATTGACAGATTATGTTTCACTTGTACACTATCCCCGTTCTTCACTGGTTGACCCGTTATTGTGGCTTTGTTCCAACGAAAACTATTTCAGTTGAATAATGTAATTTAGTCTCCGAGACTGTGATTAGAAAATTGATTTTGAATATCCCAAGAAGTCTAATTAGTGTGGCCTAGTGACTGACAATGCTTATCTTAATAAATATACGAGATATTTTCGGAAAGCATCCAGAATGTTAACCACCAAATTAGCCTACTAAGGATAGTAATTCCTTTGTCTCTTCAAAGTAATATCGCAGTTTTAATCTTACTTTTCAAAAACAGCTTGCAAAGTCCTTCTTCAAGATATTCATCAGCGGTCTTCTATTGAATCTCATCCACATTTTGAAATATTCTACAACAATTATTCGCTTTGAAGACAGGCAAGAAACTAAATTAGGACCATAGTGGTATTGAAATACTTGGGTGATGCGTTAAACATAGAGAATAGTGAGGTGCATTGCCATACAGCTACAAAACATACAAGCTCCTTAAATGATTGACTAGCGACAGACTCATTTTATTTAGCAACCTACAGTAAAGTCTGCTTAGGTTACATCAGATCCGCACAACCGATTCCTAGGATATTCAAAAGGGCTGAATACATCCAGGATAGATTTCGTTTATAAATAAACGCCTGTAGTAGAGCAGTTGTAATAATAATTCTGAGATCAGCCGTTTCCTTATAAGGAAACATTCGACATTCATTGACAGCGTTACTGTCATTTGAAATTTATAAAATCTTTTTCTTCAAACAGTTTTTCAGGACAGTAGACGCCTCAAATCCAGTAACTGTTATCGCTCCCTCTAGTACGGATGGACGTTTCTTTCCTAAACGTTTCTGTATGATAGTGTGGAAAGTCAACGCCTTTTCCTTTCTAGTTTTATATTTTGGTTGTTGATGCTGTTGGAATTGAATCTTTCAACACTAAGGTTTTTGTTATTTTGTAAACCTTTGTTTCTGTATCGCCACTCTAGGATTGGATGCTGGATTGTCTTTTTTAATATCTAGAGGGTTCATTCCTTTGAAGTCATTTCTAATCACTGATTTGAGAAAACGGTTGTATATCGATGTCAGTCAATACATTTCTGAATGTGTTGAACACGATACATGACATCAAATGTGAGAGACTTGATCAGACACACAGCTAAGTACATAATTGTTGTAATGTAAGCAAAGAGCGTGTTGAGATTTGGTGGGGACACCTAACCGATTGCTTTCCCAGCAACGATGGCAGAGAGGGAAAAGAGTTGGAAAGTAACAAAAATAACACTGCCCCAGAAGCCACAGCAACTTTTGGGATCAAATGCCCACGGAACCGATTACATAGGACACCGTGTCTTGCCATCTTTTGACTACTGTTTTTCCCGTTGCTTTTATTTGCATGAGGCATCTTACAAAGACCCGGATCTTGACCAGCCGCAGAGAGTCACGTATTTAGATATGCCAAGCTGTCCTGCTGCTAACGGGAAAAACCCGGATGTAACTGGTGTTGACAAACATATCCACACGTGATCCGGGTCCTCTTTTGCGTCTGTATCTATGCGTGTTCGCCAAATTTTCATTTCGATATTTTGATTAAGTACCACCTTGCAGTGTTGAGTGAAACTATCCCTAGCGCAGCATATCCTGTACTCAATACTATTTTTTTATAACTGATTCATACATCAAAGTATTTGAAGTGTTTAAAATTGATTATTTCCACCTTTTGAATTTTTACAAAACGAAAAGGCTATTGTGTATTTATAGTGCGTCCATCCTTTCTGGGCGTCACCCTATTTATACACATTGCAACAGACTAAGTTTAGTAAATGCACATTGGTTCATATATATATATATATATATAGAGAGAGAGAGAGAGAGAGAGACAGACAGACAGACAGACAGACAGACAGACAGAGAGACGTGTGGATTCATATATATATATATATATATAATGTGAAAATTGCAAGGTACTTCTTTGTGTGTGCATGTTGAGTGGGATGGAATAAATATTCTTTAATATTTCGCAAGCAATCATCAGGAAATAACAAAAGGATTGACAGATCTACGGACCACCGCCGCCCGCCCGTCATGAAACGTGGAAAGATGCCTTCCGCGGCTTAAATTAATCAGGCTCTGTCAAAATGAAGATGCGATCGCATTAATAGATTGGGAAATTGAATCGCTATTATATTTAGACACAGACATCAAAACACATGTGAGTTGATGATACTCAAATACCAGTAGAATACGTGTGCGTACACACACACACACACACACACACACACACACACACACACACACTCAGAAAAATATACACACACATACACGTACACACATATATCTGGCAAGATATGTAGTGATACATTACAAAAAGGAAACGCATATGTGCAAACAATTCGTTTATATACAGGGGAATTGAAAAGTAACTCCCTATTTCAGCGAACTAAGAGTCCTGACTTAACAGCCTGTGACTTTTTTTTCTTTAGGCTCGGCTAAAGGAGCAAGTCTACTATACCAAAGCAAGACTTTGGAAAAACTTTAAGGACGAATACAAAAAGATAGGCCTTCCATACCACAAGAGATCCTGGTAAAATCAGTTGACGTGATTCCTGGGCGGCTCGAGAAGCTGGTAGCGAAATCTGGTGCGCTTATCGAATTTTAAACAAAATCTTCCTCTCATATACATTTCTGGTAAAAATCATAGTTAATTTATTTACTAATTTGCTTTTGGTCAGGGAAAGTGATTACAGCTATTTTCTGCTCTAGGTAAAGTTGACAGTTATTGGAGTTATTGTTGGTTCTGTTTTCCTTATTTTCCATTATATTTTTGGTATATTATTTACATTATTCGGACTATTGTCCTCATCTTTGTCACCATATTTATTACAAAGTTTCGACCGTTGTACGCTCCGGCCTTCTTCGGGTGGTTGTAATATCGAACTGAACCCTTTATTGAGCGAAATAAAGGGTTCAGTTCGACATTCCAACCACCTGAAGAAGGCCGGAGCGTACAACGGTCGAAACGTTGTAAAAAAATATGGTGACAAAGATGAGGACAATAGTCTGAATAATGTAAATAATGTACATAATACCTCATCTCAGAAATATAGATAGATATATTTTTGGTATATGTTTGGTTTTAATTTTTAAATTTCCTTAACTTAATGTTGTGCTGTTCCTGTTGTTAAAAGACGTTTTAAGTGCATAGTTTCTGTTTTCAGAGTCCTATGTATATCCTTTATTCGTTATTTGCTTTTTTTCTTTTATCGCGGATTGATATATTATATTGCTTTTTAGACATTTGCCGTTTAAGGGACATTCATCCTTGGCTCTGCATTTACAGACGAGTTTGATGATGCGAGTGGTTTTTTTGTGCTCTTATAAAAATTATTTGTGTAATGTTTTCGGTGCAAGGTTAGATTATTTGCAATGTGTTTTTATTGAATATCTTCTGGACACTTACATTATTTACATTATTCAGACTGTTATACTCATCTTCATTACCATATTCACAACGTTTCGGCCGATGTATGCGCCGGCTTTCTTCAGCTGATTGGAACCAAAACTTGGAGAGTTGAGTTAAAGGGAAATAACTGACACATCGGGAAGAGACATGGCACGTGGAACTCGAACAATCTACCCTTGTGGACGAAATAAGGGGTTCGGTTCGAAATTTCAATCAGCTGAAGAAGGCCGGAGCGTACAGCGGCCGAAACGTTGTGAATATGTCAATGATGATGAGGATAACAGTCCGAATAATGTAAATAATGCAAGTAATCAAAATACCTCAAGTCAGAGATATAGACAGATCTTACGGGCAGTAGTTGATGGGGGAAGTGTTTTGAATGAGTTGGATGAATACTTTTCCTACGTTTGTTTTTAAGTTTTTGATGTCCTGTGTATTAAACTATATGTTGTTTCTTTTCCTGCTATCTTTTTTTACTATATAGTGTGTGTATGCGAGTATTACCAAAAATAAACTTTCTTTTAGAGTTCTTTCATAATCGTTTTTTGACTTCGTTGAATATTGTTTCATTCAAAGAACTGTTAGATAATCTGCTGTTGACTGCTGTTGACTGATTATTGTCGGCGAGTGGTTGGTAATGCTTGCATATAAATTGCTTTGCTTTGTGTTATATATATATATATATATATATATATATATATATATATATATTGAAAATTAAATATTTATTGTGCAAAATAAATGCTTGTCTCATTATTAGTCTACAGAGTGATTGATGTACCTACATGTATAAACTTGTCACTTTATTAAATATACTGATCTAGTAGTACCGGGTTAGATTCTGTTTTGTCTTGAGAACAGCCAAAATTCATCATGGAATGGAATCGACAATATTCTTTAAGTATTCTTCTGAAACTTAGACCCATGTTGTTGTTATGGAATCCCACAAGATTAGTAGGTTGCACATCCAGGATTCGAATGTTCATTTCCATCTTATCTCAAAGGTGCTATGGGATTGATCTCTGGCGGATTCTTACCATTTCCAACGAACCCAACTGGAATTGGAACTCTGCACTCCGATGAACAATTCCGAGCCGCAAAACATTCTTAATAAGCTTGAGTAAATGGATGGCGGAACAGGCCTTAGAAGAAATAATAGAAAAACAAAGTTTATTAAGAGCCACGAAGGACAGGAAATTGTGGAGAGCCATGATCACCTACGTCCTGAGGGGAGACGGCCAATAAAAAAGAAGAATCTGTGCATGCAAATAAATTTAAGTTTTAATGCACTGAAAACGATGATGACATTGGTTGGATATTGTACATTCTATGCTATGCGTGTCTCCATAGATGTTCCCACAAGACTGGAAAGACCATTGAATACAAGTCTCAGGATATACTGAAGCACCCCAAGGTTGAAGTATCTTTGGCGACATCAACACTGTTCATGGTGTGTCGATATGCGAACTGACCATCAAAAACATTTAAAGGCAGAGCTATTGAAATAGGCTGATTCTCCTCTTGGATATCCCGTAGCCGCTAAAGTCCCAAATTCCCAGACTCAGGGAAGAGAATACAATATTACAGTTGCGATAACACTATGCCTACGCCAGTTTAAAGACTATCAGTCCTGTTGCACATTTTAGCTGGAATGTCGTAAGAGAGTCACAACTTTCGGCATATTCCGACTCTTGAAAACTTCACAATGCGGACATCATTTTCCTGATAAAGAATCCGGCATTATTGCTGTAAATAAAAAAAACTGATGTGGTTTTCTAATATGTGAAATTCAAATTGTTGAAATTCATGTTGTGTAGTCCGAGCTTTTCGACTCATATGAGTTATCAACAGTGGGTTTGATGATAAGGAAAGAATATCCATACATTAGGAAAAACAGATCATCAAATTTAATAGGCATAAAATAGATATCTATTGAGCTTTTATCGACATGGTTAAACTTGAAACATTCGATGATCTCACTCCCTTTATTCATCTATATATATATATATATATATATATATATATATATATATATATATATGTTGCTCTGTTTATTAAAAAAACATTGAGCTCTATGTGTGAATCAGTTTTAATACTTAATATTTAATATTTTATATTGTGTTAATAGGATTCACTTTGATTATATACCAACGGATTACTACTTATATATATATATATATATATATATATATATATATATATATGTATATATATTGTGTATTTATCGTGCAATCCCTCTTTTATACATGTTTCGTTAAAGACGACTGACAAGGTATTGCGAATAAACATTTTATTTAATTTATCTTTTGTATAAGTGTTGTTTTTTCCGGACATAAAATATGTAAAAAATGTTCAAAAGTTCTGCATTTCGGCGACAATTTTTATCATTATCATGGGTTAATAATGATTTCTGATGGAATGGTCGGATAGGTGTACTTAAGTCGTCTGGATAGGCATGTAGTAGTGTGACCGATGTAATTATTGGTTGGTTTGATCAGGAGCACAGTTCCTCATTTAAACACACAAAACCTACCAAACTCCATCCGAAACATACTAGTAGAAAATACAAGCATAATAACCTTATCCACATGTAAAACAAGATTAAAAATAATGGAAGCCCTAATAATAAAAAAGAAAAAGCCAACACTCAATAACATTAGCTATGAACACAGCCAAAATGTGCTGACCGTATTTGGAAAATAAAACCGACTTAT
>OZ038477.1:4486644-4519144 GCA_964036315.1 Acanthosepion esculentum
CTGTCAGCTTTTCAATTCTCGGTAGTGGATGCGCACTGCTGATGAGTCCCAAATATAGGACGAAACAGCCGTCCAGTGCTTTCTGTTGAGGTTTCTTTCAGACTCAATGAATTACTTAATTATAAGTATCAAAACCATCGTAACAATTTATATCAGAAATATATATATATTTATATGTATAAAATGACAATTCGAAACATTCTAGATTTTGCCGACTTTTTCAAGGCAAAAATGAAATGGAAATATCTCTGTGTTATAGTTACATTAAAATCCAAATTTAAAAACATAGACGCTTCTATAACAACAGAGATATTTCGATTTCATTTTTGCCTTGAAAAAGTCGGAAGACGAAACGCGTCGGCAAAATCTAAGATTTTTCCAATTGTCATTTTATACCAATATGTCTTGTCCACAGAATTGATCTGGGAATTTAACTATATATATATATATATATATATATATATATATATATATATATATATATATATATATATACAACTTTATGACTAATATACATATATATTCTTCTTAGATACGTACAAGTGTCTTCTGTTCTGGACTTAATGAATGTAATAATTGTGCAAAAGTTGTTGGTAGATTCTACGCATACAATAAAACCATGATAAAAAGCTAAACAAAATTACTTTGTGAGTCTTGTTCAACAAAATATGAATGAAGGAGGGACTGCTCCTCAAAGATATATATATATATATATATATATATATATATATATATATATATATATATATATATATTGTCCGTTATTAATCCCAAGGTCATCATATGAATAAATGCAGTAAGCAGCAGTACAAAAGAAAAACACTTAAAAGAGTTAATCTGTTTGTTTCCGATTATCTGCCTCGAACGGTCTTTGTATCCACTTTGTTCGTTGAGAAATGTACGCCTGGTTAGTTTTCTACTTCACCAAAATTTTCTTCATCTTCACTGAATCTTGGTCACAAAAAAACTGCGTGTATTTCTGACTTGAATGTCTGTTCCTGCCAAATTCTTAATAATAAATTTCTTCCTAAATAAAGATAACTTCGACGACCTCGTATCACAAAACCTATCCAAACCTAACAAAAATATTTTATTATTGCTATTTAAAGAAAAATTCTCTTTTTATTTCAGTTCATTCTTTACTATCTTCATATTGTATGAGAATTTTTTTCTTTTGCTAAAATAGTCTTTTCTCTTGAATTCTACAAAAATAGAAAATTCCGCTGCTTGCTGTTAACGTGTTCAGTGATGCAAACTAGTTTCATTCTTTATGAAAAGCCTTTTCGCTTCCGACCCGGAGTCGCTCCTCTTCCTTAATTCGCTGGACTTCCACAGAGAACTTTCTTCTTCTTTTTTTGAGTCTTCCAGTAATTTTCTTACTTAGACTATAACTTCTGATCGATTATTCGATGTCGTCAGTCTCTGTGAATGATAATGCAAACAATTTTGATAGTCCCTTTCATTTACTCTTTTCTCTCTATATAAATATTCACACACATACACACACACATGCACACACACGCGCGCACACGCGCACACGCGCACACGCACACATACACACAAACATCCCTCTATATACAAGGTAACCAAAAAAGTTCAGTTCGTTTTTAAAGGAAAAAAAGAAAACGCTTCACAGTATGTGTAACTTATATTTAGTCTTCGAAGTAATCGCCATCGGCATCCAGCACCTTCTGCCAACGTGTCTCCAGCTGTTCAATGCCCTTGCGGTAGAACTCGGGGGGGGGGGGTTGACGCAAAGAAGTCCGTGAGGGCTTTGCGCAAGTCTCCTTCATTGGTGAAGGATTTCCCACGAAGATGATTATCCAGGGAGTGGAAGAGGTGGTAATTGGATGGCGCAAGGTCAGGTGAATAAGGTGGATGGCACAAAATCTCCCACCCAAGTTGCTGTATGTTATCCCTGACCACTCGCGCGACATGCGGCCTGGCGTTGTCATGAAAGAAAAGCACATCTTTGCGATTTCCCAGTGCTGGCTCCTTCTGGCGAAATGCCTGTTGCACACGTTTCAATTGCTGCGAGTATAAGTCTCCAGTGACCGTTTGGCCCGTTGGTAGCAGTTCATAATGAACCACTTGACTACCTGTCCACCAGGCACAAAGCATAATCTTGCGTGGGTGCATAGGCGGTCTTGCGGTGTGGGGGACAGCATCATGAGGAGACAACCAATGTCTTGGGAATTTCGTACAGAAGCACTCGATTGAATAAGGATGCGGTACGGTGGCGAGAAAGCAGCGATACGCAGCCTGCCACTCGTTGTTCCTTGTGGACCTCCAACAGCGTTTGCGGAACACACTTGCTCAGTTTGTACGTCTTACCTAGGCGGTGCAGGTGAAGTCTAACTGTTTCATCGAAAACGTTGAACTGTCTTGCAAGTTCACCACTACTGTCATCTTCAATAGCCGCCTTCAGAACTCGCTCATTCAAGACCTGTGGTCGTCCACTGCGAAGCTCATCATGGAGAGACAAATCTCCCGACTTGAATTTTCGAAATCAACGCCTTGCAGTACGTTCATCCACAGCACTATCCCCAAAACGCTTGACATATGCGGCGACTTGATGTAGCTGCTGATAAGCCGACTTTGAAGTCGTAAAGCAAACAGCCCCGATCGAGATATATATACAGGGTGTCCATAAAGTTCGTGTGAACTTTAAAAAAATTATAACTTTATTTGTATTTGCGATAGAAATAATCTGTAAAAAATGTTATAAAGTTTAATGTACCTAGTTTTAAGTATAGCTAAAATAACTAATGTGATTTCAGGCATTACTGTAAATCAGTTGATAAATGTTTTCCGTGACCTGCAAAATCGTATTACCCTTTGTATTGCTAATGATGGAGGACATGTGGAAACTTAAATAAAATTTCAATAAAACCTTAAACAATATAGATTTACTTCTCTCTAATCCTTTTTACAAATTATCTCTATCGCAAATACAAATAAAGTTATAAATTTTTTAACGTGCACACGAACTTTATGGACACCCTGTATATATATATATATATATATATATATATATATATATATATATATATATATATATATGCAGGGTGTATCAAACCAAAACAAGAAAATCCTTCGTTTTTGAGTTATTAAGTTTAAATTTTATGGTAGACGCTGTTAAATATGCAATCCAAGATACAATTCAGAAATACTTTTACAAATTTTGGGGTTGGGTTCCTGATACCAAAACAAGGTAATATGTCCCTATAAATATATGTCCAAAAGGTCATCGTTGTATCTCAACACACAACTCATAACAAATGTCTAAAAATGTCCTCCGCTTGCCTTTACACACGCATACACCCGTCGGATCACTGACTGGTGGATCCTTCAAATACTCCCACATGGTGTCGAATGGTTTATGCAGGCCCACATAACACATTATTAATATCTGCTGCATAAACCGATTGTTTTAGGTGCTCCTATAGATAAAAATCCAAAAGATTTAAGTCGGGGAACAAGCAGGTTATGTAACACGCCCTCCCCTACCTATCCATCTTTCATGATAGACGTCATCCAGTGCATCGCGAACAATGTGACTAAAATGTGCTGGAGCTCTATTATGCATGAACCACATACGTCTTCGTCTGGTAGGTCTGGAAGTAAATAAAGTCCCTGTAGGCAATTCCTATAAGACGTGCTGGGAGATCATATGGACCTACCAGACAGTCATCTTCAATTCCAGCCCACACATTAATCGTAAACTGATGCGGGTATGTAGCTTGTATTGGGCAATGGGGATTCCGATCTGCCCACAAATATTAGTTGTGTTAATTTGGTATTCCATCTCTTCCGAATGTTGCCTTATCCTTAAACAAGACTGAAGAGACAAACAAAATCGGCAGATTGTGCAATAAACGATCGGCAAAAGTTCTCCCGTGGTAAGTGATCAGAGGGCGAAAGACCCTGATCACTTTTCAAATGATACGGACACAGGAGCTGCTCTTGAAATACCCTCCATGCGGTATCATAAGATGTACGACATTCTAGAGCCACTTAATATGTGCTGATACCTGGATCATCTCCGACTGCCTGTAGAGTTTTTTCTTCATGGTCAGTGGTACGAACGGATTTCGGTCTTTTTCGACCTATAGTTTGCAGTCCCATGGATTCTGTCTCAGCTACGCGACGATAAACAGCAGCAAAGGTTGGATGACTCGACTGCAAACTGATACAGCCGTGCAGCCTCGCTTCCAATACCATTCGCGCGACCGTATGTAAAAATCATATCTGCCTGCTCACGATATGAATATCCTGCCATTGTTAAACGGAAAACTTCACAGTTAACTCACTACTATACACGTTAAACGTCGAAGAGAGACTAGCCACAAATGTACACGAATGACAAATGTAACCCAGTCTAACTGCCCGGAAAACTCCATCTACCGTAAACTTTCTTTAAACTTAACTCAAAAACGAAGGATTTGCGGACATAAGTTTATATGAACTTTTCTCCTTGTTTTGGTGTGAAGAACCCCACTGTTTGTAAAAGTATTTTTGATACACTATATTTATATATATATATATATATATATATATGTGTGTGTGTGTGTGTGTGTGTGTGTGTGTGTGTGTATACTAGCTGCAAACCCAGAGCTTTTCCAGTATTTCATGAAGTATTACTAGAGGAAGGTAGACGTTAGACATATTTTAATGTTAACGGTTAAAATTAGATTTGCTTTTGGAATCATCGAGAGAAATAAAAAATCCTCAGAGTTGGAAATATTTACTATGAATTCTATAGCTTATTAAAATAGAACAACAACTGCAGGTGAAAATTTAAATCACCAAACATCAATCAAGTCCGCATGACAAAAAGTTCAAGCCATTTGCACATTATACAAAAAATAACAATGTTCACCTTAAATTCCTATCAGTCACAAACATTAAAAAAAGCTTAAATCATTTTCTCAAAACACCTGAATAAATATCAGCTCTCAGTAAATGCACAAATATAACATGAAAGCAAAACTTTTATGAACTTGTTTCTCGAGGATTGATTTAAATCCAAATCGTGACAAGTACAAACAAATTTTTTAAATTACGGATTCTGAATCGTTTTTTTTAATTCATTTGTTTAAAAATTATTTTAATGGATACTCATATTTGAGTAGACGCTTTTTTTTTATTTATTTATTTATTAAATAGTATATGTTCGAGAAATACATACATACCAATGGATCTATTACTTTTACTACATTTTATATATATATATATATATATATATATATATATATATATATATATATATGCATACTGGGTGCGATGAATAAATTGTCGTCTAAATGACGCCAAAACCGAAACTAACACTGAAATGTCATTTTAACAGTTATATTTAATAAAATGTCACAAAAATATCTTGAAATACAAAAGAGTTAATTTATTCAATAAAATCGCCATTGGCTTCAACCACGGCCTCCAGACAACATCGGAATCTCCTGCAACTCTTCTGGAGGGTCTCCTTGTTTAAGCTGGTGGATGCTGAAACAACTCTTGCCTTCAGTTCATCTTTAGTGTTACAAGACTGTCTCTCGCTCAACTGTGTCCCACATATAATAACCAAGGGAGTTGCAGTCTGGGGAATTAAGTGGCCAGATGGAAAGAGTGATGTTGTCGCAGAAATTATCTGACAGCCATGACTGCGTTCTCCTTTTTGTTTGGCATGGTGAAGTCTCCTGTTGTCAGACATAGGTTCTTCCGTCAGCCACCCTCTTGACCTAAGTCAACATTACTTCCTTAAGGCAAATGATGTGTCCTCGGTGTTGAGTCTGATGTTCCGTGATAAGTCGAATAGAGTCGTAATGTCGTCATCACTAGTGCTCAATCCAAACACCTTTGTAATCACCATTAGACTCATCTAACTCTTTTCGTATCCTCCGCACTGTCCTCAAATTGACAGCCAAAAACTCTGAAATGTTCGTATCGCAGTTTCCGAATTTCTGGCGAAGTGATTTGCGTCATATATTAATTCAATCGTTATTTTTAGTGGATACTCCTATTTGAGTAGACGTCTTTATTTCGTTTAACGACCTGTGCACTCGAGAAAACTTAATAGAGAAAATGTGCCCTCCGCAGAATTCACCACCTACCTTTGCTGGAGAAATATTTTTTATATACATTTTATGTATGTATGCATGCATATTAAATCCCTAACATTCATATATAAACAGATCAACACAATAAACTCATAAACATATGTATATTAGAGATAAGGATTAAATAAAGAAGATAATTGGCAGGAAGGTTTTTACTAATTGCACCTGGACTACTAACATTCAAATTCAAATTCTGAATTAATCAAAGTTTCAAGATGATTACTATGAGATTTTTTTTAAAGGTATCGTCATTAAAGATTGATTGGAGATCGATTTAAATTAATATTCTTATTATAAAATAATCATGTGACACATTTTTACCGAAATAAACCATCGGAATATTTTTTTTAATTTGAATTCTGATTTAATCAATAATTTCAGGGCGCTGCCAGGACTCATTGATTAACTAGTTGCCGACGATGTTAATTAATATTCTTCGATTTCAAAGTTTGTTTACAGTAGATGACAGTCAACGACCACGGAAATATTTTAATTTTGATTGAACTCTATTGAAGCCTCGTATTTTTAGAAACAATCGATTCCTTATCGTATTATTTTCATTAGATTATTTCAATTCTTTTGGACATTCAATTAATCGCTAAGCCCAAAAGAATCCTGATTCCCCTTTGAATTTTACTGTGAAAATAAAAAAAACAACTTTACGAAGCGTATTTAATAATAAGATTGATTGATTTACCTGAAATAAACATTATTAAATATTTTTTTGAACTTGATTTTCTTACGATGATATACTTAAATTTATATTAATAATCTGTTTTTATGAGTAAATTTGATTCAAATAAAGATACTTCATGGTTGTGACACTTTTCTTTTACCCAATAAAAAATTATTTTACATTATAATAAAATAATCGTTTAAATTATATTTTATTTGGCCTAAAATAAACCCCCGAAACATATGCCGTCGATTGTCATTTAACAATCATATATTTCAATCGAACTTCGCTTATATAGTCCAATGAAACAATCTTCCTTTGGGTCTATTTTAACATTTGCTCAGGTTAATTTTGAACTTTAACTCTTCCGTTTAAATAATACTTCTTTCCTCTATCGTTTGATTTGCTTACGCTTGCTCTATATCCTTGGCAGATAAACGGGCGTGCTGCTACTGCCAAAATGACTTTTAGATTATGGAGGTACCTCCACTTACTTTCCTAAAAAATCGCCGCTAGAGGACGTTCCTTAATCCTATAAGGTACTGACATTCTGTCACTCTCTCTTTCTTTCCGTTTTTTTCTCTAGCTTTCAAATGTAGGTCGCACGTAGATAAGAACGCTGTAGCTGAGGCACGTTCGCTTCCCTTGGTCCCCTGTTGACTTTTGACCTCTCTCATACGCATACATACACATGTGTCTATCACACGCACTTGTTGCACTTACTTCTACACAAACACCTTCACTAGTTTAAATGTTTTCATGTTGATTGTTTTTTAACACGCAACAATGTCCTATTGTCTATGTATACCCTTGTTTTGGTAATACATAATCGTTTGTTTATATATATATATATATATATAATTTTTGTAACTTTTTCAATACTACCCGGACTCACATGCAAAGTCCGACATTTTTGTTGTGGGATAAATATAGCAGCAGACACGTGTTTTCCAAACTAAACCCCCGACCAGCACTCCCGCAACAAGATTCGTTCAGGTGCTGAGCTTATCTATACGTTTAGTTCGACATAAATTGCATAAAAACATTCCTTCATTCAAGTTATGTTTGTCTTAAGAGGTCTCTTGTAGCTTTTCAGAAAATCTTGGGGACATACAATCATGCAATGTAAATTTATATTAGAGAGATATTTAGTAATAATATTGAGCTAGAAAAAGGTATTGATTTCTACAGCTAAGTATTCCTCGCTCCTTGAAAATGCCAGTGTAATCTCTGAGCTCGGCAAAGTAGGAATCAATCGGTTTGAAGAAGCAATGTGGCACTGCACTACACAGAAGAGAAAATTGGCAAAAGAAATTGCAAGTTTAAATACCTGAGATAAGAAAAGGATAACAATTAACACATCCTTCACACGAACGAAAAACAAAATGAAAGAAAAGTCCTTGAAAATTACATAACTACAATATATACTTGATGAAAAAAGAGATTATACAGACCGAAACATCATAAAACTTTTCACTCCGATCAATATTTGGTTGATACAACTAAAGACACAAATGTTATTTGTTTTCTCGATGCGATTAAAAAAAATTCTTTCAAGCAACATAATATTTCATAAAAGAAAAGGCGAAACAGTAAACGAGAGGGGGAAAGCAAGAGAGAGGGTAATGGTGGAAAAAGAAAAAAAGAAGAAAGAAAAAAGGTGCATGACGTTTTTTTTGAATGCCCGGATTTAAATACCTTCTGTTGTAAAGAATTGAACTCATTGTAGTAATTAAAAGCAATAATTATATTTTTAAAAATAGAGACAGCAGTTCGTCTTACTTCCGTTGGTGGTCTGTAAATCAATAAGGCAATATCCGAGATGTGGCATTTGTTTGAGACGAAGAACTTCAAGGTATACAAGATTATTTAAGAGCAATATATTTCATCGACAAATCTATTTTGTTCACTGTATGTTTGACACACGTCCAAATACAGTGGCGATCACATTCTCACAAATCACTGTGAGTTTATCGGTATTTACTAAAATGACATAGGGTTATGAGTATAAGGAAAATAATTTTTTTGAGTCTGGCACAAGGGTGAATCGATATGTATCCTTTCAAGTCTACGAAACAAGTTTTCTGATCTAGGTAACTGATAATCTTAGCATGGCAAAAGGTCAGAGTAGTGGACCACGCTGTAATAACTATTTCAGAGATTAGCTTGATAACCAGTGGTCTATGAGAAGGAGGTTACTTTACAAAATTCAACCACTGACAAAAAATATTTGCCAAAAAGAACGGCTTAATTAAAAATGTGCTCAATACAATTTTCAGAACACGAAAATGTAGAGCAATTTAAGATATAAAAAATTCGAAAATACATGATAGAAATATCTTTTTTATGTATGTTGTAAAAGTGTTCGCTATAAACGATAGAGGACATATAAATATAAAAGTGGACATTTAGGTAAACACTAAGCGATGACAGTTTCTTTCATCATTGAACGCAATATTCAAACCAAGAATAATTGTAGGAACTGAATGCTGTAATTTTCAGTTATAATGTTAATGTTTTTAATTCATTATTTATTATTGATTACATAATTATTTGTTGTTGATTAATATTTAAAAATATAAACAAATAAATTAAGTTAATAAACAAACTACGAATTCACACATAAATATTCAAAATGTAATAATAATAATAATAATAATAATAATAATAATAATAATAATAATAATAATGAACGACAAATAATTAAGTAATCAATAATAAATAATTTGTAAGAAGATAACAAACATTATAAAATAGTTCCAAATAAGCACATTCTGACCCAGAATTATTTCTACTCAGTAGTCTCTAGCCTTATTTGAAATAGTTGAGCCAAAAACACAATATACAAGGCCTGAAGATTGCATTTAAACATGAAAAAGATTTTCACAGCTTAGTGTTCACATCAGCGTTCCCATTGGGTTGTAGAAGTTCGACAAAATTTTATAACTTTGTCTCTAAGGATAGGTTTATTTTTTATTTTTGTGTGTTAGTTGTTTAAAAAATTTAAACATTTGCACCTGGTATGTTCATATATATTGGGGTTTTATATCTAAGATATTTATACTTTTCAGTACGTTGCTGAGACCGTCATGATTTTACAAACAAAAGAATCGTCCTTCTTATTGGTTTTCCTATTAAAGTCTCTCATAAACTCAACCTCATGTACGCAAATATAATTTCATATGTAGATGCAAATATAATTACTTATAAAAAATATAAGGGCACGCACACACAGACACGCACAAATGCATACACACACAAGCACACAAAAATGCATATTTTAAAAAAATATCCAAACTGGCGTGTACACACACATGTATACACACAGATGCATACACACATATGTACACACACACACATGCCAAAATTTAATATAAAGATTTTGTCACCTACTCCCTTCTCTGCAAAAAGAGTATTTGCCGAGTTGAAAAATCAGAATACAAATTCTCTTCACTTATCAATCTATTTCGAGTACATGACATTACGAATCATTTTCTTATCTAAGTGTAAATAAGCTTCGCTGTTGCTCAACCTTGTGATTATTTGAGGATGTTGACTTTCACTATAGTCCGTAAACCAATCTCGATCTTTTATTTTTCAAAAGTTTACATACTTCACAAGTCACTTACGTTTTGATTCAATGCCTTTTCTTCATTTAATTTCTAATGCACTTTTATTAATATTTTATGCTAGAATTTTATTAATAACCCAATATTTCTCCAAATATGCATGACAGTTTTAGATTGAGCTCACTGTCCATTTTTGAATGTGCCTTCCTCAGGAAAGTCAGAACAGAAGAATGAAAGAGAGAATAAATGCAGAGATTATTTTCTTTGAAGACGATTAAGGTTTTTGTAGTTTTTGATATTTTCTTCAAAAGATTTTCCCAAACAAATATTTTATGAAAGTGAAACGACTCAAATGGAAAGAAAAAGAAAGGAAAATTGCAATACTGGGGGACTGTTTTAAAAAAAGAAAGAGCGAAGGGGATCAAAAGAGAAGAGGAAGGAAAAGCAGTCAAAAGTAACGAAGATGAAGACGCAAAGAAAAAAGTGTGACGACAAGAATAGATAAAAAGAAGAGAAAGCATCCAACAATTTACGACCATATTCGGTTTCTTAAAGGGAAAAAAGAAGAGAAATAATTTAACAAACAAAGAAAAAGAATATAACAAATTTCCTTGCAACCATTTACAATGATATTGATTTGTTATAGAAAAGAAGGAAGAGAAAACATTTACCAACGGTAGAGAAGGAATTTACCGAATGTCATTGCAACCATTTACAAACATATTTCACTTGTGATAGAGACAAAATGAAGTGGCAGAATTTACCAAAGGAAGAGGAAGAATATATCAAATATCACTGCAACAATTTTCAATCATATTTGGTTTGCTGAAGAGAAAAAAGAAGAGAATTAATTTACCAAAGGAAGAGGTAGAATGTACGAAATCTCAACAGAAACATTAACAATCATATTACTTTTGTTATATAAAAAAGAGGAAGAATTTATCGAAAGAAGACAAAGAATTTACAAAATGTCAATGGAAGCATGAACAATAATATTTGGTTTGTGACAGAGAAAAAAGAGAAAGAGTTGACCAACGTAAGAGAAAGGATTTACCAATGTCAATGGAAGCATGAATAATCATATTTGGTTTGTGATAGAGAAAAAAGAGAAAGAGTTGACCAACGTAAGAGAAAGGATTTACCAATGTCAATGGAAGCATGAACAATCATATTTGGTTTGTCATAGAGAAAAAAAGAGAAAGAGTTGACCAACATAAGAGAAAGGATTTACCAATGTCAATGGAAGCATGAACAATCATATTTGGTTTGTGAAGGAGAAAAAGGAGAACGAGTTGACCAGCGTAAGAGAAAGGATTTACCAATGTCAATGGAAGGAGGAACAATCATATTTGGTTTGTGAAGGAGAAAAAATAGAAAGAGTTGACCAACGTAAGAGAAAGAATTTACCAATGTCAATGGAAGGAGGAACAATCATATATGGTTTGTGATAGAGAAAAAAAGAGAAAGAGTTGACCAACATAAGAGAAAGGATTTACCAATGTCAATGGAAGCATGAACAATCATATTTGGTTTGTCATAGAGAAAAAAAGAGAAAGAGTTGACCAACATAAGAGAAAGGATTTACCAATGTCAATGGAAGCATGAACAATCATATTTGGTTTGTGAAGGAGAAAAAGGAGAACGAGTTGACCAGCGTAAGAGAAAGGATTTACGAATGTCAATGGAAGCATGAACAATCATATTTGGTTTGTGAAGGAGAAAAAATAGGAAGAGTTGACCAACGTAAGAGAAAGGATTTACCAATGTCAATGGAAGCAGGAACAATCATATTTGGTTTGTGATAGAGAAAAAGGAGAAAGAGTTGACCAACATAAGAGAAAGTATTTACCAATGTCAATGGAAGCATGAACAATCATATTTGGTTTGTGAAGGAGAAAAAGGAGAACGAGTTGACCAGCGTAAGAGAAAGGATTTACCAATGTCAATGGAAGCATGAACAATCATATTTGGTTTGTGAAGGAGAAATAATTGAAAGAGTTGACCAACGTAAGAGAAAGAATTTACCAATGTCAATGGAAGGAGGAACAATCATATATGGTTTGTGATAGAGAAAAAAAGAGAAAGAGTTGACCAACATAAGAGAAAGGATTTACCAATGTCAATGGAAGCATGAACAATCATATTTGGTTTGTCATAGAGAAAAAAAGAGAAAGAGTTGACCAACATAAGAGAAAGGATTTACCAATGTCAATGGAAGCATGAACAATCATATTTGGTTTGTGAAGGAGAAAAAGGAGAACGAGTTGACCAGCGTAAGAGAAAGGATTTACGAATGTCAATGGAAGCATGAACAATCATATTTGGTTTGTGAAGGAGAAAAAATAGGAAGAGTTGACCAACGTAAGAGAAAGGATTTACCAATGTCAATGGAAGCAGGAACAATCATATTTGGTTTGTGATAGAGAAAAAGGAGAAAGAGTTGACCAACATAAGAGAAAGTATTTACCAATGTCAATGGAAGCATGAACAATCATATTTGGTTTGTGAAGGAGAAAAAGGAGAACGAGTTGACCAGCGTAAGAGAAAGGATTTACCAATGTCAATGGAAGCAGGAACAATCATATTTGGTTTGTGATAGAGAAAAAAGAGAAAGAGTTGACCAACGTAATAGAAAGGATTTACCAATGTCAATGGAAGCAGGAACAATCATATTTGGTTTGTGATAGAGAAAAAGGAGAACAAGTTGACCAACATAAGAGAAAGGATTTACCAATGTCAATGGAAGCATGAATAATCATATTTGGTTTGTGATAGAGAAAAAAGAGAAAGAGTTGACCAACGTAAGAGAAAGGATTTACCAATGTCAATGGAAGCATGAACAATCATATTTGGTTTGTGAAGGAGAAAAAGTAGAACGAGTTGACAAGCGTAAGAGAAAGGGTTTATCAATGTCAATGGAAGCATGAACAATCATATTTGGTTTGTGAAGGAGAAAAAATAGAAAGAGTTGACCAACGTAAGAGAAAGGATTTACCAATGTCACTGGAAGCATGAACAATCATATTTGGTTTGTGATAGAGAAAAAAGAGAAAGAGTTGAGAAACGTAAGAGAAAGGATTTACCAATGTCAATGGAAGCAGGAACAATCATATTTGGTTTGTCATAGAGAGAAAAGAAAAAGAGTTGACAAACGTAAGAGAAAGGATTTACCAATGTCAATGGAAGCAGGAACAATCATATTTGGTTTGTGATAGAGAAAAAGGAGAACGAGTTGACTACCGTAAGAGAAAGGATTTACCAATGTCAATGGAAGCATGAACAATCATATTTAGTTTGTGATAGAGAAAAAAGAGAAAGAGTTGAGAAACGTAAGAGAAAGGATTTACCAATGTCAATGGAAGCAGGAACAATCATATTTGGTTTGTGATAGAGAAAAAGGAGAACGAGTTGACTACCGTAAGAGAAAGGATTTACCAATGTCAATGGAAGCATGAACAATCATATTTGGTTTGTGATAGAGAAAAAAGAGAAAGAGTTGACCAACGTAAGAGAAAGGATTTACCAATGTCAATGGAAGCATGAACAATCATATTTAGTTTGTGATAGAGAAAAAAGAGAAAGAGTTGACCAACGTAAGAGAAAGGATTTACCAATGTCAATGGAAGCATTATTAATGTTCGTTTTAATTAATTTATTACCATCTACTCCATTATCCACTGACCTATCAAATTCTTTTATCGTTAAATTCTAGGTGTGAACCATATTCGTCACGCGAATGTCCCAAACTCTTATTTCTAATTTTGATTTCCACTGTATGTTTCACAGTTCTAGTCTTCGTCCAACAAATATATTCAACAGTTTTGATACTTGTAAAAATATATAAAACGTATGTGACATGCAAGCAATTCCTAGTAAGCTGATTCTTTGTTTAGTCTATCATTAATCTTCCCTTTTGGTAAAATTGTTTCAATCCAACACGACTTCTCAAAATAATATTTTCAATCAGCAATCCTTGGCAATGTTTCTATTCCAATGGTAAAAGAACTCCTGTACTTGATGAGCAATTACTTTAAAAACGTGAGACGTTTTCATATTTACGACAAATACATGTTTCTATTTTGGTTCCTCTTCAAAATCAAATTCCTAATCAATTCCCAGACTCGGAACTGTGTGAAATCAATGTTTATGTGTGAAACCGTTTTGAACAAGTGTCAGCAGCAAGAGATGATCAGAACTTGCGAGATAATGAAACAGAATCAGTACAAGCAATTTGGGGAAAAAAACAAGATAAGAAACATGTCGTCATGCGTACTTTACGATTTTTTGTGATTTACAACAAGAAATAACGGAGATTATTTCGTTCCATATTTGTTGAATGTTCTGAGACAAAGTGCGAAATCATCATATATATATATATATATATATATATATATATATATATATATATATATATATGTTAGACTCTCCCGTCGTTTTCGACGTATGAGTGTCAAGCAACTCAGTTTCTAGGACCCGACAGCCAGACACTTGCACATATGATTTGCTTATAGCAGTGAAGGCTTTGTGCAGCACCTGCCAAAATTTTTAAAGCGCCGAATACAAAGACCTACGTGCCACAAGGTCCCCAAACGTCCCTCCGGGGATTTTGAATTCTGAATTTTCCTTCTCCTAGACTAGTTGCCATCCAAGGCTATAGAACCCAGTCTGTCCTGCTATTTGCTCATACCAAAAATGCTATGGATTCGAAGGGAGATAGATAGATAGATAGATAGATAGATAGATAGATAGATAGATAGATAGATAGATCCCCCTATTGTATACCACAGCATGTTTCTCCCTTGATATTCTACTTTCGTTTGTGCTTTCGATGATCGTTAAGGACAGCTTGGGACCCACAAAATATTCCACATAGAGGACAAAGGACAAGGAAGAGCGCCCCTTTCATACTTGTGTCTCCGGCTATCTCTTCTCAATGCTGTAAGCTATCTTTTCTTCCTCTATCGCTCTCCATCCTCTCAGGACTGTGAAATACTCGATGTCATTTCTGACAGCATAGACAAGGCTCTCTCTCTCTCTCTCTCTCTCTCTCTCCCTCTCCTCTCTCTCTCTCTCTCTCTCTCTCTCTCTCTCTCTCTCTCTCTCTCTCTCTCTCTGTTCGCTCACATATTTGTGTTTGGCGATTTTAACGCCCATCACAACAAGTGGCTTAAGAATGCTACTACTGACCTCGCAGGCATTCATACTCTCAACTTTTCAGTTTCTCAACCCCTCACACAGATAATTGATTTCCCCACGCGTTTTGCTTACAACCGGGATGGTAAGGCCTCTCTCCTCGACCTGTGTTTTACCTCCATCCCTGAGTTGTAGTGCCACGCAGCTCTGTCCTCTCGGTAACTCCGATCATGCTGTAGTTTCTGTTAGTATCTCCTTCAACCACACCCCCTGCAAAGATCCTCCTACCACCAAAACCTCATTATGCTACCAACGGGTTGACTGGGACTCGTTCAGTGATTTGCTCCGCAATGTCCCCTGGGATGCTGTATTTAAGCTCCCCATTCAAGAATGTACTTCAGAAGTCTCTTCCTGGGTTAAAGCTGGAATTGACGCTTTCATCCCCTCAAGGAAATTTAAGGTCAAACCGCACTCCTCCCCTTGGTTCTCAGCTGCTTGCTCAGCCGCCATTGCCCATAGGAACCACTTCTTCCACCTATTTCGTAGCGATATGTCTGACTGCAATAGACGCCTATTTGCCTCCGCCCGTAACCAGTGTAAGCGTGTCCTCAGCGAATCTAAGTCACTATTTGCTACTCGGATGAAGGAACGTATTTCATCTCGCAAATTCTGCTCCAAGGATTATTGGCGTCTCCGCAAGAGCGTTCTGAACAATAGCAAACCCTCTGTTCAATCAGTTTGAGGCCTTGACCACCTCTGCCGACAAGGCTGAATGCTTTGCTCGGAAGTTTTCATCCAATTCAACGCTTGACTCTTCCGGGGTACCCATGCCCGATTTCCCTCCCAGAACTGAGGCTCTTTTGAGCGGATTGCACATATCCCCGTCATTGGTATTGGGCATTATCTCTAACTTAGATCACCAACAGGCTACTGGTGGTGATCGGATACCAGCCATTGTCCTGAAGAAATGCGAGCCTGAATTGGCGCCTGCCTTCTCTAAATTATACAACTACTGCCTCAAGGAGCCTTGTTTTCATGACTGCTGGAAGTCCTCATCCATTGTTCCTGTCTTTAAGAACTCTGGTGACCCCCTCCGATCCTTCTACTTACCGTCCTATCAGTCTCCTACCCCTCTTCAGCAAAGTCTTCGAAGTCCTTATCAACACCGAAGTGATTAATCACCTTATATCCCATGATCTGCTCTCAGACAAGCAGTATGGTTTCCGCTTTGCCCGATCTACAGCCGATGTGCTTACGGTCATCACTGAATTTGTCTACCAAGCTATTCATAATAACGATGAAGATCTTGATGGCCCTAGACATCTCCAAAGCGTTTGATAGGGTTTGGCATGCCAGCCTTCTTCACAAGCTCCAGGGTTATGGTATTACAGGTCGATTTTTGACCTAATACAATCATTCCTATCAAACCATGAATTGAAAGTCGTTCTCAATGGATTCATCTCCAGCTCCTATCCCACTAACGCAGGTGTTCCTCAACGCTCCATCCTAGGCCCTACTCTGTTCCTCATATTCATAAATGATCTTCCTGACGCCATTGATTCCCAAGTCGGCATCTACGCGGATGACACCACAATTTACTCCTGCCTCAAAAACAAATCTAGTTAACCTGGAAGTTCGTCTCGAAAAGGACCTACAATCTGTTGTGAACTGGGGCAAGAATTGGTTGGTCAACTTTAACGCCTCTAAAACAAAACTGCTCTCTATTAACCACCACAGGGATCCATCCCTGCATCCCATTAGAATGTCTGAAGACCAACTTCTCAAGAGCTCCTCTCTGCGGCTGCTCGGTCTCACGCTGTCCGCTGACCTGAGATGGAACAAATACATCGAGTCAATTGCTTCATCCACCGCAAGAAAGGTTGGCTCCCTGTGCCGAGCCAGGAAATTTTTCTCCCCGGAATCGATCCTCCAAATCTATAAATCAACCATTCGCCCTTGCAGGTCGATATTTAATGGATGAACTTTTAAAATGTTATAAGGCCTTTTTATGTACACATGACTCCCCTTGCCATGATCAGAAGCAATTTACTCAAAAGATTTTGCTTAATTTTATCCTTGTACTTCAACAAGGATCTTCCATCTTTACAGGAACTGTCATGCAGTTGACTGTACATGAAGATTTTCCGTGTCTTTTCAACATAACCAGCACAACCAAGTGAAACGCGTTTGCATTAGAAATGTTCTTATACCTCCAATCGCACACTTTGAAAATGTTTAATATTAAATATTTTGTCTTCCAGATGATAGCCACAGATTGTATATAGGCTCCGCTTATTGAAGACATCAAGTTGACGAACATGTTTCTGATAGGTGTCCAGGATTCGGAGCCGTAAAGGAAATTTATAATTACTACATTTTGGTATACATTACGTTTGGTTGTAAAGGAAAATCCTCTGATATTCCACAGCTTATGATAAAGCTTTCCAAGGCAGTCTGTATATCTAGAGATACAATAAATGATGCCATCGTCAAGAGAAGATCAATTATTGATTTTGCTCATGAGGGACTGAAATGTTTCAAAATATTTAAATGTGTGCTGAAGAATATTGCCAAACACCACGTATATATTTCAGTATTGGCTTCAGTTGGTGCACAAACTTCAATTGTCTTGATACTAAATATTCAGCCAAATGCTTTTCATACTGCTGAAAATCTACGCATAAAATCTAGAGATTAGCAAAGAGATGTTGCAGCCAAACAAAAATCCTTGCAAATAGGAGATTGCAAATAATACTGTCTCTTGTTAAGGTCGGTCTTAGCTTCGAATTGCTGGTGATTAAACAGGATACACTAAGTATGAAATTGGAACTTAATATCAGTATTAGAATGTCCGAATACAGAGTGAAGTAAAACAGAAATAAAAGGCAAAAATTTGTACATCCTTGTTTTGTTTCATTTGTTACGTTAAAGAGATAAAAAAAAATGTCACCATCTGAAATGAAAAATGTTTCCAATATCCTAATCTAAAGAAATGATAACCATCAATATTTTATCAATGTAGCTTTTTGAGAACCTTCCACACAGCATCGCATTTGACGGAGATAAAGACCTTTGTCACGTCCACTAAAATTGTATAGTGCTCATGATACTTGACTTTGTAGAGATATACTATCGACGCATTTTAAAATCTTGTCAAACTTCTTTAATATCCCAGGTGACAAATAAATGATCGCGATTTTTCTTACAAGACTGTTTCCACCAAATTTGGTATGCCATATGGTAATACTTTATGACATCATGCGCTTCCTTGATATTAGGGCCAAGATCTAGAATCTCAGATGTCTGACAAAATGATGCAATAACATCTTAGTCAACCAACGATTCAGTTTTTAGGACATTTTCGTGTTGTTCCTTCCACTGAGAGAAGATATCATGTTTTTATCTGAGCAATCAATGCCCATTAGGGAATAGTCTATTTTCTTTGGGATAAAAACCATCCTCCAGGCCTTTGTGGAATACTTTAGACTACTTTCTGTCAGCGTCCTGCTGTTATTCAGCTGTTTTTTGCTGACCATCACGCTTGCTTCATATTACTTAACGAAGACCGCACGTAGTTTCAAGCCATTGATCCATTTTTTCGATAAGCATTTGAGCATTAACATTGTTCCCATATAACACATCTTGGTAGTTTGGTAAAAGATGCATAGAATGTTATACCTTGAAAAGATTTCTTTGAATGCTCCATGTCTGTAGAAATAACAACAGTATCGAGAGTAGAATCGAAACTTCTCAACAGATTTTAAATATAAATATTATAGTTTGCTTTGAATAGAGATGTTGCAATGACTGTTCTTCGATGACAACTAAAAGAATATATATATATATATATATATATATAATAATAATAATAATTGGCCACTCGATATCGAGGACACCCGTTGCAATGCACAGCTAGCTAGCGCATATTGCAACATTTGCACAGGCATTTTTGCAATTTCCCAACTGGGAAATGCCCACAGAGTCCACCTGCAGTTTATACTGTTATTGGCGTGTGCAGAGCCAATTAACAGTTTTAGAGCGTTGGTGCAAACCCAACGTGATCATAAATGAACAAGGCTGGCCACCTCAACTCGCAATCACGGTGTTTTGTGATATCGTGCTAGCTTTGGCCAACGAGGTCTTCCACACAGTTTCCTCTCACAAATTCACTCCAAAATTAGCCTATGCAAAAGTATACATCAATTTAATATTTTGTGGCGTAGCGTCTGTATTGTTTCACTGCTTCCAGTCGCTTTCTATAGTTGGCCACAAGTTTTTCATACTGATCCACCGTTACTTTACCCCATTCTTCCTTGCAAAATTCCTCTAATTGCTTGATATTTTGTGGATTCCACTTATGAACTTTAACCTTCAAAATAGTCCACAAATTCTCAATTGGATTCAAGTCAGGAGACTGACTTGGCCAATTGAGAGTACTAAAACCATTATTTTCAAACCATTCCTTTGTATGTTTTGCGGTATGTTTGGGATCATTGTCGTGTTGAAGCACAAAATTCCAACCATGTCCTAAAGAAGTTGCAGATTTCTGAAGGTTCTTCTCTAGAATCTCCCTGTATATACTACCATGGATAACTTGTAACTCGCCAGTGCCCTTGGATGAAAATCATCCCCATATCATAATGGAACCACCCCCAAACTTAACTGCGATAGTATTGTGCTTGTTGAAGGCAGTGCCATTTATTCGCCAA
Organism: Acanthosepion esculentum; assembly: GCA_964036315.1. Classification (NCBI taxonomy): domain Eukaryota; kingdom Metazoa; phylum Mollusca; class Cephalopoda; order Sepiida; family Sepiidae; genus Acanthosepion; species Acanthosepion esculentum. The sequence goes on from OZ038477.1 coordinate 4,506,848, forward strand.
ACACTTGTCGCTGTGTTCCTTCCGAATAGTTCAACTTTCGTTTCATCCGACCAGATTACCTTTCCCCAAAACTGCATACCTTTCTTTTCATAAGTTTCGACAAACTTTAATCGGTCTTTGAAATGTTTGGTTTTCAGTAAAGGCACTTTTCTTGGTGATCTTAAATGAAAGCCTGTACGATATAGAGCTCTGCTAATAGTATCCTTACTTACATTAATTCCAGCACCCTCAAGATCAGTTTAAATTTCAGAACGAGTAATGAAGTTTGTTTTGCACATTTCTGCTGATCCATCTTGAAGTACTCTCATTTATTTTTCTCGGTCTTCCATTTCTTGGAAGGTTTGCTGTACCGTCGCCATACTTATTATACTTTCTGATGATATTTCCTACTGTACTTAGTGCTAGATTCATTTCTTTGCTAATTTTTCGGTAACCTTGTCCTCCTTTGTGACGTTCAATGGTTCTATTTCGCATATCTCTGGATAACTCTTTAGTTTTTGCCATTTTTAATCCTTGAATTGCAGAATGCACACCAAAGAGTCAGATGATTAGTAGCACTATCTTGTAAACAATTGTGTGCTTCTCTGATTGGTCAGAGATAACATTCCAATACTATCGAAAATTTGAATATTTAAAGTCTTTTAAAATACAAAGTTTCGATTGGAAATTTGAAAAAAGTGTCATGTATCCAATACTTTTGCATAGGGTAATTTTGAACTTTGATAAAAAAAATGGATTGAACCTTGAGTTTTTAATTTTCCTACCACATACAACTAAAACAACTTTACGAGATATTACCTACCAAATATCAGGCAAAATGGCGAACATAAACTAGAGTTATAACAGAAAATAACATGTATCCAATACTTATGCATGTCACTGTATATATATATATATATATATATATATATATATATATATATATATATATATGTTTTGAACAATAAAAAATATTGAACATTTAAAAAATTAAAATTTTTAAAGACAGTGGGTTATATATTAATATTTTTTGTTTTATTATTTCAGTTAGGTTCCTCGACTAGTTTCGGCCAGCATGGCCATCATCAAGAGAAAAAAATATTGCTTGTTAGTAGCAGTGAACTACAGGAATGAATGGCTTTCAGACAAAAGTGAACTTTATCTTTAGTTTTCATTTTTTTTATCGGTAATTTTGGTCAGCCCTTGTGTTGGTCAAACGGCCTCTTTGTCGTTTTTTAAGATAAAGGCTGTGGACATTCATACGACTCAGAATTCCCTTGGTTATTTTAACAGTTTTATTGGTTGCTATGAAGGGTATGTGTGTATTAAGTGTATGTTATCATTTGTTCTTTGGGAGTGTGTATGATGTGTGTAAGTGTATATATTAGTATGGGCGTGTGTATAAGTGTGAAACCTCAACACCTCCGCAAGCATGTTTATCTTGTGTGGGTAAGACATGTGGGTAGGTCTTGATTTATGGGGTAATATATTAATTATATCTATGTTATTCAGTTTGTGATTAAGCCCGTCTGCACAAAGTATTTTGAGGCGCAAAATCCATTTGTCTTCATGTTCCACTAGAATTTTTCTAGTGTTATCTTTTCTGTCTATTTCTATCTTTTTCAGTTATAGTAAATTTGGCATGGCAAATGTTCTACAGTTAATAATCTTTCGTGGGGAGCTGACTTAATCTAGTTATGATAATTACGAATTCTGTAGTGAAAGGGCCATTCAGATTTTCCCACATTTTCTGGCATAGTGTGCATTCTAACAGGTAAATTATGTTATTACTTTTGCAGTTAGAGTTGTGGTAGATTTTGAAAGTAGATTTAATGACTGAGCTAGTGAACGATTGGTGTATCTAATGTGGTTATAGCATAAGCTCCTTTTGTTGTTACATGGTTGGGAAATCCTGTTGTTTATATTTTAGTCTATTACTTATCATCTGGTTACTACCTATAATTTCCTTAAGGTTCTTATGTCTACGATATGCTAGAAGGCCGGGCTCCCCAAACAAAATGTTTAGGTCTGGTTTGAGATTTCCCAGCGACTTTTGATATCTAAGATAGTGGAGGAAGCTTGGTGTTGAAAGTGGTTACTAGAAGCATGCGTCTGGATTTATTTTTAATTTTGCACATTTGTGCATTAAAACCTCGAATTGTCATTGTTTTTTGATAAAATCAATAGCAAAAGGCGAAAAATAAGAACACAACAACGAGAAGGAAGTTTAAACTAAACCAAAGTTCGTGTAGCAAAAATGTTTTTTTCATTCTTTGATATTTTGGTGATGTAATTGAAATCCTGAAAAATATTAAATAGAAATTTTCTTTATTTTTAAACGAACAGCAATAAAGCCTTCCTCAGATAAAAACTGTCCTGTCGTTTAAACAACACATAAAGAGCTATCTAAATGAGGAAATTCTAAGAGAGCCATCATTGCCAATATCATGAAAGGACACGGCACATAGAATAAGTAGACCTCAAACTAAATATTCTCTTCTCATTACCTCACGATATAACCAAACTTTGTTATTTCACTGGTCAGAAGGTGGACGTACAAGATTTACGAAAAGTTCATTTCATTAAACAATAAAAAAATTGTGGCCTGCTGGATACTTTCTACATCAATCACTTGCAAAGGTTCGAGCCCAGGAGTTTGAATGCTAATTTTCAAGGCAGGCACTCACTTTAATCTCATTTAGAATAATGACACAATCCTTCTAACGCCATTCTGTTTTATTTAACCTTTTGCTAACCATAGTAATTAGGAATAGCAACTAGATATTTTTTCTTTCTAGTTTTGGATAATTTTCATGTGGTAAAGACATTGTTCTATTTCCTTGACTTAGCTGAATCAAATAACGTAATCAATAATATTGGTGTGTTATTGAATTACTAAATAAAAATGGCAGCATTAATTCATCATCAAAACCGTAGATGTCTTCAATGGAATAATGCAATGCCAACACACCTTGTGTATTCGATTATGTTTTTTCTTTAAGAAATCGAATGGAATCATCGTTAAAAACAAACTAATAATTATGCCGTATTCAGCTAACTATTACTAGAGAGTGAAACAGGAAATTACTTTTAAGATCGGAATCATTTCTTTTTTATTATAATAAACATCACCTTCTCTACACTTCCTCTAATATTCAGGATGACACAACGACCATCTTTGCATTATTTTAGAGTTTTGATCAACAATGTATTCACACAAATGTTCAGATATGTTCAAAATATAATTAAGATTTTACAAGCAGACTACTACTACTAATAATAATACTTATTAAACGGAAACAATAAACGATTTTACATTTAAACAATAAAATCATGTCCTTGTAAGGTCAGTCATATAATAAAAAAATATTATAACCGTTGACGTGGTGGCGAGACCAAAACACAGGATTCAATACTACAATTACTTTTTTTATAACTTAGAGCAAGCGAGGATCTTTCTTGTATGACTGGCCCCGATTTGTATTGTAGTTACTTTTCGTTAAATAACTCTCGGGCGAGTCCGTTTGGCTTTCTTGAGGATAGTCAACAAAAATAAGATCAATCTTTCTTTCTTCTTTATCGATAGAGTGCAGGGCAGTTTTCAAATTGCATTTATTGATTCTGCTCATGAAATGGTGGAGGCATTATTGAACCTCTACCAAGGGACTTGGTACAAGTTCACTCTGAGTGTGAGACTCTCAACTTTAGACAAGCGGTTTGCACACAAAAAAATCGATAATGATTACGAATATCACTGATTGGCCTCAGCCAATTCAATGAAAACCCACTATGACATATCACGTATTCTATTAGGTGACTACTCTTCCCAGAATTCTCGATGACTTGGAAGCAAGTAAATTACTGAAACTGATATGTGGTAAAAACGTGGCTGGTTTCTGTTTTCTCTTGCTATCACGATATCTGACAATTCTCGAAAACGAATCGTCAGAATTATAGATAAGAAAATAAGCAGTGCTAAAAAAAATAACAGAATATCTTCATATACTTATATATATATATATATATATATATATATATATATATATATATATATATATATATATATATATATAATATCTATATAATATCTGCTAAAAAGATTAAGGCCATCAGACAAGAAATATTAGTAAAGGATAAGAAGAAAAAGCTTATCTACTCATTGATATGTTTGTTTCCAGCTAAAGAAACACTTTCTTAAAATTACAAAAAAAAATATACAAATATAAAGATTGAGCGAACGTGGAACATGAAAATAATAAGAATACCATTGGTATTGTTACCACTGGTATTGCTACTAGTGGTATTGTTACCATTGGTATTCTTACGTGGTATTGTTACCATTGGTATTGCTACTACTGGTATTGTTACCATTGGTATTCTTACTAGTGCTATTATTACCATTGGTATTGTTACCATTGGTATTGTTGTGTCTATACCGCTGTTATTGTTGCCACAATAATTAACATTAGTTATATCAGTCTGGTCAAGAAAAGAATGGAAAATACATCAACAAAATTCCTGGTCTGATCGAGTCAAGAAGATCGTCCTCTTTATCCCTACTCACATAACAAGGAGGATTCTATCCATCAAACAAATCTACGCACCCTCATAGTAGCCCCAAATTCTAGGGAACAATTCATCTCCAGGAGGGAAGAAGGCAGGACATTAAGAAAATAATAATAATAATCGTATCTGTAAATCTGATATCTCTAGTGGTTTATAATTGCTGAAATTTAATTTTGGGGGAGCTTTGAGTAATAAAAATATATATTAATCTGTTTTCACAATTGAATACATGGTAGATGATACTCCGCTTTTGTGTATATATACGTTTCAATTCTCCAGGACTCAACTCAGTATTTCTTATGAACAGCATGTAATCTTAAGAGCTTTAATTTTTATCAGATTTGCAAGTTTGTCAGCTGCAAGGGGGGGGGCATACCCAGTGCTCCAGCGACTATTGGCGCAATCATTATCCATATATTCTTGTTTTGTCACAGCTCTCGGATAAAAATATTGACATTTATCTGTATATATCCTATTTCCCTTTTCTGGGATTTCTAGATTCAATTTTAGCTTTTCTCTTATCTGCATGTAACTATGATTTTTTTTTAGTCTTCACATTCGTCGTAAATGGATTTTTTTTCAGGGAAGAACAATTCTTCTCAATATTCCATTCTTTTTCTTAAAAAAATTAGTTTAACTTTCATAATTCTGCAGATTGAACGGTTTACATTTTTCTTGGATCTCCAATCCTTCCAACCTATTTGCCAAAATCTTCGCGGCTCTGCTCCAAGCGCGGCATTTGTATTTTTAATAACAATACTCATTAGTTCTTTTCTCCCTTTCTTTCAATTTTTCTCTGTGGTCTTCTCGAATAGAAGCATCCATTATTTAATATCCCCTCTTCCCTTTGGAATGAATGATTAATTGAAATTTCAAAATCCCAGAGTATTTTATTTTCTAAGATAGCTTTTTTTGTGCATGGTTTTTAATGGTTTTAAGATCGTATCCCATTTTAATGGTTTTAAGATCATATCCCAATTTAATGGTTTTAAGATCGTATCCCATTTTAATGGTTTTAAGAAAATCCTGTACCATTTGTTTGCACAATTTCTAGTAGATCTCACTTCCTACCCAGTCATTTTTTCCTAAATTAATTCGATGTATTCTCTGATTATATGACTAGCTTTATCATTTCTCTCTTTATATTCAATTTTATTATCGTGTCCTGTCTGCCTTGGCTTTCATATAGATAAATCAATAGCAAAAGGCGAAAAAATAACGACACAAAAGGAGAAGGAAATTTAAACTACACCAAAGTTCGTGTAGCAAAAATGTTTTTCTTTTCTTTGATATTTTGTTGATGCATCAACATTGGGCATCTATAAACATAGACTCAGCTTATCTCTTCAAATGTCCTTCTATGTATCGATTTGCAATATTTAGTCCGCAAATCCTTTGATAATAGATTTGATGCATTCCTCGATGCTAAAGTATCTTCTTCCTATATTTTTACCCTTTCGTGTCAATGTTATTTTTCAGATTGCAAGGTTTTATGCATAGTCATCCATTATCTTGCTATTTGTTCAAAATTTCTTATTATTCCTGTTGTCGCATTCGAAAAAGTTCTTCAGTAACTTATTACTGACACTACTCATGTAGTTAACCCCTTGAGTATGTTTCGGCTTCTCAGTTGAATTTTACGCATTTTTCTTTACTTTTTCCGGACAGTTTTTCTTGCCCTTTTCCTTTTCACTCTCCTTTCAACTTTCAGTATTCAAAATATCCGTCATTTTCCATGGTCACCATTCTAACCGATTCTTCTGCTGCATTCCTCACCCATGGAACTCTTTTCCAGATTCTTGTCTTGCTGTCAACAATAAGCTATAAAGATTTATATGCAATGTCAATCGTCATCTTTTCTCTCGTTAAATTTCATGCTTTTTATTGTACTTTCTCTTCAGTAACGATTTCTCAGTTTTGCTTCACTTCATTGTCTTTCATCCTCAGGAACCATTTGCGTCTTGGTGGCTTTGTCGCCGTGATTGGGATGAAAAGTTTAAAAGAAAATTCTCTTTTCACATGGGAAGTAAAATAGTTGAATTTTTGATGTTGACATTATTATTGCCTCGATTCTTTCATGGATTTGTCACTTTGAGCCATATGTCTGCTAGTTAACTCAGGCTATTGTGTCAATACCTCAGCATCCTCGCAAACACACAAACGTGGCGCGGATTCAATCCTTCCTACATAAACGTATATTTTTGAACATTAGTAAAAGCATCAAAGATCAACGCTTTTATATTTACCTGTTTCTAATTCTTTTGTAATAAAAAAAAGTTACCAAAATGCTACAAGGTTCTCTTCTACTACTACTACTACTACTACCACTACTACTATTACTACTACTACTACTAGCTCTGTATTAATTAACTAGTTTGCCATTACATAAGTTCTCCTAGTATGTGTAATACTTTCAGTCCAGCAATATTTTCTGAAATTACATAATGTACTGCTACTAGTTACCTACAGATTTATTAATCATTATATTGAGATGACAAAATCTATTCGCGGTATTTGCTATCAATAAGACACAAAAGGAAAACTTTATTGCTCCTCGACCCCAAATTATTATTGTTGTTGTTGGTATTGATTCACGGACATCCTCCTACTATTTGAAGCCCTTCTAAAGCTTATCAAAATGCAAGAGTTAGATTAAAAGTCGAACAAAGAAACGTGAGAGAACACAGATATTTCTCTAGTTTAAAAACTACTAACTAAAACCAATGGCTACGTGCATTTATCTTGTTTATGCCTAGCATGCTGATCCTTTGTGATGTGCCGTGCAGGTAAGCATTGTTCTTATGAGGATTTATTTGCGTCTCTTGCATCGCCACTGACTTTCTCTAATCGGATTCAGATTCCAAAACGAGGCTGTGCGTGAGGCTCCGTGAAAGAGAACCACTATCCAATGGAATGTGCAATGCACGCCTGGTACTTTTTATGATAAATCAGAGAAAGCTATCTGAGAAGCTTCGAGAAGATTTTGTTCTATTTTTCTGTTGAACTTTTCTACACGGAAAAGAAGGAAAGTAAAGGTAATTTGTTTTTATACATATATATATATATATATATATATATATATATATATATATATATATATATATATATATATATATATGCAACAGCTTTCGCAGAGATGGATTTGACCCCGGTACAATTTCTTTATCGTCTTCCAAATAAAAAAAGCACTAAATGACCATCGCAGAAGTTTGAAATTAAGTGTATACTGACTATTCAGATATTAATTGTATCGTCTTTCTTATTAGAAGATGAACAAAAGAATCAAAAAGTTTTTTTTCATTTGGTAGAGTAGAAGACAGTTTTTGGAAAAGTTGGAGGTCTTATTTTCAGTATTGAATTTTTAACAAAGAGAGAGAGAAAACTACTAATTTTCAATGTTTTGGATTTTTCTATTTTTTATCTTTCTTTGAGTGCTTAAGAATATATATATATATATATATATATATATATATATATATATATATATATATATATATATATATATATATATATATATATAAAGGGTAATATTGAAACAGTGGCTGCTGATATTAACGCACTGTTCTTCAATTACTAATTGAGCCCTACTGGCGTTTGTATATATTTCATATACAATACGTGCTTAGGGAAGAGAAATGATGCCAAATCGGTTGAGTTTCGATCCCGGCTAGATGCAATCGGACGTCTAGCCACACTGATGTGTGAGCTGTGATACAGCCAAATTGCTTGTATGTGATTGACTATATATATATATATATCATCGTATAGAATACTCCCCATAATTAAATGAACTGCTCCACAATCAAAACAGATGGTTATAAATATTTTACAACGGCCAGTTTTCAATCCACACAATTTCAATTGTGCTAAGTGTTATGCTACTGGTTTTGAACAAAATGTATATTTATTAGTAATATATATATATATATATATATATATATATATATATATACCTTCAGTACATATGTTTCATATATAACTTCAGCTCATATGGTGTTTCGATTTAGAGTGATAATTAACGAGTGAGTTTTCTACTTCTGTGTCCTTTTCTCAGACATCAACTTTTATACATAATTATAGTCACACTTCAGATCATTTTAAAACTGCCTCGTTTGATTTTTCGAAGACAAAAATGTAAATGATGTGACTGTAACGGCCTTTATAGAAAATACATTGTGGCTTAGTTCGTTGTAACTATCAAGATAACTTTGCGGTCGAATTAAGGAGCCCATTGATGTTCACCTGGCTAGATATATGTTCTACCACTTCAGGTGAATTTTTGTCAACTGGAAGGTGGTCTGATTATATGTTTTTTCCCTGATAATTACCAACGTCGATTTTAAAGTTTAGTCAATTTTTACGCGTTACACTCTCCACTCAATAAATCAAGGGCTTTAAGCTAAGGAAATGAAAGGGCCATCAAGAGTGTCGATGATAGAATGGTATCAAAATCTTAGAATTACTAAGAACATTTCCTTCCCTTTGTCATGATGATGAAGACGATGGAACTTTTCTTTACGCCCCCGTAAAAGTTTAACCAATAATCAGGTTAACTACAGCAAATCGTATGTTCTTTTCTATGACATTTTTTCAAAATTACAGTTCGTATATTTATGAACGGTAGATTTACATCAGTCTCCTGAGTGTGCTTAATATATAAAAGATGTTGACATTCAGCCCTAGTTTTACTAACATAATTACTTTCCAGGAGATAAAAATTAATTTTTCCTGACCGCCTACCATCATATGAATGCAAGACGATGAGACGATTAGAATTGTTTAAGATCTAATTATAGGAGAGAAACGGAAGAATCACAGACTTTTTCGCCAAAAACACAGATTAACCAGCTTTCTCCTCGATCAAAGTTCGTTTGGAATTCTCTGATAAAGGAAACTTTCTCAATAATTTATATATCGATCGTTCCCCTGACGGGACCAGTGTGCATTTTGTTGCATTGTCGTTCAAAATACAAGTTTCATTTTTAGTAACATTGCAATCAAATTTAGGACAAATAGGTTTAAGATGGTTAAAACCAAATGTTGTAACCTATTCGGGTTAATTTCGGTGTTTTGTAGCTTGACGAATGGCATTTAAAAATCCAGCAGACATCCTACGAAGGTTGTGATGATCAAAATATGTGTACATTTGCCTTTTCCCAATATTCTTGAAGATTAAATGTTAAATAGATGCAGGAATAATTTATATATCTCAATATTACACACACATACACATACAGATAGATAGATAGATATGAAAGAACTGAGATAGATAGATAGATAGATAGATAGATAGATAGATAGATAGATAGATAGATAGAAGTTAAATAAATTCGTATAAAATAAAAAAAAGATTATTATCAAATATAGTTTTGCTGTAGTAACATTGAAATATTTCGCTAAATCCTCGGTTCCGCCACGTGTAACCTTCACGGCTAGAATCCGCCATACCACTTACATATTAGCAAACTACCGACATTTCTTCCGTATTTCATCGGCGAAAGTAAGTTCCACTCAAACAGCTTATTCTTGTGAACCAATGCCCTGCGGAACCGACTATTAAGAGGATGTTTCCCCGATCACTGCAATCTTAACCAGTTCAAGTCTAGAATTAACCGTTATCTTCCGCTCCTATCAATATGAACTACCTCTTAACGTAACCCTCTACCTGGAGTGGCCACCGGGCCTTGTACAGAGTGAACCTTACTGTAAAAAAAGCCCCCAAAAGCAACATTTTTCCTCTAATAACTAATCTTTGCTTAGTCGAGCACAAAGCTGACTTTACTTGGTTAGCGACACGCGTATGTTTCGCCAAGTCCTCTACAGTCTGCTGTTGAAAACAGTCTTACTATTCTTTCTATTCGTTTGATCCAAATTGTTATCGGCCAGGTTCATCGGGCCATTCAGGATGGACATGTTAGTGAGTCGTGCTCAACTAAACTTACTAAATACTGATAGGATTTTTACCTGCTGTTATATGACGAATATAATTGCATATTTCCCACAGGGATAAAAGATCGGCAATCATGCTAGGTAAAAGTGAAAATTTCGATTCCAGATTTTCCAGGCAACCATGCCATCTCCCAATCTTACTACCGTGTATCTTTCCGTGTCACCTTGAACTGTACAATGTTATCCGTAAACGAATTTCCAAATATATATTCAACTGGATTTTTCTTTGGATATTTTTAGAGCGACCTTCGGTGCTTAACTAAGCCTTTACAAATCTCTACGCTCTGAAGAATGCATGGGATAAAATTCTTGATTAAAAAAACGCATAAATAATACCAACTTGATGCGCAATGATGTTGACTGAATTTAACTTGACTGCCGAAGAGGAGAAATGTGAAGAAACATTGGACAGAATGATTGTGTTGCGTCAAACTTCTAAATGTAGAAACTCCAAAAACTGTTTTAACTACACCCAGATTCCCAAAACTGTTTTGACTTTATCCAGACACCAAAAATCGTTTTGCCTACACCCACACTCCAAAAACCGTTTTGTCTTCACTTCCACCCGAAAACGTCTTTTACCTTCACTCAGACTCCAAAAACAGTTTTAATTTCGCCTACACTCCAAAAACCGTTTTGACTACACATAGACTCCAACTACCGTTTTTCCTTTATCCAGACTCCAAAAAACGATGCAAAATATTCTACGTTTGTCATTTTCGTATTTGTGATTTATTCGGTTTCTTTTATACCATTTAATCTCAAGGAACACACAAGTGGCTGCTGAGTGTGAAAGAATCCGAGAAAAATATGATGAAGGAAAGCGGACAAAAGAAGAACAGCAATTAAGGGGACATAACATATAAAGACACATACTGTTTGTTCGGATTTATAATCGCGTGGTTTCCCGCTGCCTTCAAATATCTTAATTAAAGACATGCACCTAAATACCTGAATGTGTACACGAAAATACACTCAAATTACAATGAATAAATAAAACATTTAACAACCCCAGAAAAATAAATTCAAAGTACACCGTTCAATTCGACACAAAAATAAAACATTTAACTTTTACAAAACTACATTAATTTTATTTGCCAAGTGAATGAGTGTTTGTTTTTTATTTTAATTGTTTGAGTATCATTAAATATTTTAATTGTTTGAGTGTCATTATATGTTTTAATTGGTTGAGTGTCATTAAATGTTTTAATTGTTTCAGTCTCATTAAAAATTTTAATTGTTTGTGTTTCATTAAATGTGATTTATGTGAAAGTCGTCATTTGTTCATTTGTTCGTTTTAATTAAAAGTTCAATGCAATGCAGGGCGGAAAATGAAAACGATTGAAGTTCTACAAAATACATGGAGCGGACTTTTGGGGAGATTTTCTGAATAAAGAAAGTTAATTTAAGCGTGCGTAAACGAATGTGAATTTAGGTGCGTATGAGTAAATAGTTTCGCTTTGACCAGTTATTGAGAGATTCGGTTTCTATTTAACGAAAGTCGCTTGCTCGAAACTACTAACTTGAAAGGAAACCTTTTAAAAATTGGCACATATTTGTTTATATTTTCAAAACGAAATATATTTCAATGTGTGTGTGTGTGTGCGCGCGCGCGCATGTGTGTGTGTGCACGCGTGTGTGTGCACGTGTGTATATATATATATATATATATATATATATATATATGTGTGCTTTTCTTAACTCTATAACTATTACATGCGTAGAGTTTTCTTGATTCTTCCGTAAACGTTGCTTTGGCTTGCGGGATTGGCATTCTCGCGTTGGCGTGCATTCGCTTAATGT
>OZ038477.1:4524144-4551644 GCA_964036315.1 Acanthosepion esculentum
CTGACTATATCGCCAATACCACCAGCAGCTGTTCCGTAATTCTTTAGTCTTCGATATCAAAGGCTGGCAGTAATATTTAGCCACCCCACCACGAGGGTTACATGTGGCACAAGCCCGGGTTTAACGTGGGTTTTCCGAGCCCGTAGGCTCTGCCAAAGATATTCCGTATTGGAACCCGTAAAAAACGGGTTCAGGGACAGTCTACCACCCCGAACGAGACTCTGCCCCTCGGCGGAGCCTCGTCCGGTTCCCTCTCTTCCCGAAGGCAGAGAGTTCGACTGTTCAGCCATCAAAGGCTGGCAGTGCATATTCGGGAAAAACATGGCCGCTTTTATACACGTTGAATTGAATATTTTGAGCCTTCTGAATGGTAAACCAGCTATTGGTGAACTATAAAATGAGTCAGCTCATTTTAGCTGGCTCACTAGTATACCAGAGTACTCAAAAACTCCAACAACCCGGTATAGACTGTGTTCGGATCAGAATTAGAAATTTAACTGTGACAGCTGCTACAGAAAAAAAACGTCGAAAAACTAATATAGAATTTATCCATCCAATGTTTCAGTCAAATGAAAGGCACGAGACGGTGGTCAAGAGAGAGTGGAGGGTATTTGTCTTAAAGGAAAGAGGTTTTATAAAATTAAGCCCGGATATTAAACTTTAAAAGGTTAAGTTAAAAAATACAAAATCTTACTTAAAAATACTCTTCCAAAGACAAGTTATATTTAAAAATAAGATGAATTTAAATAAATTTTTAAAAGGTGATATTTATATAATTTATATTAAAATTAAGCAAAATTATATTTGAAGAAATTTATATTTAATATAAAATCAAGAGGTTATATTAAAGAATAAAAAATATTTAGAAATAAAAATATAATAAGCTGAAATAAATTATACATTTAGAAAAAAAATAAATAAATAAAAAATTAACGTTAAAGATAAATTAAATCAAAAACAAGTTATATTTAAAAAATATAAAGTTATACTTAAAAATACATAAAATACAAAGTTATATATATATATATAAAACTAGAATATAGGTAAAGACTTTTAAGTGATAAAAGGAAGCAGAATTCTTAGAACAGGGGACAATTATAAGATATAATTAATATGGTGTAAAAATGGAAATATAAAAAATAGAATTAGTTATACATTCGATATTTGAAGAGTTAGAGAAATATAGTAGCTAACAAAGTAAAATCAATATTATGGAAATTTGAATTTGTTTTTATGTCAACATTTTAAAATTAATTCATTCCTTTGATTCAATAGTTGGCTTTGATTATTGTATTTTATCATTCTAATTTTTCTTCTATACATAAGTCACACATATCTCTAAGACTATTAGGAGTATGTGCAGAACCTATAATCTTCCAATCTAGATGTGGATTCAAACCATTCTCCTTCAATTCCCAAAATTTCTGGTGTTATATATATATATATATATATATATATATATATATATATATATATAGTGATCTGTTAATTTGTTTTACACACACACGCACACGCATACACACGCACACGCACGCGCGTACACACACACACACATATATATATATATATATATATATATATATATATATATATATATATGTATATATATAGCGATCTGTTAATTTGTCTCTTCGTATTTATCAAGATACCAACACTGTAATCACTGGCTTTTTCTGATTTCTCCAGTGACGTCTTTTGTTGTAAAATTTTTAAACCATAACATTATGTTGAAGTCATCAAATTACGTTTATCATTGAAATTTCACTAACAAATAACACCTGTATGTTGTTTTACTGAAGATGGCCAGAGAATAGTCAAAATCCTTAGATCCGAACAAACGGTAAACACTTTGCACAATTCCTGAATACTCTTGAACCGACCATTCATTTTCTTGTATGAAAACAAATGAAAATACTTACACTTTTTACATTGTTTGAACTCTTGTCCTCATCTTCGATTTCATATTCACGACGTTTCGACAGGTGATTGGAATTTTGAACCTACGGCAGGTGATTGGAATTTTGAACTGAACCCTTCATTTTCATCCGCCGGGGAATATTGTTCTAGTTCCACGTGCCATGCCTCTTCCCGATGTCTCAGTATCAGTTACCTCCCTTTAACCTCCAAGTCTTTGTTCACCTCAGCTTTAGCTAGGTATTGAACTAACAACTCTTTAGGTCAAGACACTGGATTCAATCCATGCGTCCTCTAGGACATCAAAGAATTAATTTTGGGGAATTATAAACCTAATGTCTCCGTTTTTTATATATTTTTTTTTACCAGAGCTCATATTAAAATGTTGTTGTTATTATTGTTTTTCTGTAGCACTCTGTATTACTGATTCCCATATTGTATTCATTTCTATGCTTGGCCGGCTTAGGAGATTTTTATGGCCTAGCATATGTGCCGATTCCTTAAGTTCTCAGCCTTATCCCACAAGAGGCGTCGATCTCTCTGGGAGATATCGGATTGCAGTTTTTGTTTTATCCAACAGTTGTACTAAATTCTTTCTCGGACAAAAGCGTGTCCCGCTTTTTCTGCGATCAAACGGGCTCTTCTTGAATTGATAGGAGAGAGAAAACAATAATTCCTGGATGTACTAATATATCGCACAGAGCATGGGTTCCATATATCCGTATACCGCAAGCCAACATCCGGAAGAGACATGGCAAGTAGAACTAGGACAATCCACCCCGGTGGGCGAAATAAAGGGTTCGAAACGAAATTCCAATTAACTGAAGAAGACCGGAGCGGACAATACCGAAACGTCGTGAATATAGAGACGAAGATGAGAACAACAGTTCGAACAATGTAAATAGTGTCAATAATTCCAATATCTCATCTCAAAAATATGGACTGAAAAAGAAACTACATAGAAAATTATAAAAAACCCTTGTTTGTCATATGCAATAATATACGATACTCTATTGTATATAGATCCTGTAAGTCAGGGTCCTGAGAACAGAGATGCAGACTCATCATGTCAGGCGTTGCTACTGTGGCTTTTTGTACTAAGTTGTTTTTTTAAGGGTGGAGAAGCCAGCTTCAGACCCAACCGGTTTTGAATTCAGAATTCTCTTTCTCCAACTAAGGCTATAAAAATCAGTCTACCTTACTCTAAACCCTACCTGGAGGAAGAATAGGCGAATTCATACTTTTCCAAAGGTATTTGCGCGAAAGTAAACGCAATATCATTGGCTGCATTTTAAATTTGGCACTCAAATCCCACTATCCATGCCAATAACCAGTATGTTACGAGCACATCCGTATTCAAGAATACATGTATAATACATCTATCTATCTAGCAAGATAGCTATCTGTCTGTCTGTCTATCATTGTTTATATCAATCTCTCAGACTGCCTGGCTTACTCATTTCTTTATTTTTCTCTTTTGCAACTGTTTTTAAACTGAGTCTGACAGTTCGCTAATTTCTTTGGTGGATGGAATTGGTCGGGTGGTACATTATACTTATATCGCAGGAAACATATTTACTTATGACTTGGTATTTCGTTTGTGTCTGTTAATCTCTAATTCATTTGGATTTAGCAAAGAACACATTCAGGCGGAAAATTTTCGTCTTTATCAAATAAAAAATATCAAAGTTGCAAACACTATTCATGAGATCTAAGAATTGTTTAGAATTAGAAAATACATTGATATGTTTACTTTCGTCATTGCTCGTCAGGATTTACTTCCATATTTATTTAGCGTCCATCTTTCGTGAGTATGGCATAGCAATAATAATTCTTGCGATTTTCCATCCTGTAATTTAGGGTAAAAGTTCAATGGAATATTGCTTCGATGTTTTTTTTCCTGTTTGTTTCTTGTCAGTTTCTTCTTGAATATTAAATTTTGGGATTCTACTAGTGCTTCATAAATTTATAATCGAGAATTAAAAAACAAAAAACTCCAGAAAGTGAAGGTTGAACGAAGAACTACGCATGCATGTCCGTTAAAAACAAAAAAGAGAAAATAAAGTTCGGTAAATTAAATTCATGTATTGCGTAATATCGCCCATATTCATAAAGTATGAAGGCTAAGTGTACCTGTTTGAAATTGCCTTACGGCTTGAAGGTCTTGTCATGATGATCCTGGAGGAGAAAAATCCATGTCGTTCAGTGAAAATTAATAAGGCACAACGCTAAACTCATGGAAAAATGGGAAAGTGATTTCCACAATATTTATCCACAATTTTAGGTTACGGCCACTTCTCTTCCCGACAAATAAATGAGAATTATTACAATTAAATTGATAAAATTGATTGACCAAAACAGTAAAAGAGTAATTTAGGACAATGATTCTCACAAAAAATATTGCTTTTAGTGACTTTTTCAAAAATGAATTCTATTTATATAAATTTATAACTGAAGAATCTGTCAACACTGCAAATAATTATTTCTTCTTTGCATTATTAAAATATCCATTTTTTTAATTGAATTGCGAAAAGGAACCATGAAGTATTCATAACTAAATTTAGATGAATTTACCGCAGTTCCCCATGTATAATACGCATTTTTCTTCTAAAATATAATAAGCAAAATCAGGGGTACGCATTATGCACAGCTACAAAAAATCTTTAAAAAATTGCCATAAAATAAGAATTATCATAAAACTAAATTAGAATAATATTATTCTATGTTTAAAACCATGTTTTTCAAGTGTAGGAAACACTGCCGTAATGAATTTATAGTGTTTGATTACCAAACAAGGGGTGCGTATTATGCATGAGTAGAAACATTTTCCCAAACTTTCAGCATAATTTTAGGGGTGAGTATTATAGATGAAGGCGTATTATACATGGGGAATTACGGTAATTTCATAAAATATAATCTGAGGATAAAAATGTCTGAATTTGTAAGCATCCAAATAAGAAGATTCTATAGCGCCACGGTTTTACTGAAGAAGCCTATAAAAATGGGTGTAGTCTTCCGGAAATTGATTTCATTTTTGTATAGGGTGTATGGCTGAGCTTAATAAAATAATTTGATTATAAAACAAATTATTATAGAAAATATTTGTATAGAAATAATCTCTGACAAAGGCACCGTGGAGTAATGGATAATGGGTTGGATTGAGGAATCGGAGAGCCGAGTTCGAATTTCAGTCAAATCCATTACATTCGTGCTTAGGAAAGGTATTAAACCTCTTCTTCGTCCTCCAGCTATGGGTAAATAGCAGGACAGACCGGGTTCTATAGTCTTGGATGGCAACTGGTCTACCGCAGAAAGAAATGGCAACTTACTGCGGGAAAAATCTGCCTCGTCAGTCATGTATCGAATGATCGCCTAAGCGTGTATCACGCATGCCACATAACTGACTGACTGACTCTTACAAAACTTCTGAATGCCTATGCATGTCTGCAATATTTGTTATCTACTAAACTTAGATTATCACAAGAAACACTATTAAGAGCTGCAAGTTTAGCCTTCTACCATTACTCTGCCATGAGGTCTCTCTATATAGAGAGAGATAGGCGACCACTATATATCTATAGTTAGTAAGCTGAGCTTAATTTGTTCAAAAGATCACCGGAGAAAGATCGTAATCACTACAGCTGGTTAGACGAGCTCGTTAGCCATTGCACTCAGGCAAGGCGCTCCCATAATTATTTGTTCAACTTAACATAGTTTAATTTAAAAAAGGTGCACCTGGTGTGAATATCACTTACTATTAATGCTAAACGAAACACACGGCGAGTTACTTATATTATATAAGTTTAAATAGGTATTTCTAATATTAAAGTAAATTGCCTGAACTCAGAGATTATGACAGGCGATCACCAATGTGGGTCACATAATAATTCCTGAAATCACTTTAGTAAAAATCATCAAGGAGTCGTGCCTATTGTATTGAATGTAAAAAAGTGCGACGTCATAGGTTTGCGCAAAATTTAGCAACGTCTAGCCTGGTTACTAATTAGATAGGTGACCACTTTGGAATATCAGGTGCTATAAGCTTGGATGTGCGGGTGGTGTATCGGATAATAGCTCGGAAATGTTAATCGGAGAGTCGAGTTCCAATTCCCGTTAGGGTCGTTATGTTCATTTACGTGCAAATGCCCCTAGGAAAAGATATAAAACTATCTCTTCTCCACACAATTATAGATTAATTGGTAAGATTTTTATTAACTCAAAAAATCTTAGAATCCAAAAATATTTTCTGGCTTTAAATAACTTACAATGGGTTGATAAGCCATAGAAAATGAATTAAACAATCAATAAACTTTTTTTGGAAACTCGAGACGGAATGTAGAAAGCAGTTTTAATAATAAAAAGAAAAAATACTGCAAAATATTTGTAGATACTTTAATCATTTAAACCTTTTTTTGCCCTAGAAATCAGACCATTTCATAATACTGTTTCTTGCTGTAGTTTGTTTTTTTGTTTTCTCTATGGATATATCTCCTCTGAATTTAGACAAGTTTTTCAGTATTAAAACTTCAATTTAGAACAATTACTCTTTTTCTAATCAAATTCTGTTCAATTTGTTTACGGGGTAGAATGAGATAATGAAAGTAATCCTCTCAAATTTTATCACTGCTGCGTTTCTAGATTCTGTCTCACTATAACTCAGTTTAAGACACGTTTATATTACATCTACTTTATCACTATCCCATTGCTATACTGTAGCTCTGTTAGATGACAATACACCTGAAGATATTCACCTGCTATTTCTCTGCGTCAACGATTCTCCGTCTTAACTTCAATGTATCAAGATTCACATAATATTCATGAATTCAAATGAATTCATTTTAATTCATTATATATTTAAAGCAACTGTCATATGACTAAGTGAAAAAATGAGTTTTCATCTCTGGACGTATTTCCTGGGGTATTAGTGGGTATCTCAGGTTAAGGAGATTAAATTAAGTTAGTTTCTTTATTATGTAATTCCGTACAGTAATGAGTTAATCACTTACTTTACTCGTCAGACCACCCGATGATCATTACTGAATTCAGCCTCGTTTATCTAGTCTTTATTTTTCATCAGACAAAGTACTTATTAGAAACACCAACCTGCTTTTTTACCCGACAGTTTATTTTGGTTCTATTTCGAAAAATTACGTATTTTCTCTTTCTACTTAATTTATTTGACAAGTTTTCAAACTTTCTGTCACGCCTATTTACCTTTCTGGCGACATGAAATGTTACGGCTTGGCGTACCAATGTCATGAAACATTAACTGAAAGATCGTTTCTTGCTGTGCGCCATTTGTATGTTTTTATGTCTAGAATGACGAACTTTAACAAATACCTCGTCACATTTCCTATGACAGTTTGTAAAAAACAAGACTTCAACTTAAGTTTGCAATTTAAATGTAGCACTAGTAATGGCCGTCATTGATCATTCATTTTAAATTCAAGTTAATTTCAACCTCATAAAAATACTGATTTAACAGATCACTTGGGGTCTTTTAACTGAGTATTTCGTAAGAGTCCCAGAAATTACTGTACAAATCTGAGCACAGGACCGGATAAAATAGGATTTTAATTCTTCTTTTTCAAAGCAGGCAACTAATCTTTGATTGTTACTGTATTCTTACTCTCCTATTTGCCCCATTTGCTCCTTAACCTTGCGTTAAAGGAAGCTATATGACATCCTTTGATATCTGCTTCGTCGCTTAAATACTTTACTTCCAACGGACGCTGCTGATTATTAATGCATACATGGTTTCTCTTTTGAGAGGATACTAATATTCCCTATATATATCTTTTTGTTTTTACAGTAGAGTTTACCCTGTACAAGGCCCAGAGGCCACTCAAGGTAGAGGGTTACGTTAAGGGATAGTTTATATGGTTAGGAGGGGGAGATAGCGGTTAATTCTAGACTTAAACAGGTCAACATTGCAGTGATCGGGGAAACATCCTCTTAATAGTCGGTTCCACAGGGCAGTGGTTCGCGAGAAGAAGCTGTTTGAGTGGAACTTTTCGCCGATGAAATACGGAGGGAATGTGGGTGGTTTTTCTACTGCGTAAGTGGTATGGCGGATCCTAGCCAAGAAATTTACTTCGTCCGAGCACTTTCCATGGTAGAAGCGATAGAGCAATGAGAGTATCGACACATCCTGCTTGTGTGTGTGTTTGTGTGTGTGTGTGTGTGTGTGTGTGTGTGTGTGTGTGGGGGAGCGAGAGATAGAGAGAGAGAGGCGGTCGGAGGATGTAAAAATAATTCTTCAGCCACAGAGACTTGGAGACGCTTTTGAAGACTGGAAAGTGAGGCCTGATAGCTCCTTCCCAAACATGGCAACAGTACTCCATTTTTGGCCTCATCTGGCTCTTATAAAAATAGAGGATAGCATGAGGAGTCAAGTACTTACTGCAGCGGTACAGGGAGCCGATTATTTTACCTGCATCTTTAGCGATGGATTGTATATAGGAATTCCACTTGAGGTTAGGTGTGAGTTTGAGGCCCAATATCTCCTCAAAGCAAGGGGATTCCTTAAAAGGATAATCCGTTCATCGTGACTGGCAGTAGTTCAGAGTCTGATCGGCGGTCATGGAATGTAAGCAGTTTGGTTTTAGAGGCATTGAATGTAACCAGCTAGTTTTTCCCCACTACGAAGTTAGTGTTAAATCGGAAGATAGGTTAGCTGCCAATCTTTGACCGTCAAGACTTTTAGAGCTATATCCTCGTATCATCGACATAGATATTTACAAATGATCATTGGTAGATTATTTATGTACATCAGAAAGAGGGTTAGTCCAAGAAATGACCCCTGAGGAACGCCTGCGTTGAACACCAGGGCGTCGAAGGACTAGCCTTCAGGGATATATCTATTAGGAAGGATTTTATAATAGAGAAAACACTTCCAGTCATTCCATAGTTAAAGTCATTTTCCAAGCGTAGCTTGGATGTGACACAAGGCCGAAAGCATGGGGAACCCAGTGAGGGTCTAACTCCCTAATCAGTCGTAATTGATCTAGCGAGACAAGCTTGCTAACCATTACACCGCCTTGGGGCGCCCATAGCTAGAGTGCTTGTGTAGAAAACCTTTGTGCCACACCTTGTCGAAGGCCTTCTAATGCTATGGTCCTTACGGTGTCTGCCGTAAAGGGCCTCGCTAATTCTGTGTGTAATGATAGGACATCAGCAGTGGATCGAGCTGATCGAAACTCATACTGCTCGTTGCATAAGAGGTTGTTCCTATCTCGATGTTCGACGACCTTCTTGTTGATTAGGGCCTCAGAAAGCTTACTTGTGGTACTGAGAAGATTAATGGGTCTATAATTGAAGGGAGGATCAGTTGCCAGTTTATCACCTTCCACAGGATTGGGGAAGATTTCTACTTCAAGCAGCGGTTAACTTTGCTAGGATCGAGAATAATTTTGGGTAGATATTCTTAAGGATGGCCACTAGAATTTTGTCTAGGCCATTGGATTTTTTGGGTCGGGGATTTTGATAAGTCTGAGACTTCTCTTACTGAAATGAGTATATTACTGACATTGAGCTCAGTCAGACGTGGGAAGTTAAGGACGGGATGGCCTTTGTCATCTAACGTTGCAGTTGAGACAAACATCGAGGCCGAAGGTTTCGTCTTGTCTGTCGAGGAAGAAATCACCTCGGTGCCATCTATAATATTGGGCACAGCCGCTTTGCTTCTGTTCATAATTTGGTTGGTGATCTTCCAGAATTAGCAAGATCCAATTTGTTTTCTTTCAACTTGGCCTGGACAGCTCGCGCGTAGCTGCACTTTGTGTTTTCCAAAACTCTCTTCCATCGATTGTGGGCAATTTCGAAAGTAGTAAGGGCCAAACTACACCGCTCCTTGCAATAGCTTTTGAAGTAGTAGTTCCGGTGAGCTATGGCTGAAGCGCATTCAGGGGTAAACCAGGACGGACTCTCTTAAGGGGAAAATAAATAAATAAAAATGGTAGACAAATTAATTAATAGTTAAAAGTATTAAAAAAAGTTACAGAAAAAAAGATTGTGGAACACATATATTAAGGCGAAGTTTTTGGTGGATTCTTGACCGAAAGTGTTGGCTTTGTCGAATATAAATCAGGCTTTCGTTTGGGGTAAGATGGTAGTGGGAGTTTGGATTTTCTCTGGCCGAGGCAAGGAACTATTTTAATAGTATGGAGGGTGTTATTCTTCTTTTATGTTCTGTCTCCCTTCACAATCATGGCTATCCACTTCCTTCTCAATAAGTTTTGTCTTTTTGATACTTCTTCTAGAACCTGTTCTGGCCTTCACTTGCTTAAAGCCCGCTAAGAATGTCACTCGTTACTTCACCTTGTCCCTCTATCTGCCCTGTGAGTATCAGATTTTCCAAGCCCTCCTTTCTCATTACGTCTCCCAGAAATTTAAGCTGCCTCTTCCTGATGTTAAGTATAAGTTTCCTCTTTGTTTTCATCCTCTCCAAAACCCCATCGTTGCTCATATATTCGGTTCATGGTATCCTCAGCATCTTTCTGTAGATCCATACCTTCGTTGTCTCGAGTCTCTTCATCTTTGAGGAAACCGTCCAACATTCGCTACCGTAAAGGACAGATGTCACGTAGAATTTTTGTACTCTTTTCTTTGTTACCAATGAAATCTTCCTGTCTCGTAATATTCTGCCTGGCTTTTGGAATGCGTCTTTGGTCATCCCAATACGTCTTCGGATCTCAGCGTCGCATTTACTTCCCAGATATTTAAATTTTCGCTTGATTTTAGTGTCTCAGACCTGTAAATCGTATTTCGGGCTCATCTTTCTGCTGATGACCATGCATTCTGTCTTCTTGCAGTTTATGTTTAGTCCTTTCTTCTCGCTTTCCTTCGCTATCTTCTGTAGAAGGTTTTGTAATTTCCTTTCCGTGTCTGCTATCAACACTGTGTCACCTTATGCTGTTAAGATTGTGGCCGCCAATGTTGAATACTGACAGGATTTCTACTTCTCTTAGAATTGCCTCGCTCGCTATTCCCTTTTCTACTCATTTTTGTGCTGGACTGTACTAACTGAATACGTATTCAATAGATGACCTTTATACATAGGAATCTGGAAACAGCCAAGTAAAAAAAAATTGCATACTTATAAAATCTTGACCTTTTTTAGTACGTCTGAATTTATAGCAAGTCAATAACTAATTTCCTCGCATTAGTTTCTTTGTTTGAAATCTCTTTTCAGTGTGTTAACATACTTGGGTGTTAACCGAGAAAGCACCAGATAAATGATGGCCGCTTACTTAAAACTGACACGTCTAAAGGAAGCTGTCTATTATTTTTTTTAATTTTCGGCTCTTTCTTTCATCTGAATGTCAGTAGTTTTGATCGCAACATTCAGCCTGTCATTTCACATTTATCAGTTAGTTACGCGGATCGTAATTTAAGAATTTCGCATCATTTAAATTTTGCCATCATTTAATGGGACAGCTGTATTACCGATTAGGCCACGAAAACCTTTCGGCTGCAGTCATTCCAATCCAACCGTATATATTTGAACGTAAAGAGCCCAAATGAAAGTTTGATCCACTTCTGGAAGCAACTGTAAATGTCACAGAATCACACTCTCCTTATCTCTCTCTCTCTCTCTCTCACACATGCACACACGCATACACACTCACATGCGGAAAAAAACATTTCTCTCTTTACAATTACCGTTTATCAGCCTCTCACCTACTTGTATTTGAAAATAAATGACTTCCTGCAACCACAAAGAATATATCGAGGATTGCAATATTTTCATCCTTTCTTCTCTTTTATGAGTCTAACTTTTTCTTGTAAGTGGTAAAGAAAAGCAACTAATGCAACCTTTTCATCTACAATCTTATTTTTTTATTTGCCGTATCTTTACACTCATGATTTACTTACAACTAAAGATCCAGAAATATTTCTCGAATTTCAATCCACAGCCAACACGATCCCACCAAAAATGCCCGACTGTTTACTCTTTCCAGTTGTATTTTCCAGAGATCTTAAAAGCGAATCATTTAATAATTGATGAGTTCTATTCTACCGAATCACGCCTGTCTACTTTTTGCTTCATTAATGCTGTTGTTGTATTTTTCACTCCCATCTCTTCGATGTCGTTTGGGTGTCATACTTCATAATAGCTCTGATGGTAATGCTAGGGCCTGATTGTGCTTATCTCCTCTTTCAGTATCATGCGACTGCTCAAAGGTTGTCTTGGAGGGCAATGTGAGTTACTCAGTGATAACCCTCTTTTCTCTAAATATCAGATGGCAGTCGTGGATTACAAGTACCAAAAAGAAGGAATAATATATGTATATGCGTGGTTACATACGTAGGTATATGTTGCTCATTTGTTTTCTTTAAATGTACTGCTATATATTCCTTATGTATAGAGAAATATATCTTCAGAAAAAGAAACCTCTTCAAATTTATATAAAAAAAATAAAAGAATGGACGATATAGAGAAACTTAATAAAAGTAGAACCATGATACTACCTACCAAGTCTATCACAACTACCATTGATATGAATTTACCTAATTTGAATGTAAAATGTATCTACTTCTACAACAATAAAAGACAGCCTAAAATAGGAAGCAGAATTTATCATATAGCCTGTAATAATGAACACAAAAAAGACATCGGAGAAACCTCAAGGAAGTTAAATAAAAGATTATATGAACACAAAAGAGATGTTTTACAAAACAATACACGCACCGCATTAGTCGCTCACCTTAATGAGTTTGACCATAATTTTTATGTATAAAATGCTGCTTTAATTTTAAAAAATGTAGTTTGCTAAAGGGAATATATATATATATATATATATATATATATATATATATATATATATATATAGTATAATTTTTTTCTGAATCTTCCGTGATAAATTTGTGTCCAGTTTCTTACGACCTTTGACCTTTCTTAACAAATTTTCTGTTGTCACAGTGTTGGGTATTTAAAAACAATCGCAATAAAAACAAAGACAATGGCGTTGGGAAGCCGTAAAAAAATCGGCTCATCTGTACATCTAGACACGTCGGATAACAAAAATTTAAAAATTTTAAATTTAGCGTCCATATATCTTCAGCGTTTCCTCTCGGTGCAGAATTATAACTGGCACTCTTTTGTTTATATGTCCCCACCCCCATCAGTAAGGATATTACTTTCGTCTGATGAAGGCCTTTTTTTGTCATTCAATTACCCAATACGCGTGCACTCACTTTTCTTGAACCATTATATGGAATAGATTTTAAGGAGGTGCAAACCATTTACAAAAGACATTAGAGTAAAATAAATGCAGGTATCCTCAAGCAGGAATCGGACACGTAGCTGTTTCCGTTTTCGTAAATGAAGGTTAATAATATACAATTCTTTATAAAATTAATGTCAACAAAAATGACCAGTGGAAATTCTATGGTGGATATTTGAATCTTAGAAATAAAACGCAAAATAATTCGGATATTTTAATATGAAAAGCGAAATATTATTTACAGATTTTTTAAATAATAACTTATTATTTACTCTCATCTGATTAATGGTCATAGATTCAACAAAAATAATTCTTATTAATTGAGTTTCTCCCCCCTCTCTCTCCTCATTACCCAATTTCTCTCCCTCTCTTTTTTCCCCTTACCCTCTCTCTCTTTCTTTTTCTCTCTCTCTGTCTCTCTCTTCCCTTTAATCTGATCTTCTCGGCCCGATTAGTTCAATTCATATAATTTGCTATCTCCTGTTTGTCGAAAGCGAATACCGTTAAAAAACCACGAAAAGTCATATTAGTTTATTTTTGTCAGAAAACGAAATCATAATGAAAATCCTCGAATATATTTTTCTGTATTTTCTTTTCAATGAAGGATATTGTAAAGGCTGTGGAAACACATTATAAATAAGAATTTTTTGTATGATTTTAAAAAGTAAAAACACCGAGCAAATTCGTAGAAGTTGTATCTATGTGAACAATAAGCCAGACAATTTGGCAAATCTAATGTTTCTTTGTTCAGAGGCAGATAGGTTGAAATCGAGATTATGAGTAAATAATAAACTTTTCCTGCACCATATGGAGAGAAATAAATATCATGATTTGTCAGACTATTGCGGATATTGGTTGGCCAAAATCTTTTCTCTGTCTGTCTAGCATTTACTGTCTCTTACTTTCACGCTGGCTAACTCACTCTCTCTCGCTCTCTCCATATATATATATATGTATATATATATATTGCTATTCTTTTCCGCATGAATGTTTCTCTCTATTTCTGACTCTTAGGGGGGATTTTTTTAAATTTCTCACTCTCTCTCTCTCTCTCTCTCTCTCTCTCTCTCTCTCTATATATATATATATATATAGTCAATTCGTCTATGAATATTAACGTGTCACTCAATCCATATATTGACAATAGTTTTTGTATCCGTCATTATAAATCGATAAATGGCAACATCTTTCTTCCTTTATCAATAATCAATAATATATGTATATATATATATATATATATATATATATATATATGCTTGCGTGTGTGAGTGTTTGTGTGTGTACATATATTTTTATATACATATATATATATATATATATATATATATATATTTGTGTGTGTGTGTGTGTGTGTGTGTGTGTGTGTGTGTGTGTGTGTGTGTGTGTACACATATATATATGTGTGTGGGGGTGTATGTGTAAATATTCTCAGATGGAATGTATCTGCAGAAGAGCCAAAATGAATAAAAAGAGACAAAAGGAAAAACTATACTTAGGGACTTTATCAAAGCAATGTAACATGCTGCACATGTTTATATACAGAGGCGGTGGACATCATTGATTTATCAAGGCTGTATTAAAAAAATTATTGAAGATTTAGTTTACTTTTACTTAGACCTTGAATTATGCCCTGATCGACCTTTCAACCACATTCATGAGCGTACTCAAATTTAAAACCTTGATAAACCAATGACACCCTATATATATATATATATATATATATATATATATATATATATATATATATATCAATGGTTTATCATATATATATATATATATATATATATTTATACATATATATACATATATATCATATATATATATATATCATTGGTTTATCATATATATATATTTATATATATATATATATATACATATATATATATATATATATATATATATATAATTTTTGGGCTACAATGAAAATAGAAACGAAATACTGGCCTTTCTTCAACCACGTTCTAGAAAATAAGTTCTTACTCCCTGACGAAGCCATTTGGGTTGAAATGGTGTTTCCAGAAAGGGCACTGTTTCGGATATTTTATATCTATATCTATATATATGCATGATTACATACGTAGTTACTTATTGCTCGTTTGTTTTCTTTACATGTACTACCCTACATACATATATATACTCCCCCCCATTGATAACCTTGCTTCGTTGTCGGGTTTTTTGAATCACCATATACTTGTATTTTGATTGGTCACTCTGACTTAAGTTACAGCGTTTAACCCTAACGAAGGATCGTGAAGGAATTTGGAACTTTTTAAAACCATTTATTCGACATTCAACATCATCACTTGACAAGACACCGGGAGTGTTAAAACAAAATGGCTATTTTTGTAGTGATTTTATAACATATTTATGTTATAATATTTAAATAAATAATTATATCTGCTCTACTCTGTATTGAGCACTCTTTAAAGAATAATAATTGTTGGTTATTGGAATTTACCCCGTATATACCAATATACTTGGGTATATATATATATATATATATATATATATATATATATATATATATATATATATATATATATATATATGCCTGACGATTGCATCTAGCATGAAACAGACTGTCGCCTCTAAGTGTTGACTTCTATGTTCACTTTTATATATATATATATATATATATATATATATATAGAGAGAGAGAGAGAGAGAGAGAGAATTGAGAAAGAGACAGAGAGACAAAGACAGACAGATAGACAGACAGAGATAGAGACAGAGCGAGTGATAGGTATCTAAATAGATAGAGGCTTCAGCATGATCTTCAGCATGAAATGGACAGACATTGTTCAGTTTTGATTCATATATCCGCAGAGTCTATATCCCTAAAAAACTTTAAGATATCCTAAACAATATATATATATATATGTGTGTGTGTGTGTGTGTGCGTGCGCGCGCGCGTGTATGTGTGTGTGCGTATGTATGTGTGTTTTGTTTTGTATGTTTATGTGCCGCATGTATGTAAGAGGGAGAGAGAAAGAGAGAGTTACTGATCATTTCCTTACTTACCTATTAGACTGTCAATCATAAGCATTTATTAATTAATGCAGATTTTACACACACATACACACACACATACAAACGCCCTCGCCCACATATTAAGAAAAAAACACATTAATCAATAGTGAGAATTGTTATAGAGATCGAACATTATCCAGTGAAAAATCTGTATCAGAATTTAGTTCTTACTTCTCTACAGTAGGTGTTAGCATCTGCAATTAACACTAATGAACGGTATATTTGATTTGCTATCTACAGATCATACTGGACAATGCAAACAAATCATCTTGTAAATCTCTTATTCTGTTTAAGCATTCTTCTCAAATGAAGACAAGCTAAGATCTACAGCTGTGGGCTTTTATATCTGTCAAGAGAGCTGCTGATATATCGTTACGGGAATCAACTTATTCTGACCACAATCATTTGTAATTCCCTTACAGAGCGACTCGTATTTCTACGGAAAACCTCCGAATCTCTAAACAGAATATATAGCAATAATGGTGCCATACCATTTAGTTTAGTATAAATTAGCAGGCCAGCGAACAACTATGTAAACCACTTAAAGCAAAAACTCAAAATACAACAAGCAAGTTCAATAAACATTCAAATCGAAAGCGAATCCATATTGTTCCGATAGCAGCCATTAGCAATTCTCTAACGAGATAACACAGCTTCGTAGAATACAAATTTTGTTACCACAATGTTTTGGTAGTGTAACAGTTAACGGCGCGGAAAGTAGAATCGGTGAACAAATTTCGGCCAACTCTGTCGAGTTTATTCCGCACTAATCCCATTGGAAAAGGCATGAAACCATCTCCACTCCTCACAATAAGCGATTAAATAACAGGGTAAATTGCGCAAGCTAATCTTGAGTAGCATCCAGTCTAGGAGAAGGAAAACTCTGAATTCAAAATATTAGAGAAAACAAAGGGAGATCACTCCGATATCTTTCTCAAGAAGTCATGAAATTTCGCCGTTTTCAATGATTAATTGAGTGGTTTCCGTTTTACGGCCTCTGGGTTATTTAAAGCCGAAATATATTTTGGGTTGTAAGAATAAATCTTTCTTTTTCTTTGTATGTGAATATTGCATTAACATTTTGGGGGGAGGTGACAATGATTATTCCAGAAACAATCCCTACTATTTAACCCATAGCCGAGAGGGAAGAGACGGATTCATACCTTTACAAAGGGTATTTGCGCGTAAGTGAATGTAACGGAACCAACTGGAATTCGAACTCGACTCTCCGGTTTTTGATTCCAAGCATTCAAAACAAAACTATCACAATTAACATCGAATAATGTTGCAAGAGAGTATCTCGTGATGTATACACAGCACAACGTTTGCAACGCTACGTGGGTAGCCGTTCACATCGAAAACTGAAATAGAATGCGCTCACCGATTATTTTATTGATGTCACTTAATATATAAAAAGAAGCTATTTTAATCTCCATTTAAACAATGAATAATCTTATTAAATCAAACTTTTATGGATTTTTGAGCTAAATATAGAAATTTGAACAGAATGTACGAAATAAAGGATTCCAGTACACCGGGCTAAATATCAAGTTTCCATATTTCAAGTGGTTGCAATTGCAACTTATTTCCCAATAGTTGAGGTCAGTATTTAAATCCAGGTAAAAATCATAATTCTGGATGCAGATTTACAATCATTTACAAGATTGATAAAGTACAATAAATTACTCCGTCAAACTTCCTCTTGGACTTGTGATAAACAAAACAAAGATAAGTAAATAGCCATTTTCATCGTAATATTAATACCATTAACGCCATTTGTACAGGCTTTGTATTATTTCCATTTCTGGATATTATCTCTAAACAAGATTCCTAGAAAGGAATAGTACTGAACTGATTTCTGTTCTCTCTAAACGCTAAAATAAATACTTGTTACTTTTCTGTTTCTTGTAAATAATCTTCTATAGTTCCAGTCTTTAAGAACTCAGGCGATCCCACTCATCCTTTAACTATCGGTCAATTAGTTTCCTACCCTCTTTCGGGCAAGTACTAGAATCTCTAATCAACTCTGATTTGGTTAAGCATCTTACCTCGCAGGGTTAGATAAGCAATATAGCTTTCGCTTGTCTTGGTTAAGATTTGATGTATAAACGATTATTGCTGAAAGAGTCTGCCAAACATGAGATAAGAATGGTGATGGTCGAGCTGTTGCTTCAGATCTCTTAAAAGCATGTAACAGGGTTTGGCATACTGAACGTCTTCACAAGTTGAAAGGTTATTTTATTTTGGGACATGGCATTGCGTTACTGAAGAGAATTAAGTTGACGCGATCATTGGAGACCTGTTGGTGTAGTCTGAAAGGGAGTTTAATCCATACGACAGAATATGATTACTCTGTCTCACTTAGTGACAAGGCATTGCGTTACTAAGCGTGTTAGGGTTACGGTGAAGGCGCTTCTTTTTAGGTTCCGTTTTTCCTGAAAATTGCTAAATTCGATATTCATTATGAAACGAAGATTTACAATTTACCATAAGTAATTCTTGGTTTACTGAATTTGTTCTTTTTTTCTTCCTTCAGATCGATACTTTTTCTTTTCATTTTATCTTCTTTCTTTTTTTTGGCAACATATTTTACATATTTACATATGTATTTTCTTTCGTTTGTTATTTTTATTTGTCAGAATTTGTCAAAATCTCTCTATTGAGTGAGATGAACATAATACCGTCAATGGTATTGGACATCTCTAAATTAGGCTATCATAAAGCAAATGGTGGTAACGGGAAACCACCCCTAGTACTAAAGAATTGTACTCCTGTGCTGTCTCCAGTTCTCTCCAAACTCTACAACTATTGCCTCGTCCATTCTTGCTTTTCAGCTTGTTGGAAGTCCTCCTCTGTTGTCCTTGTTTTTAAGAACTATGGGGATTCTTCTGACCAATCTAACTACTATCCTATCAGTCTCCTACCACTCTTCGGCAAAGTCTTCGAGGCTTTAATCAATGCCTAAATGGTTAAGCACCTTACATCCCATGATCTACTCTCTGACAAACATTACAGCTTTGCCCGGTCTACTGCAGACATGCTTACGGCCATAACTGAATTTGTATAGCACGCTCTTGATAATAACGGCAAAGCTCGAGCTGTGGCTCCAGACATCTCGAAGTGGTTTGACAGGGTTTGGCACGCCGGACTTCTACGTAAGCTTCAGGATACAGGACGATTATTTGAACTAATCCAATCATTTCTGTCAAACCGTGAAATGAAGGACGTCTTGCATGGGTTCTCTTCCAGTTCCTTTCAAACGAACGTTGGTCTTCCTCAAAGCTCTATCCTGGGTCCTACACCATTTCTGATCTTCATCAATGATCTTCCCGATGCCATCAGTTCTCAAGTAGGCATCTACGCAGACGACACTTCTATTTACTCCTGTCTTAATAGTAAATCCGGCATTTCTGACAACGTTAACCTGGCCGTTGGTCTCGAAAAAGACCTCCAATCTGTAATTGACTGGGGCAGAAAATGGCTTGTAAATTTTAATGCATTCAAAATAAAACTGCTCTAATTTACCCGTCATAGAGAAACTTCCCTGCCTCCTATCAGCATGGTAGATGCACAGCTTCACGAGATCGTCTCATTGCGCCTTCTTGGTCTCACGTTTTCCACTAACCTGTGGTGGAACAACTTCATTGAATCAATAGCTACATCTACCGCAAAGAAAAGTTGGTTCTCTGTGTCGCGCCAGAAGGTTTTTGTCGTCTGAATCCATCCTTCACATCTACCATTCGTCCATGCATTGAATACTGTTGCCTTATAAGTTCTAGTGCCACCGCTGTTCATCACGAGGTTCTCGACAAAATCCAGAGAAGTATGTGCAATGTTATCGGTCCTCACCTGGCACCTCGCATCCAGTCACTTTCTCACAGATGTGCTGTGGCTTCTCTTTGTCTTTTCTACAAATATTTCCATGGCAACTGATCCGACTGCATGAATTTAAGCGTGTTACTAGGTAGGCATCTCGGTCTCAGCCTTTTATCGTCGAAACAGTTAAATATAACCACTTCTTCTACTCCAACAGCTTCTTCTCACGCACTTCCCGACAGCTGAATTCCCTCCATCTTACTTTTTCACTGATAACTAAATTCTTCAAAAATTTAAATGTAATGTCAATCGACATCTTCTGGTGCCTTGATCTTCATCACCATTCTTCTTTTTAATCCTTTCTTCAAACCCCTCCTCTTTCCTCTTACTTTCACTCTCTTTAACCCCTTGCGTGCTGGTGATACCACCGCCTTGCTCGGGGGTAAAATGCTTTAAAAAATCACTTTTTTTAACTTTCTTTCTCCAACTAAAACATCGCACAGCTTTTACTCAAATTAAACTCGTATCTGGCGTAAGGTCGTATCACATTAAAACACCGCTTCTCGTTAGATCACCGAAATTCAGCAACGTTGAGCGTGGTGAGAATCTAGATGGGTGACCGTTTGAGAATACTAAGTGCTGTCAGCTTGGATATGCCAAGTGCGGGTGGTATGATGAATGAGATCTCGGAATGAGAAATCGAAGATCTGAGTTCAAATTTCAATCGCGGGTCTTTTACATTAATTTACATGCAAATACCCTTGGCGTTCAAAAATCTCGACAAAAGAGATGACCACCCAAGCATGTCATGTCCGCCTTTACCCCCCCCCCCGTTTGGGTCAACGGCGTTGTGTCATGACTTATTCATCCGCATCAATCTTGGGAGGTTTGACGTCCAACGAAGGACCTTCACTGGCTGAAGCACGAAACTTGTATCAAAAATTCATTGTCAATCAAGTTTGCTATAAAGGTAAATGGGTAATATTTTCAGGGTTGCAAAAAAGATTGCAATTTGCTATAAAATTGAAGTTGAACAAAGAAAGTAATGAGATTTTTTTTAAAAATATTCTTAGTCATTCTCAGATTTGGATAAAATAGGAAGTTAAACAAATGGAACAACACGAAGAGAAATTCAATGTAAATTATATGAAGGGTGAAAAAGAGAATGATGGAAGTGATTATTCAAAGAAAAAAAGAATCGCGGTAGGAATCAAGAAAGGAACCTACGAACCGAAGGAAGGAAGGAAGGAAGGAAGGGTAAAAAATCTGAGGCATGAAGAAGGGGTTTAAAAATAAAAGGAATTAGTAAAAGACAGAAAGAAAGAAAGAAAGAAAGAAAGAAAGAAAGAAAGAAAGAAAGAAAGAAAGAAAAAGAGCTAAATAAATAAAGGGCTAAATAAATAAAAAGAAAAGCCAAAATTGAAAGTAAAACCGAATAAAGAAAGAAAGAATCCAAGGAGAAGAGGAAGAAAAAAGATGTTTTTCTATCTACGAAGATAAAAAAATAAACTGGGAGTCCAATAAATTCAAGAACTAAAGCAAAAAAGAAAAAAAAACCGGAAAAACGAAAGAAATCCGAAAAAGTTTGAAAAGTTGATCAAGATATTTACGCAAGGAAACGCTGTAATGAAATCATTAAAGAGAAAACACAACTCACCACTGTTATCTCTCTACACACATATCTACACAAATATGCAATAATCTACTAGATTTATTGATACGTTTATATATACATGAACAATTGTAGACTAAACTCCATACACACAAAGAACTTTACCTTTGCAAACGTAGACAAAAATGTTTCCAAATATAAACATCAGCGATCTCTCTCTCTCTCTCTCTCTCTCTCTCTCTCTCTCTCTCACACACACACACACACACACACACACAGACACACACACACATATTCACACAGAGTAAAATTAGATATACTAAACTTAATTTGATACAGAACGAAATAACGGGGTTGCTTGAAAGGATTGAACTCATTGAAGTAGCAAATTGCATTCATTAAACTGGCAATGGTGATGATGGCCTTCAAGCAACCAAGGTTCGATTAACCCCATTTTGATAAGCAAACATACTTTTAATGGGTTGCGAGGTAAGCGATCTCACACCGGAAATTTCATTCTTTCAAAGAGTTTGCCTGCCTTAATTCCTTTTTAACACTATGATTACCTTTTCTTTGTCTTGTTTGCTTATCCTTATGTTATTAAATTTTTCTTTCTCTTTTTTTTTACTTTTTTATTTGTTTGATTTTTTAAAATATTTATTTTTCTTCTTCTTCTTCTTCTTCTTCTTCTTCTTCTTCTTCTTCTTAGTTTCTCACCTTCTTTCTTTTGGGACGTTTTTTTTTTCTTTTTCATCAAAATCCCGCATCCCCGTCTTCAGTTTTCACCAGACCGCGTGTGTGTCGTCCGCAGTAATCGATATTTCTTCTCTCTGATTAACCACTTCGTATTTATTTATAAGTCAGATACTGCAGCGTTTAGCGCGCTTTTAAGATCAATAGCACGCCAAAGGACATAATGCAGATTATGGCTATAAAGACTAGCTGACGTAAACATGCCTCGCTGGTTTTCGTAGATAAACCAACATGCATTCGAAATTCCACGATGAATCCTTATCATCGATATAAGTGATATTCGGATTAATATTCGCTTTGTTTTTGTTTTGTTTGTGTATCCACGTTTCGGTTGATGCATTCTTCAGCCTTACTGAAATCTATAATACATATTCGATAACGTTTTCCTACTTTAGAATTCTGTTTATCAGTGATCCATTCTGCCTCTAGAATTTTCTATTCTAAATTTAAATTTAAATGTTTCTCTGCATTTTCTTTCGATGTATAATTATAACGGACGTTTATTTTTATTTAGATTGTTATAACAACATCAGTAATAGTGATTATTATGATGATTGTAAGCACTTCCGGTCCTGCTAGGGAATGCTGGGATTAAAACGGATCCAGGAAGCAGTTAAGATAAAATACGTTGTTGAGTTTACCACGTGTCGTGTTGTCTTTATGTTGTTCCGACTTTTCAGAGGTCAGTCTCAAATAATATATTTTTTCTGGCTTAATGCCAATGGAGCATAACTTAAATAAACGTGCCACAATAGGTTTTTTTTCCATTTTGTCATGAAACACCTAGATGATAAAATACAAACGTCTGTGTGCATCCGATGCGTTCAATCACAGTCCAAAGAGGCTTCCTATCAATAGCGTCAGTGGCTTTTGTCAATGCGATCAATACAGAGTAGAGAGGCATGTTTTGTTTATGTTTTTGTTATTGTAGTTGCCTTATGGCAAGGTTCATATCTAAAGAGCTTCTGTTTGGTCTGAAGTCACATTGCGCATCTAAATTGCTCAGGGGTAGTGACGAGTCTCTTGACCATGACTCGTGCCGAGATCTTTTCCAGCGCTAGAAAGGAGTGCGATAAACTTGTAGTTTCCCTTTTTCTTGTCTAGAGGGACAATCATAGTATCGTCAAAGTCAACCGATATCATCTCCTCTTCCCAGATGGTTTGTAGGACATCGTGAAAATCTTTAATTGCCGCGTTGATGCCCGCATTCTGTATATTTCTTGATGCTTTGCTTGAGTTCTTTGAACAAAATGACTTTTTTATATCCGCTATACAGGCCGATAAGTCAGAGTCAGAATGTAGTGACTGCTGAGGTATCCACGTAATATCAGTCCTTCTGTATGACTGTGAATGCTGGACACTTCCCTCACAGATGAAGAAGAGACAGAAGGATGCTGAGAATACCATGGACTGAAAATGTGAGTAACGACGAAGTTTTAGAGAAAATAGAAAAAAAAGGACACTTATACTTAACATCAGGAAATTTGGGGGGCAAATAATAAGGAAAAGGGGCTTGGAAATTTTGATAGTCACAGGACAGATTGAAGACAATAGGGACAGGGTAAAACAACGCGTAACCATCCTAGTGAGATTGAGTAAGTGGACATCAGTTTAGGAAAGATAAAAAGAGGAAAATTGTAGAGATACAAAAACACAGGAAAATGTGGATAAGCATAATCGCTCATGTACTGAAGGGACACGGCACATAAAAGAAGATCCACTAATTATTTTGTCTTAAAGCCAATATGAAATCATGACCCTTTTTAAATTAACAATGTTAATTAGTAAATTTTCATAAAATGTTTAATTCATTCAAATAAAAAGAAATCTGATATAGAAAATATAGAAATGTGATATATAAATTATTTTTAAGTTTGACTACTCAGCTCTGAAATATAATGATTCCCCAATGCATGTCGACAATAATTTGGGGAAAAAAACTGGCGTGAAAAATCTGACCACATAAAACAACATTTAAATAACATTTAGTCGAAGACAAAAATATTTTCTAAAAATATGTCTGCCATTATTTTTCATGGTATCAGATTTACTCTTTTGACTCATCAAATCTCGTCACGAATCTCAGAAGATCACGGGATTTGGCAAGCAGTCAGATAAGCAAGACATTGAATACCTCACAGAAAAGAATTTCTCTTTTCATCACCAGTAAGTATATTTTTAATTCGGAATCTTTTGGAAGCATAGGCATTATGAAATATTTTTGTTTATATAACATTTTAGGCATTTTGTCTAAAAATTGAAATCTAAATGTCGATATAACAAATCTGAAATTTCATCATGTCTCTAATCCTGATTAAATGATTTCGTCACGTTTCTTCTCAATGGACAATCGATAAGAAATTTATTTTGAATAGCTTCACAATTTAACCAATCATAATATCTATGATGGATGTCACTCTCACAAATCGCTGATAACAGAAAACTAATCAGGATTCAATAGTTTGAATTTAATAATCGATAAAGAGATCTCAAAAGAGATTTTATTATTCATCATGAAATTTTGAAAATAAATACCTCAACATTCTAAATGATTCATTTTCTTTAACTTGATAAGATTCAAATTGATGATATCATATTTGAATGGAAGGGGATGTTTTTACAAAATCTAGACTATCTTCATTTACGTTGGATTAAATCAATGAAAAGTTTCTGAAATGCCGATAAAGTCAGAAAATTCCTACTAATCAGATGGAGATGGATGATAATAAATTCTTACTCAATGTATTAAATATTTTGATTAATTTTAAACAAACAGGATTTAATTTCCCATACAAGAAATAGATTTACGATCAAATTATTTATTAAGAAGAGTAAAATACGATATTATTTATGTGAAGTTTTTAATTTCTGGGATATTAGTAAGTTAAGGATTTTTCTTTGCCATCTTTGAAGACACCTGCTCTATGTCTCGATGAGACCGAATTTACACTCCAGTACTTTCCCTCTTTATTCTCATGGGACGGAGAAAATAATGAAAAGTGTCAAGTAAATTGTGATTTATCGTGATAATCCAAAGAAATCAATCACTCACAA
Organism: Acanthosepion esculentum; assembly: GCA_964036315.1. Taxonomy (NCBI): domain Eukaryota; kingdom Metazoa; phylum Mollusca; class Cephalopoda; order Sepiida; family Sepiidae; genus Acanthosepion; species Acanthosepion esculentum. Next base: position 4,549,552 of record OZ038477.1, read on the forward strand.
TTCACCAGTCTTGTACCAAACACAAATTGTTGCGTCAATAAACTTATAAGATAATTTCTTATGAGTTAACTGAACATACAATGCGTCAGACAATAGAGAAAAAATAGGCCTCAGATTTGAATGAGTTGCTGTAAGTGTTGATAATATTCGACGGACACCTTCCATGATTAAAAGGTAATTATTGATCTCTCATATGGAGTGATCCTACTTGCGAGCAATTAGCACTGAATGACACTCTAAAGTAATTCATGGAATGAATACACGAGATATCGTCTCGACATTAAACACATTCTTCAGCTGGACGAATGTTGTTGTTTCAAATAGAAGAAAATTTTATCAGACCACCGACACTTAGCTCAGACGAAATGTTTCTTTCCTCTTTCATTCATAGAGTACACCGAAGAATTTGCTGTTCCAAGGTCAAGGTGCTGAAGAGAATTACCAGGTTTGGACTTTGGCCAAACCTTCAGACGATGTGAAACAGGAGGAAGAAGCCGAGGATTTAATTGAACAACTGTAACTGGCATTAGTGAGTGTCCTGCTTTTATTCGTGAGTATTGATCGATCACAATATTGGGTTACCCTATCAGATCGGTACAAAATCCTACGGACACACGAACTAAAAAAGCGAACGCGTGATTAGGAATAGGGCAGAGAATGATCAGAGGAGAAAAATGTAAACTGCTTTTAACGATAAATCAAAGTATTCATGAAATGAGATAAAATAAATAGGGAAGAATGATAGATATAAATATACATTATGTAAGCATGCTGAGAAGTTCTAGGCACGACCAAGACCTACATACAAGATATTTGTTGCCGATTTATTTTCTAAAATAGCCATTTACCAATTTCAGTTGTTTTATTATCCTCGATAATTTTAGAACTAAAATTTGTTTATATGTGATGTGTGTCCCTTCGCTCAAATAATAAGTTCATTAATTTTGTTTTTATATACTTATACTTGCATATATATATATATATATATATATATATATATATATATATATATATAAAAGTGGACATGGAAGTCAGCACTTAGAGGCGACAGTCTGTTTCATGCTATTGCAAGAGTTGCCTGACGATTGCACTAGCATGAAACAGACTGTCGCCTCTAAGTGCTGACTTCCATGTCCACTTTTATATTTACACACGCTCTATCTCTGATATTGAGCACTTTATCCCATAAATATACCACACTTTAAGACTATATTTCTTCATATATATATATATATATATATGTGTGTGTGTGTGTGTGTGTGTGTGTGTGTGTGTGTGTGTGTGTGTGTGTGTAAAATAGATGGGTCAGTTAATAAAATAAGGGCAAACGAAAGCGTACCAATATAATCAGTACGATAAACATTTATTATTAATTATTAACCTTATGACAGAAATGAAGCACGAAGAGATAGGTTTCAGGTTCGGAATTTTTCGTACACGCCTTTGTCCTTTATCAACGGACCGGCGAATAAACAGAGAAATAGGAATTACTCACTGACAGATGTTTTTGTAGATGGTGTATTTTCTGGTGGAAATCGGATTGTTATCAATTTTTTGCATAAAAAGTTTGGAACATCGAGGAATTAGACACACATCGTGTCTAACAACACGTTTTCCACCAGAAAATACATTTTAATAAATGTTTTGTCGTACCGATTATACTGATACCCTTTCGTTTGTCCTTGTTTTTATTAATTAACCTATCTATTTTAAATACTATAATTATAATTATAATACTATAAGCACACGTGGACCATTTTTCTAATTATATATATATATATAATAATCTATATATTATATATAATTTATAGGAGGCACGTTGGAGTAATGGATACCGGCTTGGATTGAGGAATCGGAGAGCCGAGTTCGAATTCCAGTCGAATGCACTTACGTGCTAATACCCTTGGGAAAGGTGTGAATCCTCTTCTTCTCCCTCCAACTATGGGTAAATAGCAGGACTGGGTTCTATAGCCTTGGATGGCAACTGGTCTAGGAGAAGGACAACTCTGAACTGCAGAGGGTCGTTTGGGGACCTTGTGGCATTCGCTGCACCAGGTCCCTGTATTCGTCCCTCCAAAAAGTGTGGATGGCCC
>OZ038477.1:4561644-4596644 GCA_964036315.1 Acanthosepion esculentum
CCGTAAAATCTCGTGTTTCCGAACATAAACGAGATATTCGCCTCGGTAATTTAAGTAGTGATTTTTTTGTACACTTAGCTAAATCTGATCATAATTTCGATTTCGACTCTGTGAAGATTTTAAAATATATCCATAATAAAAACCTTAGACGGATTTATGAGGCAGGCATAATATCCACTTCACGTACGGTAAATACTAGACCCGGCTTCTTTAACATCTCCCTGTTCCTGGCTAGATTAATGCTTGACAAACGTACTGATAAGCTCTAGATTCAAATAGAATTCCTCTTTTCCACTTAAGATAATGTCTCTTTCTTGGCAGCGCGTTTTCGTAACATCGCCCGAATCCAAAAAAGGGAACGCTGACATTAAAATTTCAGTTTTTCTGTTTCTGACTAGTCTTGTGTCTATCGTCTCTTCATGTTGACTTAAATATAAATATGTTTCCAATAACCATGTCCTGACGATGGTCTACTAGACCGAAACGTCTGACGTCGACAGTAAACTTGCATATTCGGATTTTGCTTTGTCTTTTCCATATTTTTCATCATTATATATATATATATATATATATATATATATATATATATATATATAATTACTTCAACTTAATTTGATAAAAGCCGTTATAACACAAGGGGTCAATGGGAATGAAACAAACTGAGAAAATTCTATTCAACAAAGGAGGACAATAAATGGACAGGTTTCAATGTTACATTTACATTTTTGAAGATCGCAATTGACAGGACAATAAGAAGCCGAAAGAAAGTTTCACAAGCAAGAAGTGCCAGAGAAGAAAATATTAACATAGAACTTACGGTTGCATCTAGCCATTTCACCCGCGAAATGATGAGACCTAACTTCCAATCTAGTTCTGCACTTAAATTTGTGGAGTTAAGGTACCATATTTATAGAAAATATTAATCTACTAGAGAGCACTGTCTGTAAAAAAAAAAACTCAAACTATTTGAAGTTTTATTCTAATACAAATGAAACAACTCGCATTTTTTCAAACGAAAAATTTTAAAGTTTTATATCTTTCTCCTTAGACGCAATTAAACTTCCAACTGACTGAATTTGTAAATTTAAAAAAATATATATTTTGCTAACTGAAACTGTATTAATACGTACTGTCACTTGAATTAAATTTATATATCACATTGTCTTTAAAAATGACAATTTTGAATTTATAAAAAATATTCTCTCTTATAACTAATGATACTGATGATGATAATGGCTTGAGATTGTTGAAAATTTGACCACTTTCTATATAAATCTTATCTAACTGATTAATATGCATGCTAGAAAAATTGAATAAAAATTAAACAGACAGTTGGTCGATTTCAGCAAAACATGTTTTGAAAATACGTGAAAAAGCATTTGACGATCATTTTAATCTTGTTTTCATTAGAAAGTTTCTCTTACTAAAGCGTTTGGCAGCGATTAAAAAAGGTTATAATCGGTTGGTGCAAAGTGAGGTGAGCATGGTGAGTGGGGGTAGATCAGACCAACAGAATTTCAAAATTTGTTCCTGTGCTATTCTTGCTGCAGGCCATCCTGTGCTTTTATGGGGATCAACATTTTCACTACCGACATGTGCAGGTCGCTTTTCGATTAAACGTTTATGGACACGTTGCAGCTGATGAATGTATAAATGTGTATTTAGTGTTTCACTCTGTATTAAGAAGTCAAGTTGAATAAGAATATCCCACCACACGCACAACATTAGTTTTTTTTTTCATGGAGCTCAGATTTTGAGGTCGCTTGTTAAGATTTATCCTTGCCGATGTGTGAAGAAGCTTTCTTCTGGAGTACGCTAAGCTTAGTACACACGCATGCGCACATACAAACGCACATGTACACGTACACATTATGTACATATATATATTTACAGATAGATAGTGAATACACTAAGATAGATAATGAATAGATAGATAATGAATAGATAGATAATGAATAGATAGATAATGGATAGATAGATAGATAGATAGATAGATAGATAGATAGATAATGGATAGATAGATAGATAATGGATAGATAGATAGATAGATAGATAATGGATAGATAGATAGATAATGGATAGATAGATAGATAATGGATAGATAGATAGATAATGGATAGATAGATAGATAGATAGATAGATAGATAGATAGATAGATAGATAGATAGATAGATATAGATAGATAGATAGATAGATAGATAGATAGATAATGAATAGATAGATAGATATAGATAGATAGATAGATAGATAGATAGATAGATAGATAAAGTGAATGAAACTGATGAAAGCTGCATTGTTTGTTATACTTTTAAATAATCTTTCTTCTGCGCAGCATTCACTGAGGGGGTGGGGGTGATGGCAAGAATCGGTCATAATCGAGATATCGAAGGCTTTCGTTCCATTATCTGAAGATCATGGCTTTAACATGTTGGATAGGTTAGTGAGATGTTAAATTTAAATATGCATATATGTGTTTGCATGTGTTGGTATGTGTGTTTGCGCGTGTTTATATGCCTGAAGAAATATTTATAACTTTTCGTTTGTGTCGTGTCTCTTACGATAATGTTCCACTAAACACTTCATTTCATTGTTGAAACGATTCAGTGGCACGGGGATGATGCCTGCAGCATTAAAGAATCAATTGACAAGAAAGCAACAAACAATGGCGCCCAAATAAAGGCCATAAATAAAAATGCCTACAGACTTTCGTGTTTCTTCATGTTCTTGTTTTATTATCTTTTTCTCAGCCATCACAGTCGTCAAGAAAACTTCGTAAACCATCGTCTCTTCATGACAACTAATACATTGTATCTCACTTCAGCCACTTCAGGAATAGAATTATTAATACATAGGCAAATAATTTCATAATCATCTATATCTATAATTTTCAAAATGTGTGTGTATGTATGCGTGCATGTGTGATCGAATGTTGTTTATGCGTTTCCTCAGTTTTCATCCGATTTCGATGATTTTTTTTTGTTTGATAGATAATTCATCAGTGCCGGTTTTGAGTCCAAACTGGCTGGAAAAAATTACAACCTTGAAGGTGAAAAATCGAAAAAACTGATTTTTTACACTTTGCGCAAAAATCAAAGGGAAAATTTAGTGTCTGTAAAAAACAGCGTCCAATTAATTTAGAGAGTTGAAATCTAACGCAAAAGATTATTAGAATTATAAAAAAAATTATACTATAAATAAAATTTATCATATATTATTATTATGACGTCCATAGAAAAGGTTCCTTCCTTGCAAGATTGAGAACGCAAAAACGGCTCTTTTCAGGCTCCCCCATTCAAATTGTTAACACCCTATTTAGAGATGTGCCTCAGTTGCACCCAAATCTTGTTACTAATATTGATTTTCAGGTGGGCAGCTCCAAGTGAACTGCACCAATTCCTAGTAATGAAAGATCCGGTCGAAGATGGCTTACATTGCTCGTAGTAAAAGTTACATTCTGTTTTTTCTTTTGTATATTTTATTTCTATCGGGAACTTGGATTTGACCTGAAAACCGTCTGAGTCGAAATAAGGCAAAAAATACAGGTAATAGACGTACATAAGATTAGTTTGGATTGATGGCAAGATTCACTAAAGTGATGGAATAACCAGATTTATAATGATATTCAACTCGTTGGTTTTCGATATATAAAATTTCTAATCTCATCCCGTAAAATATCATAGAATTGAGTTTGCAATAAACATTACATGTGAACAACATTTCATTTTTGTTGTTATTAATTTCCCTATAAATATAAAAACTCTTCGCCATCACTGCTACCAAAGCGAGATTTGGCGAAAAGAAGAGAAAATATACGTTTGTATTGGAGGTAACGAACGGCTTTTCTTTCATTTTTATTAGAGAAGACAATCACAGGCAAACGGTGACAATGGCGCTGCTGCCAAAAGATATTTTGCATTTGGGACGCATAGGCATCAATTAAAAGAACTCATTTTTATCTCTTTCCATTAAACAAAAAAATTGCTTCTCTTACAATCTAATTCGTAAATTTTATCCTCAATTTCCGCCACGTTATTGTGTATAACAAAATTAAGTTTGATAAATAATTATGAACCTACGTAAGATATTTTACTTCAAATTCAATTACTTCTCAAGATAGAGCTAAAAAACATCTGAGCATTCGTATTTCTCTTCCAATTTCGCTTTTTTTAATAAATTCATTGACCACATTTTTTGGAATCTCTATTAAACCGTACTCATATGACCTCAAGTAGCACGGCTCTAGCATATACCACGTGAAAATGTTTTTCCTAATAATGACACGTCCAAATTCATAATTTTTTGGAATAGAAAAAATCAAAATAGGAACAGATAGATCGAAGGTTCATCGAAGCGGACATCTTGGAAGGAGATCATGTTAGCACTCCCTTACACCTAATATTCGGCCAGCATATTCCTCTGACATCGGCTATTGTAAGTTGTAAAACTCATTATCACTCACGATCAGCGTCTGTTGGTTGCTCACTTACACTCCTTTTATTCAATAAAATCCCTCACACTCATATATACATAAACATCCACCTATTCAATGAACGTTATATTACTAACAAAATGATTTATTTGGATGAAACTTAAAGTACACAGAATAATTATTGGCTACATAATCTCTTTTGCCGCAAAGACATTTGTGAAGCATACTGTCTTTTGTTTTTTAAAATGTTTTCTACTCGTTTTTGCAATCGTTTCTCTATTCGTTTTTTTTTTTCATTCCTTTCTTCATTCATTTTTCTATTCATTTTTCTATTCGTTTTTCTATTCGTTTTTATTGGGGTTTTTTTCTATTCGTTTTTCTATTTGTTTTTATTGGGTTTTCTTTCTATTCGTTTTTCTATTTGTTTTTTATTCTTTTTCTATTTGTTTTTTCGGTCGCTTTGCCAAAGTCTGACGTTCTAACCAATGTAAAACAGCCAAGGGAGATAATCAATCCTTCTGAACTTAGAAGTTTTACGCAACAGGAGCTTCATACGCCTATTTGACATTCTTTATTTGAATTTGTACTGTACAAAGGAAAATATTAGGTTGTTCAGAAAATAATGTCCAATTTTAGAATCAACATTTATTCCTAAATTAATGTATTTAAGTAGTGATTAAATACATTAATCTGTCAAAATAGGCACCCTGAATATCTATACATTTCTGCCATCGAGTCACAAGTTTATTTATGCCTTTATGTTAAAACTCTAAAATTTGGGACAACAATAAAGCTTTGAATGAAGTTTCTGTAACTTCTTTGCAACGGGATGTATTTTGGCTTCAAAACGTAGTAGTCATTGGGCAAGAGATCGGGGGAATATGGTGGATGTGGCAAAGTGTCGTCGTACCCCAAGTCGGTGACAATCTGCAGTGTCATCCTTGCCAGGATGTGTGGCCGAGCATTGTCATGAAACAGGATTGGATCTCGTCGATTAACCAGTGCCAGTCGCATTTTGCTTAACTAAATGTTAACTCAAGTTTGCTTAACTTCATTTTGCTGAACTATCTTTGCTTAACTAAATGTACATTTCATCCGGCTGCTGGTTGTAAACTTCGGCAGTGATGCTCTGGTTAGAATGCAGAAAGATGTAGCGGATAACACCAATGGCGGACCAGCAGACAGTCAACATAACCATTGTCATGATCAAGTCATTGAGCCTATCTTTTACAATGTCAGAAAGGAGCCATTTCTTGTCATGAATCACTATTCGATCAAGAAATGGATCATTTGAATTTCGCAGATGCAGCATTGAACACATTTCAAAATGTCGCAGTCTTTTTCACAGAGGAATCCATTTATCGAGTTTCTGTCCCATGACAATTTCCTTGAGATTGTTCAATATTGTTGAAATGTTGACACCCGCTATCTGAGACATTTCTCTGAAACGTTGACGTGGATTTTGTTTGAAGAGTGTTTTCAGATGTTGATTATCTATTGCAGATGGATGTCCTCTACCACCATGATCTTCAAAGCCTGTATCCCCCAAGACGGAACTTCAGAAGACTGCGCCGAACTGTTTGATCACAAGTGGACCCTTCACTCCACACTTTGTTAATGTCGGAACCAGCTTCAGAATGCTTACAAACAGGCATGAACTCATGCAAAAGAAAGTAGATGCATTTCTTCTCTTTTTAGAGAAACTTATCTGCCCGCCATCTGCATGACTGACACTATACAATTTCAAGTTCCATTTGGGACTAATCAAAGTCATTTTGGGACGTAGCAAATGAAATAGCCAATTTCAGAAGGGGACGTAGCAAATTCAAAATGAAATAAGCAAGTTTGATCTGGAACGAAGTAAATTCATAATGAAATAAGCAAATTTGAATTGGGACTAAACAGATTCATTATGGAAAAATGTTTCGAACTTATCTGCGTGTTTTACTAAACAAATATCATGGATTAAAAAATCAACTGGGTGGTAAATCAGATAATTAAAAATCGGAGCGCAGTGTTGCGTAGATTTGACTATCAATTCCTTACAAGAGGCTATTCTTGAACGGATAAATTTGTGTCAAAATTAGAGTTTCTGGCACTTTCATTGGTAAGACAATCATGGAGAAGAAAGAAAGAAAGAAAGAAAGAAAGAAAGAAAGAAAGAAAGAAAGAAAGAAAGAGATGGATAGACTGTATATTGTGTTAAAAAAGAGAGAATAAGAGAGTTATTCAAAGTGAAAAGATTTGGGGGACAACAAAAGTCGAAAGTCCTAAGAAAAAGCAGCAAGGAAATACTGAATATGTATATCAAGACAGGGTTTGAAAAAAGATAGATATAGTGAGAGATTTTAAGATTTTAAAAGTGGCATCCAAATAATATACACCTTTCCTTGGATTTTCTTGATTTATTGATTGCTCCTAGAAGATAAAACATCTCAATAGTTGAACATTATTATTTTATCATGAAAATATTTAATTTTAAAGTCTTTTTTAGCAAAATAATTGCTCAGTCCCAAAACTAAATTTGCCTAATCCATTTTGAATTTGCTATGTCCCAATTTAAATTTGATTATTCCATTTTGAATTTGCTACATCCCATTTTGAATTTGACTATTCCATTTCGAATTTGCTTAGTCCCAAAATGTCTCTGATTAATCTGAAATTGAACTTGAAATGTTATAGGATAGCAACACACTACGCATTCTTGGACTCATGTATTCCACAAGTATGAAGTGGAGCAACAATAGCTGCATCTATTGTAAGGAAAGCTGAGTCACTGTGTTGTGCCAGAAAATCTTTATTGTCAGAATCCATCTGTCATATTTACAAATCTCGCATTCGTGCATTGAATACTGTTTCCATATCTTGTCTGGAGTTCCTGCTGTACATCCCGAGATTCTTGACGAAATTCAAAGAAGAATCTGTTATGTAATAGATCTTGACCTGGCATCTCGACTTCAGTCACTTTCTCACCGATGTGACAAGACTTCCTTCTGTCTTTTCTACAAATATTTCTATGGCAACTGGTCTGACGAGCTTTTTTCCTTGGTGCCCTGAATACATGAATTTAAGTTCAAGTTTGGGATCTAGGTCGCTTTTACTGTTGAAATTTTGCTAAATGAAACCGCCATTTCCACTCCAAAAGCTTGTTCGCACTTCCTTCATGTGGAACTCCCTTCCGTTTCTTGCTTCACTGATAACTACAATCTTCAACAATTTAAATGCAACGTCAATTGCCATCTTCTGCCTTCATGACACCCGTTCATTTGTTGACCTTTCTTCAATCCTTCCTATTCCCAGTCTTCACTTTCATTACACTCCCTGTAACCCCCTCCGTACTAGTGGCATTACCGACTTGCATGGGGTGATTTTAAAAATCTACAAGATGAGGGAGCATATAATGTAAAGATAATTTAGAAAAAGCATACAAGTGGCTGATACTTTCCATTATTAGAGACAAATTACGGTAAACAGGTTTTTTCTCACCAGGATTAAACTTGGTGAAGAAATATTAAATCTTACATGCGATTTTTTTGGTAAACTATTGTAATGAATTTGGCTCTCACAGATGCCCAATTATTCTGGCTTTTACTCGGACTAGATTATAAAAAACCGTGTCATTCCATAGAGCGATAATTAACAAGTTAATCTTATAAATCTTTATCGATTTCAATCCTTACTGAAGGCTCTACACATATTACTCTTTTGCTTAAGAAGTTAATCTTGGTAAATAAATTAATATTAAGTAAAGAGGACATTTATCATTATTCTTAGTGTTGGAAACCGTATTTAAAATGGTTGATCATTAAATCATGGAAGATTTAATAGAGTTATAATTTCCTATTTATATATTTTCCTAATTTATATTTTGTTTTTATTGGTGGGAAGGGTGGCCGTATATTCACCGGGGTTCCGTCGCTGTTATATCGACGTCATCTCAACGACATTATTTGCAACATATGTGGATAAACTGGGAAGATGCTTTGTAAAGATACGAATGGACTGAGATTCGTTAACATTTATTCATTGCATACTTTACAGGTGAATGGGTGTATTGATGACTAAGTAAAGAGATCGTGTTGCGCCAATTATCTAGGAGGAAGGATCTGCTTTCCATGGAAGTCATCATTTGAATTTCTGGCTGTTCACCAGAACTCAAACAGTGGTATTATAGGCAAATATTAGACTGAAGCAGATAACATTTATCACGTGACCGAAATTTATGACATATATACATATTCTGAAAGGTAACATTTCAAGGGTCTTTCTGCAAGAATCGTGCGAGGATTGTGAATCTTAAATGTTTTTGTGTTAAAAGTGGAAATGGAGGAAAATAAGAAGTCATTTTAATATTTGTGTCTCTTTTATTTTCAGAAAAGATAAATGCTATGCAACCAGAAAGAAATATGCATCCTTTATGGAGATGTTGCTATATCTAAGAATACTGTCCTTAAGTGTTTCGTTATGTTCAGAAAAGGACATTTTGAGCTAGAAAACCGAGAACGTTTTGGTAAACCTGTAATCCTTGCTGATAACCAACTCGAAAATCTGATTAAAAATATTCTAGGTCAAACGGAACGGTGCATAACAGTGACACTCCACATATCTCATAAAAGCGTTGGTAATTCATTTGAAAACACATGGCTACGTAAACGGCGCCGATGTTCGGATGCCTCATGATTTTATGGAGAAAATTAATGGATTTCATTTCAAAAATGAGATTGTCTACTCAAATGCTAAAAACAACAAGAAGCCATTTTTGAAAATAACGATCACGGCCAGCAATAATGGGTTGTTTACAACAATGGGGAACGAAATAGGTCGTGAAAAAAGGAAACCGGTTACCATAATTACTCCAAAAGCCAGACTGCATCTGAAAAACGTGATGCTGTGTTAGATTGGAAAGGGGCTTTTAAATACATGCGCCTTCCGCAAAATCAGACATTGAATTCAGAAAAGTACTGCTCCCAGTTGGACCGTTCATAGGCAGCGAGTAGGACGACGCGTAAAACTTGTCGATGAAAAGCATGTGAAACTTGTCAATCAGGAACAGCAGAACTTACGCCCCATTAAAGGCCCGATAGACATCCGTACAGATTAGCTGGCATGTCCTATAACACAAGCTGTACTAGCATCTTCGGGCTATCCCTTATTTCGATCTCTACAAAATACTCGTAAGGATGCCTATAAAAGTTCTCTGGATGCCTATAAAAGCTACTTGACCATAGTTAATGACACCAAATTCGCTTGACGATCGAAACCTGAAGTTACTTAAAGATGGCGAAAGAAATAAAATGGCATACATGTGATTAAATAAATGTTTCTAGAAAAATGTCATCTTTGATATTCACTTAGAAAATAATACAAACTTTTATTCCTACCCAGTAATATCCAACAAGGAATAAACAACAGTGTCTAGATCAGTGTTTCTCAACCGGTATTCCCCGGAACCTTAAGGTTCCGTAAGATGCCGCTAGGGGTTCGGCGAGAAACAGTGATAAATAGGCTAATGCATTTTTGAACAATATTGTTGGAATATCCTTGGTTATTATAATAAAGATTATATTATTTAAAATTATAATAATCATAGGGAATATATTTAGAGATGTCTTTATGGCGTCAGTGTGAATACCACCTTCACTGCTTAATGGCAAGACCTGTACGTGGAGGATTCGTGCATCACTGAGTGACTTACACGAGTACAGGATGCATGCGCGGTGTCCATATATCATGTTTACCACGTGAACTACGATAAAAATATAAAAGCGATAGATATTAATATTAGTATATAATAATTTTTGTGCAGGGGTTCCCTGAGATATTAAAACTATTTCAAGAGTTCCACAAGGGTAAAAAGGTTGAGAAACTCTGAGCTAGATAATTACATACATAAGGACATATTTAGATGGATAGATAGATAGGACCTTTATATCATAATTATCATTTTATTGTTTTAAAACATTCGATCCACTAAGCCTTATTTATTGAAATTCTGAAGTACAGCTGTTTCCGTACGACAGCAGAGTATCACGTAATTGCCAACCGAGAGACGCTCATGTTGCTTTTAAATAAGGAGGCATTGTGACAGCGCTACACATGACCACTGGTCGTTTATATCGAATACCGATGAATATCGATATTGATCTGACATCCAATGCCAACCTGTTGCAAGTTTTATATCAATCATGTCTGTAAACTTTTCGGTAACTCAATAAAAATCAAAGAATGCATCTTGTGGCATTGTCATATTCGGTTAACGGCGGTAAATCGTTTGACGATCGTTTTTTTTTATTTTGGACACTGTTTTGCACAAGTTCGACTTTTTCCTTTCATATTTGTTTGTGTGTTTATTTTTGGTTTAGTTTGGTTTTGTAATTTTTCTTTCTTTTCGATCCATTCTTATTTTGTATTTTTATTTCAGGCCGTCTTTTCAAACTTCCGCTTTTCACGTCCATTTGATAGAATATTTGTGGTTTTTCTTATTTTCCAAATTTAGAAATGTATTTCTTAAAAAGTAAACTTTGTATCTTTTGTAAATTTCCTTGATCTTTATCAAAGCTTTGTTGTTTTATTCTTTTGTTAAGTAAAAATTATAGATGATGTAAAAGCCAATAGATAATTTTAAAATATTCTTTATTTTGAATCAACTTCATTTTTCTGTTAATAAATACAATTAGAAATGGCCGTACATCAAACAGCAAAGCCTCTGACCAGGAGGTTTTGAGAAGCGTGGAACCACCTCTTAATTGCTGGTGTTTTCATTTCCACCCTGGCCCGGGGTTGTAACACCTGTTAGGGCCCCAGATATGGAAAAATAATTAACCCCCAAACTGGGGTCAAAACACTATGAAAGTGTAAAAATAGGTTTTAATACCAGCAATACTTTTTTGGAAAAGAATGATTACCAACAATACATTTTTGAAAAGAAATGTTACCAGCAATACATTTTTGAACAAAAAAAATTATTACCAGCAGAACATCTTAGAAAAAAAAGAAAAATATTGCCAGCAATACATTTTTGAACAAAAAAAATTATTACCAGCAGAACATCTTAGAAAAAAAAGAAAAATATTGCCAGCAATACATTTTTGAACAAAAAAAATTATTACCAGCAGAACATCTTAGAAAAAAAAGAAAAATATTGCCAGCAATACATTTTTGAAAAAAAAATATTACCATCATTATAAAACTTGTCGGCATTAAATAACCCATTGAGATCGATGTGGCGTAAAACAAAACAAACCAAAAATGGCCGATTTACAAATTCAAATAACTAGAGAAAGAGATGAGATTTCACTTGAATTGGATTCCCATTCAAAATAATTTTTCATTTTCAAAGATGCGTTTAGTATCGTATACAAATTAGATAGACAAGTATAAATAGAGAAGAACTGGCAAACAGAGTGGCCTTGCCTAGCAAACCCGGTTACTATGCAGGACATGGAGAACTGTACGACGACGACGACGACTACTACTACTACTACGCAGAAAGATTAGCAAGACATAACAATGGCGTCGTCGATAGGACCATTAAATTCGCTGGGCGACCCAGAACATATAGAAACATGGATAAGAACTTTTGCTGCATTTGCAAGAATGAAAAAATTAAGAGACACAAAGACGGGGGAGAGAGAGAACGAGATACCAGATTTATTTCTTGCTTGTTAGCTTGTCGAAATGCTGTGAAGAAAATTTCGACAATTTGTCACCCGAGCGAGTTAGAAATGACTATTGAAGAAATTAAAATTATAAAAAAAGAACATAAGACCAAAGAAAAAATTGTTCATCGCCGAAAGAAGCAAGGTTTTGGAGACAAGGCAAGCACCCAATGAGTCCATTATACAATATTTATATGGATTGAAAGAACTTGCCAAGTATCGTGAATTTTAAAAGTTGGGAGCACGGGAAATGACTATAGAAGATGAATTAATCCTTCTCAGAATAATCGAAGGCTTACAAGACCAAAACCACAAAGGAAAAACACTAGAAAGTCCACAGAGTAGTAGCATGAGTTTGGAAGCTAGCGTCGAGTTTTTATAACAATTAGAGTTGATTAGAGAATTTAATCAACCAAAAGAATTCGAGACGTACAGGACGAGCATAACCAAATGCATAATTTAATGTAGGTATTGAAAAAAAATCACGAGTGAGACAAGTAGAAATGTCCAGCTCTAGGAAGAATATGATCGAATTGCAAAAAAGAGATCATTTTCAGAACGTATGCAAATACGAAAAGAAAACAGAAAGAGTACAAATGGTACAACCCACCTCCGAAGAAGCTGAAATATTTACAATGAATACATAAAAAGTAGAGAAAAAATGGCGAAGTATTTAACATGCAAGTTGATACAGGCAGTGAAGTAACGTTGACAGCACAGAATTAAATTTTAAAAATCGGCATCCAATTAAGGTAATTTGATGGAACGACGATTAAAATAATAGGTACATTTCAAGGCAATTTTGAAACCGACAAGCAGTTTAAAATAATTCCCATTACAGTTGTATAACGCAAAAAATATCACCGATTACTAGGAATTGATGTATTAAAAGTAGCGGGATTAATCAATTATATGGAAGCAAAAGAAAATGAAATAGGATTATTGAAAGACTATAAAGCAAGCATTTGACTAAAAGAAAAGTATTACCCAAAATATATAGTCAAGAAAAGTTCCAATTCATATCCTACCTTTGATAGTAGCCAAAATGATACAACAAGGCATAGTAGAAAGAGTATTTCAAGGTAGTAGCATTTGGGCATCACCGATAGTAGCGATATTTAAGGATATGTGGTGATTACAAGATAGGAGTAAATCACCAGATATGTTCAGAGTCTTTTCATTGGCCAAATATCAAAACTGCGAGCCACAAGTTAGCAAAAATGGAGCACTTTGCAAAAATTGATCTCAAGGCAGCATATAACCAAATAGAAATTGACGAGAAATTCAAGGATATCACCACGATAAATACCCCTATAGGCTTACTAAGATGGACTCGTCTACCGTTTAGGGTAAGGACTTCAAGCTATATTTTTCAAAAAGCAATTGAAAGTGTCTTATTAGGAAAAATAAAAAAATATAATAATATACCAGGACGATATATGTGCAGAGGCAAGAACTAAAGAAGAATTAAAATATAAAACAGAGCAAATTTTAGTGAGATTTTAAAAAAAGGCAGGCATAACTGTAAACAAAGACAATTGCAATTTTGACTAAGAAGATATTATATTTAGGATATCAAATATCAAAAGAATGCATATCACCTGACGATAGACTTACAAAGAAAATAACAGAAATAGCTGCTCCAACAAATAAAAAAGAATTAGAATCCTTTTGGGGGCTAATAATTTTTATAATAAATACATACCAAGACACATCGACATAATAAAGCCATTTGCAAAATTACACAAAAAAATACAATTAACTTAATTGGACACAAAAGCAAACTATCGCTTTTGAAACACTAAAGAAAATACTGAGGAACAAACCGATAATAAAATTTTTTGATCCCCAAAAAGAAATAACGTTAACCACAGACACGAGCGAAAAGGCGATTGCTTCTATTCTATCACAAGAAGAACACCCATTCATGTACTTACAAGAAGGTTAACGCCAGCTGAGATTAACTACTCGAATATTGAAAAAGAAGCACTAGTGATTGTATGAAGCATGGAAAGGGCACGAAACTTTTTAATAGGAAAAAATTATTATTAAAATAGGACCACAAAAAATTAGAATTCATATTTAACCCACGAAAAGAATTGCCAAAAGTCACATTGTCAAGAATTTTAAGATAGGCGATAAAAATCATGGCATTCGATTTTGACAAGGTATATGTAAAAGGGAACACTATCCCTCACGTAGATTCTTTATCAAGATTACAGTTGAAGAATGAAACAGAAGAAAAAAAGGTAAAAGGTTGAAGATATAATAATACACTGAGTAAAAACGGACGTTCTTCCTCTAAATAAACTCAAAATAGAAACAAAGTAAGAACCAATATTAAGCAGAATAATAGACAGAATACAAATAACATATGGAGCAACTGTTCGATAGTAGAGTGACGCTTTAAAGAAACGAATCACAAACTGACCATAGAAAATGGCATAACATGCAATGGGGATATAATAGTAGCTACACAAATACTGAGAAGGGACATATTAAAAGGAGTGCACGATGACGTGCATTGTGATATAACATCAACACAAAGAAGGTTAAAGTTACAAGCCTGATGGCCAAAATATTCAAAAAATGTAGAGGAATACATTAAGAGGTGCGGAAATAAATTTTAAAAAAACTTCCAGCCAGCAAAAATTCACCCATGGCCCAAGGAAGCAGAGCCATGGGTTAGGGTCCACATGAATCACGCACATATCAAAGATAGAGGATTGTTCTTAGTATTAGTGGACTCATATTCAGGATGGCCAGAGGTTGTCAAAGTAAAAGACAGAAAAAGCCACCACAATAAAGCAAATACTAAGAACTATATTCTCAAGGAATGGAGTACCGCAGACAATAGTCACCGACAATGCACCCGAATTTTGCGATGAGAACTTATGTGCAAGGTTGAAACAGAAAGGATGTATCCCATACAAGGCACCACCATATCACCCGCAATCTAATGCGATTGCGGAAAGAATGGTACAAACGGTAAAAATGTGGTCAAAAGCATTCTCCCCACTTAAGGGAAGCATAGAAGCGTTTGTACCAAAAAATGCTCCTCAGTTACAGATCCATTCCACATGCAGGTAGAAAACTGCGTTAACATTATTCCTTTATCGAGTAGCTTAAAAAGTTTCAATTTAAATGTACCACTACATGCTCATAACGATAAAAGCAATGAGCATGAATATAAAAGTTGCCAAAATATTAGTTCATCTAAGAATTTCAGACCAAAATATCTTTATAGAGAAAAAATGAGTTGCAAGTTGACGGAACGGAAATTAGAATAACCGAACCAAGTTCGAATTTCGATGAAGTTTGGTCATATTCACTTTGTATTTGTCTATGTATATATTTTAAAACTACCTTCCAACTCAGCATCTTTTTGCTTTGCATCATTTAAAAATTTTAAATGTCAGCTAAAACTACAGAAATTAAAATAAAAACTTGTGAGCCTCCAGGTATCTCGTTAATCTTTGGAGTTAATTTCAAAATGTCAATGTTTCGATTGCCTAAACAATAGTGTATAAGTATAAAGATCATGTAAGATCATAAATCCGACATATCACTTAGGAAAGACACATCTCTTCTTGAGATGGACGTACTTTGAAGAGTAAAAGGGTAAATCAGTTTCATAATAATGACAAAGAATCTTTTAAATAGGAAACATGTACAAAAATATTTATATCGACATGGACTGAAAGGTTGCTCAACAAGGAAGAAAGCAGTGATTCAAATCTGCCATTAAAAAGTTAGCTTAAGGTTTGCATATACGTACAAAGATATTAGCTTTTTGAGAAATGGCCCCTTACATGATGAAACACACAGAACCGTTTGGCCATAAAGATCATTGGTATGTTTGGAATAAAAAAGGGACAGGCTTGCCTGTTGAAGACCAGCCCAACAGTGAAGTATAGGGGTGGCAGTATCATGATTTGGAAGTACCTTACTCAAGAGGGAATAGTGTATTTCATAATATACACGGAATCTTTGCCACGTATTTACCTTAATTCCATTTGAGTGTCACAACGACCCCCACTCCAAAATATTGATGGCAATGTTTGATTGGTTCGTATTGTTTGGCCATCGATCTACTCGCAAGGTCTAAAGATATGCCAAAATGATGCAACCGAATATCGTCTCCAAAGATGTCTACTTAACGCTCGACATGCCCATTCCGATGCCTTTTTTTTAATAAAGCTAGGGAAATATCAGAGGCTATGTGAAAATCGATTTACTTATCGATTTTTAAAAGTAGTCTGTTTATTTTGGGACCCTGAAGCTGTTTTTAAGAGCCAATACTTAAATCAATAGAACATGCTATAGTTATCATTCAGTACTTTTTACTTCTTTTGTCCACGATGATTTCTTTTTTGGCGCCATTCATTCATCCTATCATCCCACAACCAACTCATTTCCGATTCTCGTCTGCTGTTTGGGTTTTCATTTCATCCTTTCTATTGTCGTCTGCTCAGTCTGAAAGCTTTCCCTGTTCATAGTTCGACCTCTTTTTTGCCATCGTTTATTCTTTTAATGCCGATATTTGTTTTATATTGCATAGAAATAAGCAGACAATAAATTTAATTTAAATTTTATTCTTAAATTGATAGAATTTTTACATTTCTATGCCGAATATATTTTGATATAAAAATAGTAATATCCATCCAAAAATCAAACATATTTTCAGAAATCTCAAATAGTGAGTCGTTTTAAATTTAACAGCCACCTAAAAGCTTTTCACAAAAAAGAAGCAGATTCTTTTCATTCGGTAAAACCTGCAGGTTTGCCTGTGGAAAATTCGTAAACTTGTCTGCATTACTGAGCGTTCTTTACAAAAACGTCATATAATTTATTCGATTACAACATCGAAATAAATAAAAAAAATCACTAAAAATGATAAAACTAGCACATATAAAAAAATACCTTATTTCTTAAATATAAACTTCCAAACGTAGTTAAACTTTTCAACATCAAACCTCCTTCTATAGTTATTTTATTAACTGTATACGAAAACTCTAGTACACAGAGAGCGCTTCACACACACGGAGATGGAGTCCCCTCAAAACATCCTTTTATTAATGATTTACTTGAAATAAATTAAACACTTTGATAATAACGAACGGATATTCTAATAAACAACAGCTAATGTATTCATGTTCAATGATTTCTATCCTTATATGTAAAAACATCCATACGTTCTAAGACTAATAATGAAATAAAAAGCAAAACAACAAATATTAGAATAAGCATTGACTCACGAATTTCTTGTTCAGGCTTCCGAGCACAATCTGGATGCGTAAAATACAGAAAAACAAAGTTCATGATTAAGATTAGATACTTGTGTTTAAATGGCGCTTATTTTATTTATTTAAAATATCCTTCGGCCACATGGCCTAACTAGTTGCAAACTAAACATTTGATTACAATTAACACAAATATTTTAGTTAACTTTTATTATAGCATTTTTAATTGTCTACGAAAATGTTGAACTTCCAAGTTACCTTTGTTTATACGATAGTGAATATGCATTCTTGTGAAACAACTACGGTTTTAGAAAACACACGCGTACACTCACACACATACGTGCACTCCAATATAGAACTACTCCAACGTATATATATAATAAGCAACCTCCTGACATATATATATATATATATATATATATATATATATGATTAAATTTCTAGTGAAAGGTGGATTACCACAAATAATTGATTCATGCGTTCTCCCGCAATCATCAGGTGGTCGGCCTCTCTAACATACTCATTTAGGGGTTGCTTATTTTATATATATATATATATATATATATATATATATATATATATATATATATATATATATATATATATATTGCGTCTCTGAAATCCCTTGTCATTTCGCCCAGACGCGCCAAAGCAACTACTGAGTGCCACTGACGGCAAAGACCCTTTATATATATATATATATATATATATATATATATATATATATATATATATATATATATATATATATATACACGTTGGAGTAGATGATGATGATTAGTGTCGATCACGATGGTATTGATTTCAGAGTCTACATTATTTATATTTGCAAAAGCTCTATCCCCGATAATGAAACAGTAGAAAACTTCATCTAATGCCTCGTAACAATGTGTTAACGGAAAGGAGAATGAATCTCGCAATGCACAGCTGCTATCGATTAACGAAAGGAGGATAATGTCTTGTAAAGGCCAGATGACGAAAAGGTTCAAAAGTCTGTATCTCAAATTTGTATGTTTTTAAAATAGACTTGTTTTTTTTCGGCGTTAAAAATAAGGATTTTGAAATCACAACATAATTTTATCCTTTTTCACCCTTTATACCTACTGCTAAATTAAATATCCCAAAGTACATTTTTGTTAAAAATATCATTTTCTCTTCTCAGTTTATCCATTTCATAGTTTCATTCTCCAGACAGACAACCATCCCGTCTTGAAAGTTTGGTGTAACACAATCTTTCGCTCTCATTTAAATTTATTTTCCTTGTGTTGCATTAAACAAAACTTAAGCTCGTGCCACACTGCGTTAATAGCCCATTGTCTATTGTCAAACTAAATTAATAATCTTGATAAACTATTATTATAATATATTCTTAACTTTAAAACGGAAAGATCTGTATCTGTCTATATCTCAGAGGTGAAGTATTATGATTACTTACATTATTCGGACTGTTATCCTTATCTTCATTGCCATATTCACAACGTTTCGGCCGATGTACGCTCCGACCTTTTTCAGGTGATTGTAATTTATTTCCTCCAGTGGGGTAAATTGTTTTATTTCAACGTGACATGCCTCTTCTGGATGTCTCAGTTATTTCCCTCTCCAATTTTTTTGGTCCACCACTGCTGTGACCTGGTATTGAACTCACAACTCTTTGAGTCTAGTCACTGGTTCTAACCAATGTTTTTGTCCACTTGGCCATGTGTCCTTGATCCAAAGAGTTGTGAGTTCAATACCAGGCCACAGGAATGGCGAACCAAACTTTGGAGGGTTGAGTTAAAGGGAAATAGCTGAGACATCCGGAAGAGGCATGGCATGTGGAACTAGAACAATCTACCCCCGATGGACGAAATAATGGGTTCGTTTCGAAATTGCACTCAGAAGAAGTCCGTAGCGTACAACGGGCGAAACGTTGTGAATATGGCAATGAAGATGCGAAAAGATCTGTGTTAATTTGAGGAGAATTTATGAAATTTATTTACTTAGCAAGGCTGCAAGTATGGAGATCCTAGTCAGAATCGAACTCGGTCGTAATTGATCTAGCCATACAATCTTCCTAACCATTCCATCACTTTCAAGTTTTAAAATCTATCTGCCTATAATGCCATTACCCATTTCAAGAGAGAACCAAGGGAACTGGCCTTATGCCAGACTAAGCTAAGCTTGGCAAATTTCCCCAAAATAGATGTGAGTAAACACTTTAATTCAAAATTCCTTTATAGCAATTTCTGGCTACACAATTGGAGGTTGAACGTAATGTCAACAAAACTTTCTTTTATGATCAATTATGCACTTATTATTTATGTAAAGAATCTTTTTATGTGCGTACGCCAGCCATGTCACCTTTATTTGCTATAGATGCTGTCGAATTTTTACAGCGACAAACTCCGAAAAAATATATAAGCCCTCATCACCTTTGACCTTTTTATACGAACCATTACCCCAACACTGCTAAACACAAGTGAATATATGCAAACGCAGTAAGTTTAAATGGCCATAAAAATGCATAAAATAGAACGATTTCTTTGCTCCAAATAACATCGAGTTTTTGTTGGAATGTTAAAATAAAAAGTAGAATAATTGCTGTATATATTTCACACGAACTTGACTAAGCTGAAATCGATTTCCAAGAGAAATGATTGTTTCTTTTTTATGAGAAAGAAAGTAGATAAATTTGTTCGGTTTCATTAAAGTTCCAAGCGATAATCGTCTAATATTCTCATTCTTTTTGGTTTACTGCATCGGAAACGCGCCAAGTTTCATTTTATCATTTTTCACTTTATATTCAATTCATTCCTAAAATCAAGTTCTATAATGATCAAAACAAGGAGTAGGGAAAATCGTTTTGTAACTCTTTAATATTTAAAATTCATTCCGTATAAATATGTTTCACAATTATATATCTAAATGAAATTATGTCTTACACACAACTTGTGAACTCAGAATCTGACTATAAGACAATGTCCGAAAGAATCTTTCCAGTCGGGTCAATAAATAGTTTCTGTATCTTTCCCAAGGATTATAACTGCTTCCATTTAGAGAGCCATTTTTTTTCACTGGTTTGCACTCAATCCCGAATAACAATAACTGATTTTTAAGATTGGCAGGCTATGAAAAATGAATGCGATACAAACATCATATCTTAATTCTCTCGTTATTGTGTCGGACTAAAAAATTCTTAGTAAAGGTCCTTAGACTTGTACAAAACAAAGTTTGGTAAATATCAAAAGGATAGAACTAAAATCCCATGAAAGAATTTCAAATCGCATGACGATTAAGCGAACAATAACGACCGAAAAATGACACATCGTAAATAAAACAGCTGTACTGAAATGCTGTTCTTGTGACCATTATTCGAGAATTCGATACTCTGATTCTGTGTCCTTATGCCAGGCTAAGTTTAATAAAAAAATGTCTTAAAGAGTGCGACCGAAAAGACGAAATTTGGACATAGTTAGGCAGAATTTTCTATTACACTAAGATGTCATGGACACACTCAGATATCTGCTTAAAAAGCCGAGTACGACAAGCATTTCGGCTACGCACCCATTTAGAAAAGAATACGTTTTTTTTGTCTTACATATAAAATACACAAAATAAATATCTTGTTATCTCTTAGATCTTTGACAGTAAGTTACAGCCTCGCTGGCTTTTGGGGTCAGAGCTTACTTTTCTCATCCGATATTTTGCTTAAATATTTCATTGCATTACTTAATTTATAATTTGACGAAAGTGCAAAACACCTGGCTACAAAGTGGATCATTGAATTTTAACGTCTGATAGGCATCAAGGAGTTTGATAAAACTCCAGACACCGAAAAGTAAGATAAATAACTTTTAAAATAAAAATAAATCGCCTTTGAGAGGGAGTCTTTTCTATAATTTCTTTCAGAAATTAGTATCTAATAATCTTTTCTAGTAAAGAAATCTAAAATTAAATTCTTAAGAAGTAAATGAAAATTTAATGATTTAAATGGAACTTTGTAGATATTCATGTTTACCGAGAAAGACAAATTCAGAGTTTCAAAAAATGAAATTACGCCAATCTCACAACTGGAGAGGGCATACGTGCCTTGAAAATCAGCGTTCGTCTCCTCTCGAATAAAGAGCTACTAATGCTGATGGAAAATGCGCAGTTGAACACAGTGTTAATAGGACGTTGTAGTAGCGTGATGACACCTGACAATTTTTTACTAAAGATTTCTCTTTTAGTAAAGTCAGTCTATAGTTGTCTGGATAAACGTCTTTGTCAAATAAAATTATCAAAAATCTAAGTTTAGTCAGGGTCGGGAACATAGTAAATATCGGTTTCTAGCCTAGATCTTTACTAAAGTTAGTTCACTGTGGCAATGTTACAATTTCGCCTTGAGAAAATGTCTGGTCATCGATTATCTCTTAGGTAGCATTACATTAGAGTCATAATGTCTGCAGCAGTGAGTGAGCATACCAGATATTTTGACGCCCCACTCCCATACAAAAAAAATTACACCCGTGAGCATTCTTAGTAATTACCCTCTATTGCACTAAGATTGTTTAGGCCAAAAGAAGCACCTAATTTGGAACAAATACTTAGGTAAAAATGATCTTGTGTCATATTTTATATCCGTCGTTATGCAAAATAAATGTCTTATTTTCTCGTAAATCATTAATCGTGAGACCGTCTCTGGGTCTTATGTTGTTGTGACCTTGTTCCAATCTAAATTAATTTTATTAAATATTTCTTAATATCTTCTGCCTTAAAGTAACACCTATTTCGATAAACATTTATGGAAGTCGCTTCAAATATTTACTAAAATCAGATTAATGTGGCACAGGTACAATGGTTTACTGTATAAAGTTTCTAAAGCCTGTAGGTTAATTAAAAATGTTTACAATTCAATAAAGACTATTCTGAATAGTTTTAGGACAAACCTTATGTTAGCTCATTTAAAGTAAGATGTTGAACAACATTGTGCCCTGTCGACCGTGAACATAAGATTCGATACAAGAGCGAATTAATATAGTGTCGTCTCTCTTAAATTGGCTTGTTGAATCTACCATATTCATACAATAACGACTGATTATAAAACATTTACAAAAGCTGTTTTTTTTTTGTTATATGTACTTGTAAGAAACTTAGTCGTTCAGGTTTTTATATTAAAAATCCAAGGATCCGGATTTCAAACAATAATAAAATAAAAGTAAAGAAAACATGTGTTTGTGTGGTAAATAAATCATTTTTATTTACAAACATATATACATGAATTCAAAAAGGAGTAAAAAATAGTATTCAGTGGTATAATTTGGTATTTGGTTCTCAAAAAAGACTGTGGTTTAGACAAGACTTTTAAATACTTGGTTCTCCGTAAAGTGTTATGGTTTTATTGTTAGCAAAAATTCCTTTGCCGTCTTTGTTGAGCTGATTTATTTGAAGTCACCGACTGGCCGTCAGTAAATATTCACTGATCGCCCAAGCTGTTGCTGTTGTAGCTGATTTGTTTGAAGTCGCCGACACATGTTTCTTTCAAAACTGTAGGAGAAATAAAAGGCTAAATATCTACGTCTTCATTTCGGTTTGAAGACAGACGCAAATCTCTACTCATCGAAAGTCAAAATCTGTGGGTTTTTATAAGACGTTTTTTTCCCGAAATTTGACTCGAGAAAAATAGGGTTAGTTTTCTGAGATTGGTCAAATATTTCGTATGGTGATGTTAATTTCTAACGAATAAACACTTTGATTCAAACGACGTGTGTTGTATTGTGGCATCCTTTAGGCATTTTTGTAAATATTGTCTGTTATTCGTTAGAAAATATAGTTTGGGAATGTTTTAATATGCTAGGTATGTTGATATGTATTTGTATTGGAAAATAATTTCTTTCCTATTTATTAATTCAGCTTTAAAACAAAAACAAAATTTGATAACCCAATTTATGTCTGAAAGACAAACAAAAGATTTGATATATTTGGTTATTTGGTTGATTTTGTTTGTCGGCATATCGACACCTCAATGGGTTATTTAAAGCCTAAAATCTAAATATTTTGTACTTGATTTTATGCCTTCAACTACTCTTGGTGCATCATTGCAATTCAAAGGGGGTGAGGTAACCCAGATGACCCTTTCTTCATCTACCAAATTACCAGGGAAAATGTCTTTCATTCTCTTTTCTAGCTCCCTATCGTTCAGTTTATATTTCACTTTGGACATAACCATTTTTTCTGCCCAGAAAAAATGTTTCACACAGTCTCATGTGTCACAGTTTACTCCTACTTGTTTTATCTTAATTATATTTTCTTTGAAATTTTTGTCAGGGCTGAAAACATGCTACTTCATTTGGCTTGTGCTTTTCTATTCTTTTCTTTTAACTTGGAAAATTGGCAATAAATTTTTAAAAAAAACTAAATATTTTAATCAAAACACTTATCGTTATATGAATTTTTCTCCGCTGCTCAATCTGCTTTCTGGGGACAAGTAATAGCAAACATCTCAGTTGTCCAACACAGTTTTAGTCATTTTAATAAATTTAACTTTACGGTCGAAATAGTTTCACTTAATATTTAATGCATTTTGTTTAATGGAAAAGTGGGTCCAGATATTTATAAAACTTTGTCGTGCGTTGATTTAGAAACTTCTACGTTTTTTTTTTTTTGTTACATTGACTAAATGTTTTGCCTTCAATTGGGAAATGTATTGATTATGTGTGAATTAATAAAAAATAAAGAAAGAAAAATAAACCAATTGACACCCTTAAAACACTGTGTCAAAATGAAAAAACAAAAAGCAATCGTAAATGAAATTATGGGAAATTTAATTGAAAAGCATAATCAGATGATGTAGATTTTATTGTTTAAATCGCGACGGTTTTCTCCAAGAATATCCGAATACGAATTATTATGATTGCGTTATGTATAATTTGCATTCGGGTATTTTTAGAGATAAGCAACCTTTCACAGAAACCCGTCTAAAAAATATCTACTTCTATAAATAGTACACAAATAATTTTATATAAAAAATGTTACAAAGCTTAATACTAATAGCATAAATATTGGTAGGACAAATTTAAATTTACTTCTCTTGAGTGTCGATTTGCTGTCGAAGTTCACATATAAGTGATATCCTGTTTTAGATAATTATTTGGAAACATTCCCATCCAATTATATTCCTATATTGTTAGGGGGGGCAATTCTATACATTTACTGATTTTGACTATCGCACATTTAATTCCACACAATTTACACTTACATTTTTCTTATGTTTTATCTCTTGGTCTTTGTATGATTGATTCTTATGGTGTTGTGTTAGGCTGCTATTAAATGTGACTCAATTTCATTATGATAACAAATATCCACCATTCCTTCCAACTTGTCTTCCGTTTTGTCTTCTCGCTGATGTGCTTCCTGGATTTCTCTTCATTCTTCTCTTGTTTGTCGTGAAAGTTTTGACAACTTTTAAATACTCTTACCCTGCTCTGTTTGTTTTTTGTATTCTTCGATGTCTTTAACTGCAGCATTGGTGCAATCCTCATTACTGACAAGTCCTCTTCTTTCTTCTTTTCACGTGAAGCCTGTCAACATTGACTCTTGTCTGTAGTGACTTACAATTTGTCATCAGTTTTTTTTCTCCAGATCTTAAAGTTCTTCTCTTGCGCAATTCAACAATAGTTCGAGGTGATTTTCCAAGCGTAGCTTAGATGTGGCACAAGGCCGAAAGTATGGGGGAACCCACTGAGGATCGAACTCACTACTCAGTCGTAATTGTTCTAGCGAGACAAGCTTGCTAACTATTACACCACCTCTGGGTACCCTTTTTTCTAAGCGTAGCTTAGATGTGGCATAAGGCCGAATGTATGGGGTACCGAGTGAGGATCGAACTCACTACTCAGTCATAATTGTTCTAGCGAGACAAGCTTGCTAACCATTACACCGTCTCGAGGTTCCCAAAGATAAGGACAATAGTCTGAATGTAAATAGTGTAAATAAGATCCATTTTGTTGTTTTGTGGTCGTCCATCAACAGACCCTATTAATTGTATCGTACTTCAGAAATATGATATATTTCAGTCAAATTGTAGGGCTGCTTTTTGTTTATTTTTACTTTTTTGTATTTTGTATTTTCGTGCGTTTTTTTAGTTAGATTTTTTCTCCCTAATCCTTAATATAATCTCTTGTATTTTATACACACAATTCTACAAAACGACAATTTGACAAACAACTTCCTTCGGTTTGTTCAGGGTTTCATAGTATCTAACTGCTTGAAATAACGCTATACAACATAAAATCTACGAACAGCGCATATTCTGCACCCCATAACACAGTTGCCGTTATTTTCCTCGATAACTGATGAACTTTGTATTTTAAAAGTGATGCTATTCGGGTATTCCCCGTACAATGTAATTCCTCCTCTTCTTCACCTACTGCTATTCGTTGTTGTGTATCAATATGTGATGGAAAAATTGTTAAGAAAATAGCCTAAGACAGCATTAAAATTCTAGCTATTGCAATCTTTGCCGCATTTCAAAAAAAGGGTTTGGGACTTATGCGACATTTAGCTAAATTTCTACCATGGACCAATGGTTAGTACACTGGTTTAGTAGGCTGTTACTGTGTTCAAAACTTACAGTAAGATTTAAACTATTCTTCGGTAGTTAACAATGGTTAAGAAATTAGTTTTAGTCGTGATTTCTATTAGTAATTAGTTTAGTCCTCATTGGTGTGCCTCATGCTTTGTAGAAAAGATAGTTAAAGCTAAAATTCCCTTTCGATTTTTGAAGGCTTCTTGTTGCTCATAAAGCGATATCTTTGGAAATATTAATAGCAGATGTATGGATTAAACAAACGATCGTTCACCGAGTGTTAATCAGCCTGATATGTAAAATAAAATAACAAAATTAAAGGGAATATTTCATGTACCATTTTACACACCCCAATGTGAATAGATTACAGAAACAGTGTTCAAATGTTCTCAACATTAATAAGGATGATGGGAAATGAAAAATAATTCAAACTACAACAATCAATTTGCACCGTATACAGAGCGAAATATTTGGACAATTTCAGATAATAGAAGATTTTAAATTCTCTTTGCGTATTTTTGCAGCTTCTCTATTTCCTATTTTAGCAAGGAACACTTTTCCAACTTCCTATACAAAAAAGAAATTCTGTAGACAATTTCATAAATGGACATGTGCGCGTTTATTGAAACCACAAACTGTTCTGCTGTTCACTAGCAGTCAGCGTTTTGTATTAGCTGTTATATTTTTAGACCGAATAACAAAAATCAAATTTGCTAATAATGGAATATATTTTCAGAGATGGACACCCTCCCCTCGCAAAAAACATCTTCACAACTATAGTATTAATACATTCATTTGTTAAAAAGGAAAGAGGATGTTTATACTGGAGGAAAATACTTTATTGATGTTTACTAAGTTCAGCTTAATACGACAGGAAGAGCAAATAAGATTAAACGACGTAAATAGATTGTATTTCGCTAATTTTTTAAATCATTTCACCCGAAGCAAGGCGGGAATACCACTACTACGCAGGGGAATACAGGGAGTGGAAGTGTGTGAAAAGACCGGGTATATGGGAGACCGAGGAAAGGATGAAAGCTTAACGGAGTTCAAGAAGATAGAAGATGGCGATTGACGTTGCATTTAAGTTTTTGATGATTGTAGTTATCAGGGAAGCAAGGAAACGAAGGGAGTTCGACAGACGAGAAGTGCGAGAAAAGAAAGTGTTGATGTAGAAGTGGTAGTTACATTTAACTAATTTAAGAGTAAAAGGGTGGGACCTAAATACAAATCTAGTAGCACATTTAAATTTCCGTAGTCTAGGCACCAGGAAAAACTTAACAGAGAATATTTGCTTAGCAAGAAAATCCTGGTTTTTATAAGATATTAAATGCCTTTTCCTGGTGTCTGCGAGAAATTCACAACTAATTTAAAGATCCGTCAATCCTGAATCCGCCAAACCGCGGTTAACAAAAATACTGAACGTCCATAAATGTGTACGGATCTCTAGGAACATCCATTACAGCGCGATAGTTAACTAGTTTACTAGGATTGGCTTTATCTGACACAAGGCCACAGCCACTGAGATTCTCACGGGCTGTTTTGTAAACGTTTCGTCAACGCACCCTCATACTGAAATTTGCTTCTTCAAGCAATCGTCTCTAAAACGACGCGCCGTAGGAGACAACAGGGTGTGGTTATTTGACAAAATAGAGATTCAACATTGTTTCCAAAAGAGCCACGGTCATCATCTATTAATCTCAAATATTGATGCCTTTCGCAATTAACACTTAGAATTCTTTTCATTTTTACCCTAATGACTTCTAAAAGCGATCAAGGAGACAAAGACATTCATACTTGTACTCCCCTCTGGGATAATATCGCCAAAAACAGGCGTAAAGAGCTATTTTCGCTCAGCTTAAAATGTTCATCTTTTTCAATCTTTCCAAAGAGATACTTTAATACCAACCAAAACTTGTCAATTTATTGAAGTGAGTCTGTCACAAAAATATAAAGAAGAACACTCAGTACAGTTACGAGAAATTGTGTAATAATCACCCAACACGAGGTGCTCAATTTGAAGCCGACATATAAATAGAGTTTGATATATCATTGATTGTTTTTAATCATCGAAAATTTAATTTAATTCTGAAATCTTTTCTATAGTTAAGGGGAATTTTATTTAATTAAAAATATTTTTTTTACTATAAATTTATTGCCAACTTCAGACTTATTTATAATTCCATCCTCACGGATATTTTTAATCTTTCTTAAAACAGAATTGTTCTTTGGCAATGTTTTAATCGTTCAATGATTCAGAAATGACGGAAATAAATGGTAATCTGAAAGTACAATATCTGCTGAATGAAGCCGATGAGGGAAAACACACAAACCAAAGATGGAATAATTTTGGCTGTTCAACAACAACAAAAAAACGTTTTTCCTTGTGTAATATTGTGTCTTTTTCCTAATGGAATATTGTGTCTTTTTCCTTATGGAATATTGTGTCTTTTTCCTAATGGAATATTGTGTAAATGGTAGGTGCCGATGATTTCCAACAATTGTTTTGGATATTTTCAGTTAACAACCCCTCCTATGTTCGATGAATTTTATTACCCACAAGTAATGTTTTCATTTATTAAAGTAAAATGCATAAGTTTCTAAATTTATTTCTCCCTTATTTTCTTCCATTTTACATTTTAGAATCAATAAAGAAAAATACGGCTGTTTTACACTTTTAATGAAAAGCCGTGGTAATAAATTCAAAAGCTATACTTTTGAATGAAGTTGGTTAAGACTAAATGCTCTTGATGCCACCTAATAATAAAATGAGAATTAATATTTAGGCTAAAATCTTTCGAGATAAAATCTATTCACAATGTATTCTCTTTGTGAAGAGGTTTGAGTAAAGTATAGTGTTGATTTTGTAGAAAAAAAAGCATTGCGCCTCCAACTTATATTCAAATAACTTTGAGACAATTACGAAGCCACTATGAAACTTCCTTGCTTGACAATTTCATTGACACAATGGCTATCTTATTCAGCTTCACATCAACTAAGTCTATTCCGATTGGCCGGATATGAACGACAGGAAAAAAACCGCGACACCTCTGGTCAATGCCTGAACACCTGAGGACAACGGCCAATAAATTGTCCGGTTAGATGACCAAGTATTGATTACTCTTACTTCAGGTGCAATGTACACTCAAATGTGACTCTTACTGGAGCAATTTCTATACCTTATTGTCGTGTGTGTGTGTGTGTGTGTGTGTGTGTGTGTGTTTTAGAATCATCTTTGAATAAATATATTTTGTCTTTTCACTGAATAAGATCAAACTGAGTCTCGCTACTTGAGATAAATTCATACACGTTGATCAGTTCAAACCAATTCTTCCGGGATTAATAATCCATTACATTCATATCGTATTGTATTTCTAAAGATTTAATGGATTTTTATTTGAATCTGACATAATCCGAGCTGTGATGCTCTCCGTAGCTGAGTAGTGCAAAGCACTTTGGACCAGACAAGCGCTCCTCCTTCGAATGGCGACGCATGCCGGTAGACGGAAAAAACACTGTTTTAAAAAACGGCACATTCTACTCAAATATGAGTATCCTCTAAAAATAACGCTTAAAGTAATAAATTTATTTATAATATATCACAATATTTATCAAAGGAGCTGGAATGGTTGTTCATCGGCATGTCTTACAGTTCAATAATGATATGAGTTCGCTCTGCACAATATTTGAAGCCTTTTACCAAACTTTAACTACAGTTTAATTGTAGAACGTCCTGTCTTGCATATAGTTACTGTTACTTCTATAGTGAGGTCTCAATGATGAATTGTGCTGCGCACTTGTGTCATTGTATTCGACTCTTATTAGCTGAACTAACAATTCTGCTCTGATTTTTGTAAAACAAAAGAAAGAAATATATGATTAATGTACTTTTGAAATGAACAATAATTTAACCGCTTTAATTTGTCACATCGTGAGGTTTGTTCATTGTCAGCCGACAGGAATAAGTGAAATCGACACCTTACGTATTAAATTATAAGTTTAGTTTCTAATACCGCTTAAAATAGAATTATTATTTATTCAAAAAACATCATAATAAATGAACATCATTTGTAATTGCATGTGCTCTTTAATTAGTTTTATCAAAAAAATAATTTATAAAATTAAAAAAATCTGAAACATCGAAATTTGTCTAATGTTGAATTCTTCAATTCAGTTTCAAACTGAGATTCAAAATGAGGCGGATCATGGAAGCTACGGGATCACAGAAAGTTACATTATACAGCTATAACGTATAATCGTTTAACAATAGCTTCCCTCACACTACGTCAGAGGTCTTCAAATGCAACATTGTTTACAAAATTATAAGTTTATGTTCAGACATTACTTAAGAAACAGAAAATCCCCAAAATAGGGGACTATTTTTTTTATTTTCCTATCAGTTTCAATTTCTTATTTAAATTTTCGTGGTATTTGGTTTGTTCACTGAATATTGTGCTTTTATCATTGATTTTTCCCAGCCACGAGTAAGGCCGATTTCAGTTCTTCATCTTGCATCATTTTACAAGAATTTTCATCATTCAAAGTTTCCTAAATTTCATATTATGGAACTCTTTTAATCATTAACTGGAAATTGTTAATAAGAATTGATTTGTCTGTCGCATGTTTGCAATTATCAAACGCTCAAAAAGGAGATTTTAATATTATCTTATTCAAGTTCTTCCAGTTGTTTGTGTTACATCGAATTTCCAGCAAAGACTCAACATCTGTTCAGAAAATATATTAATTAATCACTTCTACTGACTAAGTGTAAAAATGACATATCAGCCCGTTTCAACGCTGTGGAGATCCGACAATAAGATCAAAAGATGTTTCCTTATCTGGATCCATTTAGCTACTGCTGCGTTTAAAAGTGCATTTCGTCTTATTAAATTTAGTCACACGCCAATAAGAGAGACGCAGATTTATCCCTGTTTGCTTGTATATTTCCTATTGTTTTATTAAATAAATTTACGCAGAAAGATTATATAAATATTTGCCTTGACGTGTCCTAATATTTTTTTTTACTTTTCTTCCCAGAATTGATTTTTAAAAGAACCTTAAGAAATATTGAAATAAAAATAATCTTTCATTGTTGTTTTCCAAATGGTGACTTTCAGACTTACTTATGCGCCACTTCTTTGCAGTCGAAATCAGATATGCTATTAAAATGCATAAATAGCTTATGGTTTTAACATTTTTAGGCTATGATTCAACAAATACAATTTTTCATTATGTATTTTTCTGAATTTTCAAACATAATTCCATAATGTCCTTTACCGCTTCATAATGAACTTTTCTAAAGTAATGTCGTGCCACCTATTTATTTATTAAAGCGACAACAGATACAAGGCGCACAATAGCACTGATTTCTACACATAGTTACCAACATTGCTTATGCATGTTTGAGCGGCTCTTCTTTTTGTGTGTTGACAGATATGCACAACCGCCGGGAACGTGCCTAGTCATGTGCATCACTGTAGCCACCATTCCGATCATATCCACTGTTTGGTCTCCGTAATAGTCAATCAACCTTTTTTGAATGTCAATAAGTTCATAAAGAAATCCATTAGTACTCCGCTGCTTCGTATGCACATTCATATGAAACGCCATTTTACCAGACACCCGAATATAAGAAGAGAAAAAATATGACCCATTATTCAACCTCTACTTCCATATCACTAACAGCCACTTCAGATGTAGGAGGGTTAACATAATACAATAGGAAACATTACCCTCAGAGTCGTCTTTGTATGTGTGCGTATACATATATATATATATATATATATATATATATATATATATATATACACACAATATATATATATATATATGTGTGTGTGTGTATGTGTGTGTGTGTGTATATAGATAATATTAGTGGAAAATATACACATACATATGCAATCATATATCTAAAATATATAAATAAATATACATACATACACATACATATGTGTATAAAAAATAATTACAAGGAGATAGAATCCAGGTAGAACTCAATGTCTAGGACAGAGTAAGGATATAATAAAAAGACTTAAACACTAATATTCCATGGTCATAATTTATTCCATTGGAATCGTGAAAACGATCCAATTCATCAGACCTACAATTTTAAAAAGAAAACAGAAAAAACAACTCCGGGAAAAAAAATTAAATCTAGTGAGAGTGTATGTATGAGAGTGTGGGACGAACGCTAGAGCAAATGAGATCTATAGAGAGGGGTAACAGTCGAGAGAAGAACAGGAAGGTCTAAAGATGAAGGAGGATTAAGATTTAATAGAGAGAAGATTTAAAGAGGGGGGTGAAAGACGGTTTACTTGAGAAAATATGCGTATTTTCAAATGTCCAAAGATACACCGGAAAAGTGTATACATTTCTTGGTGACATACACACACAATAGACGATATAATCTTAAAGTTCAGAAGATGAGAGAAATAGAGTGAAAGAAGGAGAAAATGGGGTTGGAGGAGGTGGGGTGGGGGAACAAAAAGCGAATAGCTATTCAAGGATACCCTCTACTAGGGCGGCCTGTCAAAAATAGCCCCTATTGCAGACGCTCGCTCAGGAACATTTGTGTTTGCTCAATTAATTAGTTGCGGTATAAACCACAGAGCCCACCTGCAACTATGCTGTTCAAAACTTAGTTAAAGTTTCTGGTAGAGAGCGTGTTATCTCACGTGATCAACAGTTTGAACAAAGCCAGTACGCTCAAACCCTCGGCCATACGACTTTTAGCCTCGTGCTAGCACAGCTATCGACGGCACACAACAGTTTTCAGAGGTGCTACACACACACACACACACACACACACACACACATATATATATATATATATATATATATATATATATATATATATATATATATATATATATATATATACATATATAGTGTGTGTGTGTGTGTGTGTGTGTTATCCCCTGATGGGCAAACTGACACTTTCTATATGTGTTTCCGCAGCATGTTTATAATATGAATCTTGAGTTATAGGAACTCTTTAATTGTGATTGGCTCTGGAGATATATAAACTCTTAAAGTAATAAATGTTGAAATATTTCTAAAGAATAAATAGTTTTATTTTTAATCCGAAAATGTTATGACTTCAAACGTTATTATATTAGGCGCTCTGTATTTGAAATAGGCACCCCATTTACGTCTCTTATGTCCATCGGACTGTGCATTTGAGAAATATTAGTAAAAAGAAAATGTGTTACCCAGTAGGGATCGAACCACCGTTTGATCCAATGTTCTTTACCGCTCAGCCACAGAGGGCGCAGCAAGGTAGGCTATATTCCACCCCCTCCTTTTAAAGAAGCAGATCGTTCTTCATTCTATTCCAAACGGGGGGACGCAGTTTCTATCCCTAATGCGGAACGCTTTTTCGTTACTAAGATTTCTCGAACGCGAAGGCCGAGAGACGTAATACACACTGTGACAGTATTTAATAAATAAAAATTGGGAAGTCTATTTTAAATACGGAGTATCCACTATAATAACGTCTGAAGTAAATGTTTAAATATAGGAATGTATTAAAAAATGCAAGACTAGCAAACTGAGATGTTTAGGGTAAATTCTTCGTTCTTCATTCCATATTATTTGTTCTTACTTTCACCCTCTCCTCTCTTCGTTACCCCCCATCTCTCTCTCTCTCTCTCTCTCTCTCTCTCTCTCTCGGCATCTATTTCTTTTTTCATCTTTCTTCTTAATTTTACGCCTTATAATTATTTTAAGGAAATTGTCCCTTTTTTCAGTCTTTTTTTTATCTGTTCCGTTATTTTATTTTGTTATTCTGTGATTCTGTTATTCATTCATCATTTTTCCTGATATTTACTTTCTTCTTTTTCGCCTGTCTTTATTTTTCTTTCTTCTTATCCCTTTCTTTTTCTCTCTCTCTTAGTATTGTTGTCCTTTTCTTTTATTTATTCTCTTTACACCCATTCACCTTTCTCTTCCCCACTTTTTCTTTTCATTTGTTCTTATCGTTTTTCCTCCTCTTCCCTCCCCTCTCTTTATCTTCATCTTCTTTCCTCCGACAAACACCCATTCTCCCCTCATTTCCCCGTCTTTCAGCAGCAAAACACCACAACAAAATATTCTTATTTTATCTCCAAGAAGACACAACAATAAAAACAAGCATTGATTTCCAGATTGTTTTGTCTTTTCACAAACATTTTGATTTTCTCAAATATTCGATTTTCTAATCTTTTTAATGATTTTCAGCTTTACAAGCTTATCTCCCCTCCCGTCTCTACCCCAATTCTTTTGTCTAATTAAATCCATTTCTTTCTTTTTACAACAATACCTCGTTAAGTTTAACTTAGACTTCTGTCTTCCTTCCTTATACAACTTCTATTGTTTTATTTTTTTTAAATGACTGCCACAAAGCCGAACCTTTTCAAAATATCCTGTATTTGTTGAAAATGTAAAAAAACACGCAGCCTGTAGTGTAGCATTATCTTTATGCTTTTGTCTATCATGCAATACAATACTATAAAAATATGGCATATTTTAAACGCTTTAAAAGATATTTAATATGTCTGTTATCTTCAAATCCGTCTACTTTAAACAATTATAATTTTTATATATAACTTGAGGTTAGGATTTTACTATAACATATAATAGGCTGCGCTCACAGACTTATTCATACGCGTGTGCAGGTGTAGGTCTGGGTGTGTTTCGGGAGGTGTTTGGGTGTGATTGTGGTGGGTGTTTGAGTGTGCTTGTA
The DNA here is from genome assembly GCA_964036315.1 of Acanthosepion esculentum. NCBI lineage: Eukaryota > Metazoa > Mollusca > Cephalopoda > Sepiida > Sepiidae > Acanthosepion > Acanthosepion esculentum. The sequence continues at coordinate 4,596,242 of OZ038477.1, forward strand.
TATTTTTACCTGTGTTGTGGTTTGCTGAATGAGTGATAAAGATTAGGATCGTGCTGTAATACTAACAGTTTTCGAGTTTAGGTACAAGCAAGATTGCTAACGTTCAAAACAGGCAGGTTTTTCGCACTTGGAACTGGATAAAGGAAGATTGTGTAGCCGCCCATGCCGGGCGGCTACACAATCTTCCTTTATCCAGTTCCCTTCATTTAGGATTGTATTATTATTACATCGTAAATACATGCATACATACATACATACATACATACATACATACATACATATTATAAATTTACTAGTTTAAAAATATGGTTCCATCGCTACACAGGAATTACGATGAAATCCAAAATTCGATTGAATATGAACGAGTACTAGGGATTTTAATTTAATTCTATAATTAAATTTG